>JARQOC010000005.1:58395266-58792766 GCA_033576535.1 Allobates femoralis | reverse complement strand
GGTAAGAATGGCAAGGGGAGCTAGTTTGGCCCTGGACTTGGGGACTGTGACTAGCCCTGTTCCCACGGGTACCTCTGAAGGTGAGGAGGTTCAGGTCACCACCCTAGCCCTTCACTCTTGATCAGTCCTAGACTAAGGGCCCTTACCTCCACCCACAGACTGAGAAACCCAGCAGATTTGATGGAAGTCAATGGCAGCAATAACACAACGCAGCACAGCACAACTTCACAGCATGGAGTCCAGGTAGAAATTAGCTCTAACTGTGACACCTAGTGGAGGGAAGTGAAGCTATTTAAAGACTGAGGGAGCAGGGATCTGAATACTAAGACACACCCCTCCACCTCCACCCAATTCCTATGACTCACTCCTCCAATTCCAGCTGCACACAAGCATAGGACTAGGGAGAAAAAACTAGTTTATACTCAGCAACAAATCTAATGTATTGCAAGGCAGGCAACACGTGACACTGTGATTTGTTTAAAGCTTATACTGATTATTTTGAATGTAATTATCATTATTTTAAGTTTATAGTGAATGTAGCTTATGACATCATATCAAAACTACGGGCTGTAGACATGGATCACTTCTAATCATAATGATTAATTATAGTTTTCAATAAAAACATTGTTTGTCTGTGATTTATTGATAAAATGTCCATAAAAAAATAAAAAGTCAAGTTCTCAACCCTGCTCAATGGTCTTCGCAATGGAGTATTCGCCTCTCATTTACCTACATCCATCCGCTAGTGTTCTACTACAGCGGTAATCACTGTTCTTCAACTGTCTATTTCTAATTACCTCATCATGATGGCTCAGATCAGTCAGCTCCCACTTTCCTTTGCCTTTCTTCTCTCAATTCGCCCAAGGTGCCACAATCTGATCTACATCTGATTAATAGTGATTTTCCTCAATGTATCTAAATACATCTACTCTCTGTTGTGTCACACCAAAGGTCAGCCTCCTTGGGCACTACAGTTATTTACCCAAGATACACAGACTCCGCAGGCACGCCATGTGGCTGCAGCCACACAATGATTAACTTACTATTTCATAGCTCATTTTTCATTTATGCAACTACAGTGGTATCTAGTGAGATGCACATTCAAAGCATTAGATTATATTCAGTAAAGCCCCCCCATACACATTAAATGTCTGTTGGCTGAATGATGGGTTGGCCGATTGTTCAGCTGTCTTGAAAGTCTCTACCGTACACGGGAACCCTTGTTCGGCTGAGCACTGCTGTGTTTCCTATGGGAAAGCTGCCAACATACATCTCTACCGGCAGCTTATATCCAGGAGAGGAAAGCGATCAGCAGTCTAAAATCGGACATGCTCCATTGTAGTTTTCCCCTACAATCAATTGGCAGATGCCCCATACAGATAGGTTTGTCAGCTAACCCATCACTATATTTCAACGGTTTCAGCCAACATTAGTCTTATGCATATGTGGGGCCTAAGGAGAGCAGAACACAATACAACACAGTAACAAACACATAACTTAAAGGCATGTATACAATACTAAAACCCTCACAAATGCTGCAATTGCAAAGATGTAGCTTTCTGAATTAGTACTTTCCTGGGGCACCACCTTTCGTGCTTCCGTGTTTGGCCAGTCTTTACCTTGTTTCTAACACAGTGCTTTGAACCATACAGTAATACCATACTTTTTGGCAGTTGTGCCTTTTTTATGGGTATATTACAAATCATCTGTTTAATGTAAGCAATTTTCTAATGTGTTCCTACATGTGAATGTACACTATAAGTAGAGACAGCAATGGACAGAAACTTGCATGGAAAAGGAAGACATATATTAAGTGATCATCAAGACTATTGCACAGGAGAACAGGATGGGAAGTAATGAAGGAAGCAGGAATCAATGAGGAAGGAGCAAGAGGCAACGAGAAAGGCAGAGACAAGGACAAAAGCCATCCAAGTGGTAATGAAGAAAACATTGTGTTTGTCAATGTGAAGAAAGAGACAAGTTTAAGGCCTGCTCAATATTCTGTAAATTTGTGAATGCCTCATTAGCAAAGTGAAAAGAGTTTAGTGCGTTAATGCCTTTGTGTTAATAGCTTTGTATTGCAATAAAAAACTTCAGTGGTCAGAGAAACTAGACCTGAAGGAGGCAAGGCATCGCTAAAATTGTATTGTAATTATAGAGAAATACGAAGTGTCATGGGGTGGTATAGCAGATAGGGAATCAGGTAGCAGGATGGTAAGATGGGCTAAGGCATACAGGGAAGCTAGTCTGACCCTTGTACTGGGGTTCCCTAACTCATCCTGTTCCCACAGGTGACCCCAGATGGCAGGATGGTCTGGTCGCCACCCAAGCCCTTTGCTTCTTATTAGCCCTAGGCTAAGAGCCCTACCTCCACCAACAGACCAGGAAAAGATAACCACTCCAAAGGCAAGGACCAGCAGGTGCTCCAGCAAACATTTCTGCACAGCATGAGTCCTAGATGAGAATGAACTCTATCTACAACACACAGTGGATGGAAAAGGGGAATTACTTCAAGGCTGAAGGAGTGGAGATCAGAATGCTAAGATACACCCCTCTACCACAATGCTATGGCACACCCCTCTACCCAATGCTATGGAAAACCCCTCTACCTCAATGCTATGGCACACCCCTCACCTGCAGAGCTGCACACAGCACCGTAGACTAAAGGAAAAAAAATTAGATTAAATTCACAGAAGCAACACTCATGGACTGCAAAGAAGTCAGCATGTGGAGCAGTTATTAGTTGGAAAAATAATTGGATGGCAATGGTATGGATGTCTGGTTGTTAAGAGGTCATCAGTGAATACTGTGCAGCAGCTGCAGTTTCCAGAGAAATTATAATTTATCACTGATAATAGTTCAAACCGGGCACTACAAGACCTTTCGGGATTTTTATCCTTGTTGATATGCTGTATAGTCAAGCAGCGTGTGGGTGCACTAGGGTGCGCTCATTTTAGAAGTGGAACATCAAGCGACATCATTATAAAGAGAGAAAAAAGAGCATTCACTTATATTGTGCTGTCAACCTCCTTTATTCTCTTTTATTCCTGTTCCATTTACGAAGTGCAGGAAGGGGGTGGTAGCCGGCGCACAACGGCCCGTTTCGTGCTGGTTGGCACTTCAACTGTGCCGACCAGCATGAAATGGCCCATCGTCCACTGTCTACCACCTCCTCCCTGCACTTTGTAAATGGAACAGGAGTAAAAGAGAGTAAAGGAGACTGACAGCACAATATGGGAGAGTGCTACTTTTTCGCTCTTTATAATGATGAAGCTATAATTTATGATTGCAGGTCCTCATTTAAAGTCGTTGACAGGTTTACTACTTCTTTTGGGACATTTTTTTTACTTAAATTACTTAAAAGCATATAATTAGGACCAAGAAGCATTTTTGCAATTAGGTTTCAAAAATGTGGCACCTTTGCTATTTTATACCCCCTCTCTATCGCTCTCTATAGAATGAGTTAAATTTATATATTTATTATACTTTCTTTTATAGCACCATCATATTCAGGTTTTTACAGACAGATAAGTTCCTTATCAGTATGTCTTTGACATGTGAGAGGAAACCAGAGAAAACCTACGCAAACATGACGAGAACATACAAACTCTTAGCAGATGATGGGATTTGAACCAGGATGCAAGTGCTGCAAAGCAACAGTGCTAACCCTGAGACACCATTGCCATCAAACATTTATCCTCTTCATATAAAACAGTCATATTATATAGCACTGTAAACTTACAATTTTCCTTTTTGTCTTCCTACCCAGTTAATTCTTCTCTTTCCCATCAGGACCATGACATCACCTGACTATCTGAATCATTCTAAGCTGTAGAAACAGAAAGTCTCTTTTCTCCAGAGATCAGATGTTTCTGGTGCTGGTGGCAGCTAAGTTTGATCAGCTATGCAGCTGCACAGCTCAGTAGCACATAGTGACTGCGGCTGGATACTTCTCTATTTGAATGAATAGCGGTGGATCTCCAGTTCCCCGATGTGACTATGCAGTTGACAGAGCTGTGTTGTTCCTCTTTCAATCAGGCACGTTTGGCTGCTGCCAACACCAGACTGCTTATCAGCAAGGTGTCGCACCTCCATCGATCTGGTATTGATGACTAAGGATTATTCATCAATATTAGGGTACTTTCACATCAGCGGTTTTTGCCGATCGCGGCAGTTGCGGTGAAAAAAACGCATCTGCCGCGATTAACGCATAACCGCTGCACTTGCGGCACAGTTGCGGAAAGCCCCATGCAATATCTATGGGGTTTTCAGTAAGTGTGCGGCAGGTGCGGCAAGTGCGGTTTTGGCACTTGCGGCAGGTGCGGCCGTGAAAAAAACCGCGGTCAGCCAGCGTTTTTTTTGCGGCCGCACCTGCCGCAAGTGCCGATACCGCATCCGCACCTGCCGCAAACCCACATAGACATTGTATGGGGTGCCGCAACTGTGCCACAAGTGCAGCGGTTATGCGTTAATCGTCGGCAGATGCGTTTTTTTCACCGCAACTGCCGCGATCGGCGAAAGCCCCTGATGTGAAGGGGGCCTTAAAGTACCAAACAACCCCTTTAAATTTAGAAAGTGCAATAGAGTTATACATGGTCTTGTGTAAAAGCACAGATGACAAGACAATGTATGTGTATGATATATATTATAAATTGTGGTAAATTACAAATTCTTAAATTTGGCGAACTCAAGGCTTTTACTTGTGTATACATGTACATCTGCACACTCCTTTGTTGGAGACATGTCGGCAAGCGGAGAAAACTCAAGTCTGATGAACCCTTTCTGTACAGTGAAAGTCACCGCGTTATCTATGCAGATGGTAGAAATGTCACTTTGGTAACTTTGTAACCTCTCCTGTGAACAATAGCGGACATTGTGATTCTAGCTACTTGCTCTCGTTCTGAGACCAATGTATATATTTAATTGGACAAATCTATCTTCAAATATTATTGTCAGTAAGTTTTCAGAGTTAATTATTACTGTGGCTCTGAATATTGAGTTGCACGTTGTTCAGCCCTCCAGACACGGCTCTAGTCAGCAGGGTTCCAGTGGAAACATTCCCGGTAGTGATCCCTGCTGTGAGCCGCCATGATCAGAGGATTAAATAAAACACACAGATCATTAGAGCACAGGTGCATTTTTACAATCTTCTTTTTTTTTATTTCTCTTTTCATTTTTCAGCATGTAAAATCAGATTTTAAATAACTCGATTCATGCTAAATAATTGATTATTGTAATATGTGTCCCCATTGTTGCAATTGATGAAGGCGTGAAATTACACCTTAGAAAGTTGTGGCACAGAAAGTCGCTGGCGGAGCCTCTCCTAGTTTTACAATAGTTATGAACATCAAAGATGTCTGAAGTAGAGATGAGGAAAATCAATATTTGCGAGGCAATATTTTCCATTATGTAAGGATTTTCTTTTTAAACATTTGATTTTTATTAAAGTTTTGAGAATTGACAATGCATTGGATAGCAAAAGTTGTCCCACACGTCAATCAAGAATGCGTTGATCATAAGTAATAAAGATATAGTATAACAATAAAATACAAACTAGAAGAGCAAAAATGTCTAAATGATGTATATTAATCTGTTGTATATAAAGTACAAATTAGTAAAATCTCCAATAAACTTCGGCAGGCTAGTTATGTTTGTTGAAGCTTCTGTTTTTCCAAATATCCCAATTTGGGTCAAATTGAGAGAATTGGAAAGTAGCAGAAACAATTTTAGATTCATACCAGTAGTTGTGGTTGATTCCCAAAAGGATATGTAAGTTTTTTTTAATACAGTACTTTAAACAAAGCTTTGTCACAGTCATAGTGGTTAGGAACTCTGGGGCCACCATGGTTGGACAAGAACGGAGACCCTTTCCAGCAGCCACATTGACAGTCCATGGCCACTAGACCACGGCTTTGTAAGCCTCAATCTATCTGACAGCATCCTTGGCATGTCCTCTGATTGGTACACACAGAGCTATGTCATAACTGTGTCGTGATGCATGTTAGGCTAGGGCCACACTTGGGAGCCTGCATCCATAGAGAATGAATGGGGCTTGCCGGATCGGTGCTCAAGTCGGCCGCTACACAGCAGATCTGCTGCGTATTACACTTTACCCAGATGGGAAAACAACCTAAGTCTATGGAGAAAGACCTGATCAGGAAACATCAAGTTTTTACTGGATTAGGACGCGGAATAAAAAAATGCATGTATGAAGCCACCATTACACACATGAAGACAAGCTTAAAAAAATGCACATACACGTAACTAATGAATATATACGCTGTGACTTGTAAAAAAGAAAACTATATATGGTTCCATCTGCCGGACAGAAAACCGCATCTGCATAATGGCTGCACTTGCGGTACACTTTCGGCAAGCCCCATTCATTCTCTATGTGGCTTGCGGCAAGTGCGGTATTTTTTTCGCAGCCGCAACTGCTGCAAGTGCTGGATCGCGGCAATCCGCACTTGGCGCACATTTTTGAAAAGTGTATTAAAAAGTGTAATTATTGTAATGTACTTTGCAAAAATTGTCTGGAATTTTATTTTTTCATTTTAGTTTAACATCTAATAAACAGTTAAATAGAACTGCACCAGTATATAGAGATGTGTTTCTATGTACCGTACAATGGGCCTGTAAAACAGAAAACTTCCATTTAGCTGTGAAAAAAATATCCTCCTATATTTGTCAGTGTTTCTGCCCTTGGCTGCATCTGTAGCTGGTCTCCCTCTCCAATGGGCTCTTGTGTGGAAAAATTCAGTAACAACACCCTTTAAATTTTGTTGAAAAAAATTAAAAGTCCATTATATTTAGGCATGTTAAAAAGCAGAAATACAGATATGAGTCAACTATGATTCAGACTCAAGACTCATTTCTGGAATTTCTGCTATTTAACATGCCTAAATATAATGGACTTTTAACTTTTTTCAACAATATTTACAGGATGTTGTTGCTGGATTTTTTTTCCTTGTTGCCCTTGTCAGTAGCTCTGAGCAGAGCTTTCCTTAATCCAAACACCTCCTATACTGATTCTTTGTGGTGTGCTGAAACATTTCCAACTTTTTCACTGTCTGCACATGAGGTATGTTTGCCCTGATATGGAGAACACAAACGTAATGCAGAGGTTACCTATGGTCACACACAAACCCAGTAATTCCTGCGTATTTAATGCTATTTTCTCCGATTATAGGTAAGAATTAGCATGCTATTGTACAGTTGTATACCATAGGTCTAACCCAGGAGGCGCAGATAGGAAAGGGGTCTGCATAGTAGTTTTCAATTAACAGTTACCAACAGAGCTTCTCTTTTTTTTTACAATAGAGATGAACATAGAAAATATTTGACAATAATTCCTAATATATGAGGATTTTTTAAATATTTTGGGAAATCCTGAACACAAGCAGACTGGATTGGGCTACGGGGCCACAATGGATACAGAATTTTTTATTCTAGTAAGAATATGTCTATTCTGTTCATAGGTCACTTAGCTGATTTCACACATCCGTGAAACTCGGACCATGTTTGGATCGAAAAGGCACCTATGAAACAGCTGATTAGGAGACCCAGCGGTCTTTCAGTCTGCTCACGGTTCATGTTTTATGTGTGAAATCGGCCTTAAAGGGGTATTCCTTTTGCAGCCATCCATGACCATTCAGGATGTTAATTAAACATTTTTAGAAGAAGATATCAGCCGTGTCCTCCTTCTCCTCTTGGTCCCCAAAGCTCAACATGGACAGATCCGAGCTTATTATCTTTCCGTCATCTCACATATATTCCGTACCTGATCTCTCTATCCCAGGTAATGTCATCATGATCTCGATGCACCCAAATATGTTGCCTAAAAGTTTCCCTTGACTTTATCCAATCCTTCAAACCGCACATCCAAACTCCAGCCACCTCCTGGTACCTCCAGCTCAAAAATATTTTCAGAATCCGTCCTTTCCTCAACCCTCAATCTACTAAAATGCTTGTACATGCCCTCATCATCTCTTGCCTTGACTACTGCAATATCCTCCTCTGTGGCCTCCCTGCTAACACTCTTGCCACTCTCCAATCTCTCCTTAACTCTGCTGCCCAACCAATCACCTCTCTCCTCACTATTCCCCTCTGCAAATCCCCCTATTGGCTCCCAGTTCCCCAACAAATCCAGTTTAAACTACTAACACTGACCTACAAAGTCTTCCTTAACCTGTCCCCTTACTATATCTCCAAACCAATCTTCCAATATCTTCCCTCACGTAAATTCTGGTCTTCCTAAGACCTCCTCCTCTCCTCCACACTTACTTGTTCCTCACCCAATCGCCTCCAACACTTCTCCTGACAATCCCCCATTCTTTGGAGGTGCAGAAACACTTTTGATTATTCACTATGTTTGGATAATTTAGGTGGCACTTGAACACTTACAAGGAAGCTTACAGCCTGCAATGACCGCGCTGCCACCTCAACACCAAACGGAGCTGCCGCCTCACCATCACCAGATCTGTTGCACCCCCGACCTACTGTCTCCTCCCCATTGCCCTTTAAATGTAAGCTCACGAGGGTCGGGTCATTGCTAATTTGTCCACTGTAATTTATATCTGTATTTTATTTGTAACCCCTTTGCAGGTGGAATTAATGGTGCTGTATGAATAAATATTAATACAGAAGTGAATTAGAATTATGGAAACACCTATGCACAGTCTGATTGGCTTTTTCTCTAATCGCGGCCATGTAGATGTATATTGCCATCTCGGCCACATAGGTTGAGATAGGAAACCCCCTTCCATCTGGCTTGTATGTAATTAGGTGGTGCCACATCATGGCCGCTTTCCTATAACATTGCTTTATCTCCAGCCCCTACATAGTTAATAATTATGTAGTCTCTTGTGAAAGTGACTGTGCCTTTGCGAGATTTTTCATTCAAGCGGTAAAGGTTTGTCTTCATCATCTCAACATGAAAATCTCAAAGACTTTGCTTACAAGGACCTTGACTAATGAAGAAAGGGTACAAGCTGTGACAGAACAATTCGGCATGTGTCCACTCATAATGTTTTTATGCATGACAAGCTCATATTGTGCTCATGTCCGGGAATATTTAAAACAAATATTACCATCTTCTCATATTCAGGAGCGCTGCAAAAATTCATTGCAGTCAAAGTTTATTGGCCCTCAGCTGTGTCATGATAAATTTCTTTTATCTCTATCATATTCCATAGTTAGCACCAGTAGAAGAGAAAATATATAATGCTTTCATCCCTGGTATCTTATCACATACCTACAGTTACCTGATTGTTATGGCATGCCGGGGCCACGGCTCAGATTTATAAGTCTGTATACATATATTGACAATTTTATGCACACATTCTAATGGACATCGGGTTTTTACTAACACAGTGAAATGTATTCTTTATCATTGCACCTATGCTACAATAATATACATAAAACATATCAGACATATTGTTTCTAAGCCTCATGCTAAAGACAAAAGCAAAATGCTGTTATTTTCATGATCATACTATTTCTGGAATTATATAATTTAATATATCTTTGTATATAACTTTATATATATGTTCATACATATATATAGTAAGATGGCGACCGGCTACATTGTCAATGGCCGGTATGTTTCACAGGGGTGATTGTCTTTTGATGTGTAAACCTGTAATGTCTACTCTGGGACGTCTAGTTCCACGAGTCTTGTTGAAGCATTCAGGGCCAGGTTTATGGATAGCTGGAGAGAAGGGTGGGTCTGGTTATCCATGTATCCCTACACATTGTGTGTCTCTCATGTGATAATGGTGTCTATTTGTTTGGCACATGATTAGTCTGTGGAAAGGAGCCTCTGTGAGAATCAATGTGTGTGGAGGCTGCCATATCTCCTGATAGGAAACGGACTGTAAGCTGTGAGTGTACTGACTTACAATGAATGAAGGATAAGATAACTCCAGTGGGATACTTCTGCAGAGGAGTTGCATTCAAAACTATGCGGGCGTATCCACAAAAGAGATGGTCAGTAAACCGTGTGTGTGTATTTATGTACCTGTAAGGCTGGTCTTGCACTAGCATTTTTGTCATGTGCGTTGGTATCTGTCCAAATGTGCATGCATACTGATCCGTCATGCATCCCTGTATGTAACATGGAGACGTTGGGACATGTGTAGATAGCAGTTTCTAGGCGCATCTGTCCCACCGCATTGTTTTTACATCCTCCGCGAATGTTGCATGTTGTGATTTTGGTTGAGCATGAAAAATCCTCATGCATCCTGATGTGGCGCACTGCGTAAAAATCACACGTGGTTTTCAATGATGGCACATTCGTCTCTGGATGGATGTGGACGATCCTGATTAGGATTTCACTCTACGCATGTCCAGAACATGTCTGGCAGGTGAAAAATACACATATATTACCAACCAGAAAACCCGGGCAAGTACTGGGGTAAACTATGCCAATATTGCAACTTGTTATATGTGCAGCGGATGCATTCTCTGCATGTACAAAGTGGGCTCAGGAGCCAAGTCTGTTCTGTGAAGAGCAGGTGTCAGCTGTGTTGTACGGTGGCACTCCAGACTGATTGCTGCACACAGAGAGAGCTTCACTAGCAATTGTTTAGACCCTTATGGTGGATTTACACGTTTCAATATCGTTCCGATATCGCAATTCAATGGCGCGGGAGCACGCATTTAGTGCTCGTTTCTCCCGCATCGCATCGGAGGTTTAGACGTTGCGATTTCTGAATCCAACGTCCGTGCGATGTCTACGCCCCCCAACCCACGAACGACCATTTAACATGGGAGTGAATGGGTGACGTAGAACTTCACATCGGAATTGGGCTGTCACACAGCACGATCCGGCTCCAATCTCCATTCAATATCGGAGCATTGAATAGCACACGCATTCAATCCCCGATATCGCATTGACATCGTTCCTGCATCGTATTGGACGTTCACACCATACAACGCAGGAACGATATCGGCTCCAACGATCGAACCATGTACTTTTCATTGAAATTGGACTCCGATATCGCAACGTGTAAACCCGCCATTAGATGTTGATATCAATCATGACAGTGTTACTTAAGAGGTGGTAAATGGGGGAAGGTTTCACTTCCAAGTCCAAACTTTCTCACTATGCAAAATGATTGTGAGGTACCAACAATGGAATTTTCTTGATCAGACAGGGGTTCACTGAAGGCCCCTGTGACTGCTATGTTTATATACAGGTGAATGCTGGGCTTCATAGGAGATTATTTTACAATACAGTGCAGTATTACAGTATTGCAATGTATTACACAAGTGATCACAGGTACAGGTTCTCTAGAAAAAACTCACCGAAAATTAGCCATGTTAAATATCCATTGCAGCTAGCAGGAGGCCGCCAGCTCCACTGAGAGGCAATACAAGTGTCTAAATACCGATGCATGAGCAGAGTTTATTGTCCTATTTGGTGACAGGTTCTCTAGAAACCAAAAAATTCTAAAAGATAAAAGAATGAAGTATCCAAACTAATAATATATCCTAATATTCATCCAATATAGTGAACACTGAAAGAAACAAAAAGAAATCTTCATTAGTGATGGGCAAGTCCTAAATTACTCGGAATCGCTTGACTCTAGCGAGTCCGAGCCTGGGACTCGCTACTCGTTGCGAGTCTAGCGAGTCCAATGTTAATGAATGGGGAAGCGAGTAATAGCGAGTAATGTGCGATTTACAAATCGCAGATGTCTCGGAAAGCGCTCGCATTGCCGTTTTGGAAACCCCACTCGCAACAGTTTTTTGCTGCTGTGTCCGTGTCTGTGGTTTTTATCCAAATTATATGATAACAAGAGAACAAGAGACAGGGTTTCATAGGGATATTGTCCCATCCCTGTCTGTAATGTGTGTTTCATAGACACTAGGTGTGGGAGAACACTTTTTTGTTATTTTAACAAATATTTATTAAAGGTTATATTTTAAAAGTGCACCTTAAGGCTGGGTTCACATTTGCGGACCCCTCCGCAGCGTTCTGCGGAGGGGTCTGCAATGTGACCGCAGCGGCCACGAGCTCCTATCTTTATAATGGGAGCGCACGGTGCTGCGCTTGACAGCGCAGGACCGTGCGCACCCATTCACTCCCATATGTGATCTGTGCGCAGGCGGATGCACCAGGGACGCGACATTTTGCGTCCCTGGTGTGGGCGGGAGTGTGTGATTTGTGCGCAGGCATCTGCCTGCGCACAGATCACATATGGGAGTGAATGGGTGCGCACGGTCCTGCGCTGTCATGCGCAGCACCGTGCGTCCCTATTCTAAACATAGGGGCTTGCGCTGGCTACGCACACATGGCGATTCCCCTCTGCAGAACGCTGTGGAGGGGAACGCCAGTGTGAAGGCAGCCTAAGTAAGAAATGTGTCCGTGTCTGTGTAGCAGCACACTAGTCCCTGCAAAAATGATTAAGTGCGCACAGGTAGGTGGCGTACATGCTATTTGCAGCTAGGAGAGCAGCCACGCACTGGTCTGCCACAGAGAAAAGAAAACTGAAGGGTTATTATGACCCAAAATCTATCAGGTGCAAAAAAATAGGAAATAGTACCTCAGCTAAGCCTCTGACTTCAGCTATTAGGACAGCTGAGTGAGTAAGCTAAGCTATGAGGTCGGTCCTGTGTGCACTGTAAGGCTGCACCTCCCTGCCTGCCTGCCTACAGTCCTCTACACAGTACTCCTCTGTCCTCCTGGTAGCTCTCAGAAGAGCTGTTTGGGTTAAATATAAGGAATTTTTAAGTTTCCCTACACTGACTGACACTCCCTATGATCGGCTCCAGCATCTACCTCACCCTGCACTAGGTCAGATCTCACAGTAATGTGGAGAAAATGGCGGTGGCAAGGCTTATATACAGCCTTGCCTCTCATACATGACATAGGCATCACGATTGACAGAAGCCAATCATAGTCCTGCCACAACCAACATGGCTGTGGCATTACTGAATATGATTGGCTAACATGCTTGTCCATCTTCACAAGTTTTCTGACCTAACACGCTAGGCTGTCTCGGAAGCTTTGTCGGAACATAACAGATTCTGTATTCGCGAGTCCCGAATACAGTATACAGGACTCGGATTCGTAGACTCGCTCAGACTCGCTGCTGACAGTGGGTATCCGTGAAGCGGTGCGATTGTTTAAACGATTTGGGGAGATTCAAGCTACATAGCGATGTGATATAGCGAGTCTAGCGAGTGAGAAAAAGTAAACTCTGACAAAACTAGGATTGCCATTGACTTGCATTGGACTCGTTACTGTGCGAGTAATCGCTGGGAAATTCGCAGATTACCGAGTCCTGCGAGTCCCTTACTACTCGCTGAGTAACGAGTCCTAGCGAGTAGACTCGCCCATCCCTAATCTTCATGACTAAATCCCTGTTTGTTCAAGTTGCCTCCCAAAAAGAAAATAAAAGACAATAAAATCAATCAGAAAGTCATTTAAACTCAAACGTGGTAATCATAAAAACTAACAGAAATAAATAAATAAAATGGAACTGACTCACATTTATTGACCGAAAAATAAAAGGCAACATCTCATGGAAAGTGTAAGTGAAGAGGGGCCAGCTCGAACCCTTTTGTCTATGATTATATATATATATATATATATATATATATAACATAGCGTACCGTAGAAAACCATTAAGTGGGTATGTCACAAAATGCTGCAGAGTTGCCTTTGTGCTTTTTTCTTGGTCACACCAAATATTGATGTGGCAGGGCAACAGGAGTGGAACACCAGGGAAAGGGGGAAGCCTTGACAATAGAAAGAGGGCAGGAAGAGGGTTCACCCCTTACCAGTCACTTGAGTCTGTACCTTGAGCTCCCTATCATCCCTAGATGGGCCCTTCCCTCCCATGCGCACATGCCTAGGCCCTGGCTGACCCTGGGCTAACCCTAGCTTATGGGTGGGGCAGCAAGACGCTCATCTTATACGAACAAGCAGGACAAATCACAAAAAGGAACTCCAAGGTTTCTCCAGAAAGGATTTTTTAATTTCTACTGAAAAATATCTAAATTAAACCTTAGGGATGGGCGAATCTACTCGTTACTACTCGCTACTCTGCGAGTAGTAGGGTACTCGGCCGACTCCTTACTCTGTGAGTTTCATTGCGATTACTGTCACAGTAACGAGTCCAATGAAAATCAATTGTAAATTCTATTCCTCTACTTCTTTGAACCGGATTGTCCCGGATTGACCCGGTCAGGTTCAATCAGGTACCATAGACATCAATGTTTAATGTACCCGGATCTGTACAAACCGGTAAAACTACGAATGTGCATCACTCACCTTAATTAGCTGATGCAGGGCAGCTAAACTACGTGACCTCCGGAAAATGGCTCCTGCCTGAGTCCAGATTTTGCGTACCGTAGTTTGCCCAAAATGTCTGCGGGAGGGAGGGTGGTAGGTGAGCAGATTCTTCTGCAGCGCAGCCGCAGTCTCGAATTGCAGTCCGGGAACCCTTCAGATTGAAAAAAACGGTCAGGTTTAATACGGTTACATAGACCGTCATGTTAAAACAAATCGGATTGTCCCGGTCCGGTTCAAGCCAGTTAACTTTAACATGACTGTCTATGGGACCGGATTGAACCGGACCGGTTCAATCCGGTTCAATCCGTTTTTTTTTAAACTATTCTTTAAAAGCCCGTGGCTTTTTGCTGCTGGCTTTTAAAGTATAAAATGGGGAATTGCAGATTTTTAATCTGCTGCCACACCCCTTTATGGGGTCCAGCAGCAGAGGAATCACTGCAATACTCACTTCCCATTCATTTACATTGGACTCGCTAGATTCGCAACGAGTAGCGAGTATCGGGATCCTACTCGTTAGAGTCTATCGAGTCCGAGTAATTTACTATTCGCCCATCCCTATTAAACCTTAATTTTAGGCGCAGCTGCTAATTGGATATGCCAAATCTCCAGAATGGGTCCTTCCTATTTTGGAGGCCATTCGACTAGCAGTGATTGAAGAGGTGGAAGCACATAAAATGTCTCCCTCCATTCATTGTTATGGGAGTCTCCCCCATTCTGAAGGTTTGGGTTCCCCTGGTGGAATCAGCACTTGTGTCTTATTGATAGACCATGAAACAACTGCTGTAACTTTTAAATCGCTAATTGGTTCTAGAGTTCTGGGTCCCAGTATTAGTGCATGATGTCTATGTTTGACCCATAGATATAATGATAGCCTCATTTCTTCACTAGTAGTGTTATTTCCAGTTGTGGGGGCCGCATCTCTATTAATAATACACTCAATACCATGCGTTGTATGTTGTGCACGTGGCCCGGACCAGCAGCTGTTTCATCATTATGACAATGATGTTCTTTTGTGGAAAGGTCATTGCGTCCATTGTCTTTGGAGGAAGCCTAGGAAATAATGTTTACCATAATTCTCACATATGTGCATGCATAAAAGATGCGGCAATGCTGTGATAGTAATATACATATAATGTGCGACTCGTGACTATGATGATAAATTTATTGCAGAGAAACTGACAGATCCTGTATGTGCATGGAAATAAATCAGATACAGCAGTGCTGTGTAGCAGACATTACATATGTTGGAATTCGATATTTCCTAGTCTGATTTAAGGTGTTTGTTAGACACTGTCCATAAACTGAAGAACTCTGTCCCCGGTCATCAAGTCATTCTGCTTGGCAGTCTTGATGAAGGGTGCGCTGGCATGGTGGGGTGCTCACCTCAGCGCTGTGAAGTCAGTAAGCCAAAGATTCGACTCTAACTCTGACTCTTCAGTTTCCCTGAATGCAACTCCACCAATATGGACACCGACTCCGGCTCCACAACCAGGACTGTGAAGCCAGCAAGCCAAACATTCAACTCCAATTCTGACTCCTCACTTTTTCTGGATCCGACTCTAATGGCCACTTTACACGTCCCGATATCGGCATCCAACTCCGATAAAAGGTCACGTGGTTCGTGCGTTGGCCCCGATATCTTTCGTGCGTTGTATGGTGTAAATGACCAATACAATGCAAGAACGATGCCAAAACGATATCGGGGATCAAATGAGCCTGCTCTCCAATGGCCCGATATTGGATGGACGATGTGGCCGGATCGTGCTGTGTGACAGCCCAACAACGATGTGGAGTACAACTTCCCCTATTCTCTCCTATGTTAAATGGTCGTTCCTGGGTCGCCCGTACAAGGGGGCGTAGACATCGCAGTTGCGTTGCCTGCCGATATTGCGCTGTGTAACATCTCCTATGCGATCTTGGAATTCTGCCCAAAAAATGCGCGCTCCTGCGTCGTTGTATCCAACATCGGCCCGATGTTGGGACGTGTAAAGTGGCCATTAAACTATCCAAAATGGACACTGAGTCCAACTCCACAACCAGGGCTGTGAAGCCAGCAAGCCAAACATTTGACTCCGACTCCATCCAAACTGTACACCAACTCCAACTCCACAACCAGGGCTCCTCTTAAAGAATCTGTCTCATCTTCCGGCTGATATGCATCAACGTAAGAAATGTACCTATGTCAGAAACTGAGAACATTTCAATGGTAAGTTCTACCACTTTTTGTATAGCACAAGTGCTAATGTATTTGTCAGCCATGTTCTTCCTGGTTAACTTTCATCCACTTTTCAAAAAGTTTATGGATCGAGCAGGACGGGCAGACAAGACCCAAAAGTCACATTTTTTTGTGCAGCTACGAGTTGTGCTAAATTTTTTCAAAAAGTTTTAAGCCAAGAGATCTGTCAAAAACTGTTGATAAATCATTCTCTATATTTCTAGATGTTTTACCCAAAATATGATAATTACTAGTGATGAGCGAGTAGTAAAATATTCGGGTTCGGATAGCTCTAACCAGGGGCGTAACTACAACAGGTGCAGGAGTTGCAATCGCCCTGGTGTCTGGGGGGGCCTCCAAAAGTCCCTGTGGCCTATAGAAAAAGATTATTGCTATTAAAGATTTGCAATAATTGGAGTCCCGTAGGAGTTTTGCTTCAGGGCCCATGAACTTCAAGTTACGCCACTGGCTCTAACCAAATACTATGAACTGCTTTAGTACTCTGATCCGAGTGAGTTCCCCATTGATTTGTATTGGATTCGTTACTCGTTACTTGTTCAAAGTATTTATGTTAAAGCTATGCGAACCCAAATATATTACTACTAGTCACTAATAATAACGATAAATGTGAAGTTTTAATGACTCTCACAGCTGTTATTTAAAATATGAGCAGAAACTGCAGTGCAGATGATACAAATGCTATCCCACTAATCTGTCACCAATCTTTTGCCACCTAATCTGAGAACACAATGTGACAGTGACTCTGATTCCAGTGATGTGCTACTTACTGGGCTACTTGCTGCTGTTTTGATAAACGTTTTCCCAGCACAAGATTATCATTGGAGGACAGGTAAACCTTCTCCATATTTATGAGGTCTGTATAACCCCGCTTACATCACTCATTGTTGAATTTGTATGTATCATGTGCATAGGCAGAAAGCAACCCATCAGTGATGTGGGCGGGGTTATACAGGGCTTAGCATTCAGAGAACTAGTAGATCTAGATCTACAGCAGATAAAACAGGGATTTTATCAAAACGTCAGAAAGCAGATACATCGCTGGACTTGGGGTCACTGCCCATACATCATGCTGCTCTCAGGTGTGGTAGCAAAAACCTGGTGAAAAATCCCACTGAAAAGCAAAAGAGACCTTGCAAGAAGCTGGACGTAGAGATCCAATCTTGAAAAATTGCTCCACGATGTTAAGCGTGTAGACCAAGAAGGTAGATACTGAACTTAAGCTCTGTCCTTGGAAGAGTCCTCATCCAGTCAATCTCCTGCTGCTATATAATGCTTATACCTGTGCCTCTGTACAACTATAAGATGTAACCACTAATGATTATTAAACACTGAGATGCTTGGGTGCTCGTTACTCGACTCGAGCAGGTTGGATTCTCTGATGAGGTCAACTCAGGTAACATGTGTAATGGAAGTCAATTAGTGATGGGCAGTCCGGCTCTCCACCCATATAAACAGGCATAGACAGAGTTCTCACGATCAGCTCCCATCATCCAATGAAGAGAGACAGCTTTTTTTGTCGGATCGTTCACGAATGACACATCTGAGCACCCGCGATACTCGGCCGAGTACTGAGCATACCCGAGCACCCAGATGCTTGATTGAGTATCAAGCACCGGCGAGCACACTCGCTCATCATTAGGAACCACAAAGCTTTGTGCATTGTAACCTGTAAACTTGAGTTTGGTCCCCTGTTCTACTGGACTCCTATACCATGTGGAGCAAGAAATGGATGAATTCTAGTCGCGCCGCCCAGTGAAAAGATGCACCCAGTAGTTAAACGATGAAAGAAGTAGCTTTCCCTGAGGAAGTGTGGGGATCCACATGAAACGTGTAGGAAACAGAATACCG
Source organism: Allobates femoralis (assembly GCA_033576535.1). Lineage (NCBI taxonomy): Eukaryota > Metazoa > Chordata > Amphibia > Anura > Aromobatidae > Allobates > Allobates femoralis. The sequence goes on along the minus strand of JARQOC010000005.1, from coordinate 58,774,380 downwards.
GCTTCTTTCATCATTTAACTACTGGATGCATCTATTCACTGGGCGTGCGACTCAAATCCATCCATTTCTTGCCCCACATGGTATTTCGTTTCACGGGTAGTCCGCTGCAGACTAAGGCTTCATAGGTGGTTGTGTCCCACACAACCCGAAGAGATGAGCATATACCTTCAATTGCTTCCATTGTTTACCAGCTAAGACCCTATGTTGCGCTATTTTTTCCACTAGTTTCTCCTGTTTTAAACTACTGGACTCTTATTCATGGTCACAAGAGATTGAAATTTAATTTCTCTTGAATTTTACAAAACTCTGCCTTTGTCCAAATGAAGATTTTTGGTATTTTGCTTAAATGCAGATGGCAGCACCACTAGTCCACATTTTTATGAACCATAATAAGCCATGAAAATGTAAAAGAAAAATCCCTATTCTCATGGCTCAACTCTTTGGCTCCTCCACTTCTCACCTCCACCCATCAGGTTCTCTCCGTATTCTATAATCCTACGTGATTTAGCAGCTGGAATTACTATAAATCAGTGGGCTCTGGGTCCTGTGGCCTCCACCAATCCCACAATGCACCCCTGAGAAATGCTCAGCTCAGAGGACAGGGGCGCGAAATTTTTGCCTCAGCACGCACAACCCTGAGTACAGATTCAATAGGAAGCATCTCTAGCGACCTCCACTGATCTCCTAACAATTCAAGTGACTGCAAAATCTGTAAAAATCAAGAAGATAATTGTTCTTTTAATTAAAGGGTTGTTCAGTCTAAACTGATAATTCTGCAGCCACACTTATGTGACTGCAGCCTCCTCAATCCTCCCAGCATCCGCACTGTGCGCTGCGAGGATTTGTGGTTTCTAACCGGGAATGGAACATAGTTATGTGGTATGCATGTTCCTGGCCACTGTGGAGCCCCCGACAAGTAAGTGTGGCCTTGCTCAATACAAGTGTATGGAGCAAGACCATGCCCATTAGACGGCTGCTCCTGCTAGTTGGACACACCCATTCCATACACTTGTATTGTGCAAGGCCGCACCCACTAGTCGTGTTGTTACTGGGAACATGTATACCGCATAATTGAGGCTTACAAATAAATATATAAAGGGCCGAGGACATTCATGGTATTGGGCACACATCAAGAAGACATTTTGAAAGAAAGATTGTGGACAATCAGGTACTTTACTTGGGTTACAAAAACATCTATGGTCTCTTTCTTTCATAATTGAGGCTTAGAAACTGGCGAATCCTCATAGTGCAACAGTGCATATGCTTCAAGGATTGATAAGTCTGCAGTCATATCGTGTGATTGCAGAAATATTAGTTTTAGTCAGGACAACCCTTTAACTTTTTTGTTTGTTGTAAGTCATGGCAGACACATGCATTTGTGTAGGTGTGAAGTTTCATTCTGTATGTTTGACGATATTTCCGTGGGACTGTATCAGGCATGGCAGTATTTTAATGGCCAGGTTAGCACGTCTGTAGTGCTATGTTGTATAGTTCTCTAGAACAAAACCCAACAGACCACAATGTAGTCAACTGAAACCACTTAGATGAGTCAGAAAACAGTTCCTTAACAATATCATGGCTTCCAACAGACATGACATATGGGCTATATAGTATGCATTAGGAAGAGTTTATGTCACTTCCATAAACTCCCAGCACATAATGCAACACAAAGGGCACAACGAATGGTTTGGGGGAGAGAGGCCCTGGAGATAGGGAGCAGGGGATGGAACACTCCTGACACTACCCTGTGTCTGTCTCTGAGCTGCCCTATCATCCTTAAGTGGGTTCTTTCCCCCTCCTTCATCACATGCCTCACCTTTGGCTATCACCTCAACAACCCTTGGCTACCCCTGGCTAGTGCGTACGCCAGTTCCTTGACTATATGACAGGGGAGGTTGGTAGGCTGGAAGAACAAGACAAAAAGGATAAACCAACTTGGTATTTGCTGTAAAAATGTATAAGCTGCAAATAAAAATGGCTCAAGGACAGCACACTAACAGCAGATCTCCACCAGCAGACACACCAGCACCACAGGAGACCTTCACACCACGATGGTCAGCACAGGAATGAATCTCTATTATCAGCGTCAGGAGATGGGTCATGAGACTCCTTATAGGAAGTGGGTGTGGTCACAAACTACTGCGAGCTGAATGAACTGCCAAAAGCTAGAGCTGACATGAAACTGCCCAAAAGCTACCGGCAAGAAAAACTGACATTAACCCCTTGCTGTAACAAAATAAATGAATCATGTTTAAAATACAAAAGACTCTGAGCTGTCATAAATCTCCTACTGACTAGGGACAGATAAAATTAGAAATGGTGCCATCATTTTTTAACCTACATTAAAATCTAAAATAGATATAATTCCTAAAAATTAAAAAAAAAATTAAAAATATATTTTTTTTAAATATTTTTTTCTTCGATAAAACTACATGCTATGTTCCCTGACTTAACTCTCACTATTCATAATGAATGCAGTCTCGCCATTCAAATGCGACCATAAGTACACAGAAGATAAGAATTTAATTAAATGTAGATTAAAACCAAACAGGAAAACACACTGGCTGATAATTTTATCCCATCCTCTGGCCATATTTTTTATACATCCTTCTTGTTCCTCTTTGGGCTATAGCTTATCAATGTGCCAAATAGTAACATAACTCATTACATCTGATGGTGCGGCCGTAATATGTATTCTCTCTGTAAAATTTTCAGGGTCACTTAAGATGCAAAGCGTGAATATCTAGATGTTAATAATATGGCGGGGCGGTTAATTCCTGAGAGAAGAATATGGATATAACTGTATTTTATGCCCCTCGCCACTTTTTAATAGACAATGGGGCTGATTTCACTGCTCATTTATCAGACCTTTGTTTAATTTGATGTTTAAATGTCATTTGTATGCAAAAAATATTTTCCTCTTTTTTCCCATTTTTCAGCATACTATAAGCTATGTTTGTATTATGCTTTGTGCACGTGTCCATTTGGGATCTGTTAGTAACAAATCCGGTGAAAAACAATAATGTAAAAAAAAAAGTAGAACAATCTGTCAAATGGATCATTTACAAACAGAAACTTTAGTTTCCACAGTTTTTGTTCCCTTTTTGCATAGATCCTTAAAGCCAAACACCTCTAGTGTTCGAGGCATTAAACAAAACAGATCCGTTAAAAAGGTGATGTGAGATGACATCTCTCCAAGTGTATCTGTGGCGCCCTGCCAGTACAGGTAACCACAGACCTACCTCAAAACACGGATGGATTTCCACAGTGAGTACCCCAAATACATACAACACCTGCCACCCCAGACCTGTAGGGGGAGCCCAACTTGCTGCCTTTAAGCAAGATCCCCTATAAATACCGGTGCTGGGAGCGCAGTTAGTCAGAGTGTGCAGTTGCTAGGAGAACTGTGAAGAAGTCATGGTGAGTCGGAGCCATGCTAGGCCCAAGCCAGTTGACGACTGAGCAGTTATCAGTCTAGCCAGTGCAGGGACCTAAGGGTGAGGTCGAAAGCAAGGCAAGAGGAACAAAGTGAGAAGCAGACTGGAGCAGAGGAGCCATTCCGCACCCTACAGAGCCACCCGAGTCTTCAGGAGAGCATCTAGCCCAGCAGAGAAACCGGGACACCGAGGAGACTCCAGTCTCCCGGGCATCTGTGTAGCAACCAAGAAGGGAGCCAGGCACCGCAGGAGAGAATATAGCGGCAGTCCACACGAAGGTTTCCCACTACACACACAGGTGACAGAATAGCAGAGGAGGCCAGGCATAGTTTTACACAGGGCAAGGGCTTCAACAAGGGAAAAGTGACAAGGAGGACTTAAACTCACTCACCGTGGAGATCCAGAAGTGTTTCCCGACCACCGGAGTGTACCCTGGACATTACCTGCAATTCCACCAGTAAAGGTACAGAAACAACTTACAGTGTGTGTGTCAATTCTTCAGTCCCTAACCCTGTCCAGAAGAGAGACTGCCATAGCTGCCCGGCAGCACAGCCAACTCCCTGCTGCAATCCCGGTCACCTCACCGCGGCCCTGGGGAGCTTGCTCCACCTGTGGGGAGCTATACCACCCAGCTGCCTGACAATCATCCCAGAGGCCCACAGCAGTGCTGGTGCATTCACCAGAAACTACAGCTGGCATCATGAAAAACTTTAAACTTTTATTTATGCCACCAACTTATTCGGAAGTTAGTTGGATCCAATACTTCACCCCCAAGGACTCAGCGCTCCGCGGGTTGTTACAACGGTGATAACTGCTGTGACTGGGAACGACAAAGCTGTGAGTAAACATCTTGAGACTGCACCCCTGCTGTGTCTGTGATTTTCTTGCTGAACCCTGTGCTGTGACACCAGTACCAACTCACAGATAACATATGCTGCCCTAGGGGTTCAGCCCTACCCGTGAAGGGCTTACTACCAAGCTGCCATATTACCAACCCCCTCAGAGGAACTGTAATGCAGCGGCGGCCATTAATATATGTAACCTTCGGGTGGCGTCACATAAAGTAGAATCCCCAGGTCTGGTAACCCGATACCAAGAAGAACCTCTCCAAGACTCCCATCCCCGAAGCGGAGTTCCCCTTTTTAACACTCCCGCTCTGGGGCCATGGGCTTTGTCATGCCACCGTGACATCCCCAGCGACGACACTGAACAGTGCCTGGTCTTGAGTACCCCATGGCCCCCATGGTGCGAGTCAATAATAATAATGGATGATCATTAGTGAATAGCGAGTACTACCATACTTGGGGGCTCGGTACTCAAAATGAGCAGTTGATGCTCGGCTGGGCGCGATTCGAGTACCTGAGTGTAAAGGAAATCATGGGAAACTCAAGCATTTTTTTGGAGATCTTCCTGAAAAATGTTTGAGTTCCCTATTACCTTCCATTACACTCGGTACTCAAGTCGAGCCCGTCCGAGCATTGTGCTCCTGAGCATGGTAGTGCTCACTCATCACTAATTTTCATCCATTATGATCCATTTCACATATACATTAATGATAAAGAAAACATGATTTTGTCTTTTGGACAAGAAAAAATTGGATTACAGTTGTGGCCAAAAGTATTGACACCCTTGCAATTCTGTCAGATAATACTCATTTTCTTCCTGAAAATGATTGCAATCACAAATTCTTTGGTATTATTATCTTCATTTAATTTGTCTTCAATGAAAAAACATAAAAAGAATTGTCCTAAAGCCAAATTGGATATAATTCCACACCAAACATAAAAAAGGGGGTGGACAAAAGTATTGGCACTGTTAGAAAAATCATGGGATGCTTCTCTAATTTGTGTAATTAACAGCACCTGTAACTTACCTGTGGCACCTAACAGGTGTTGGCAATAACTAAATCACACTTGCAGCCAGTTGACATGAATTAAAGTTGACTCAACCTCTGTCCTGTGTCCTTGTGTATACCACATTGGTCTTCTTTCTTTTCTCCATGAAAGAACTTTCTGAGGACTTGAGAAACCAAATTGTGAGGAAGTAATCTCAAGGCTACAAGTCCATCTCCAAAGACCTGAATGTTCCTGTATCTACCGTGCGCAGTGTCATCAAGAAGTTTAAAGCCCATGGCACTGTGGCTAACCTCCCTAGATGTGGACGGAAAAGAAAAATTGACGAGAGATTTCAACGCAAGATTGTGTGGATGGTGGATAAAGAACCTCGAGTAACATCCAAACAAGTTCAAGCTGCCCTGCAGTCCGAGGGTACAACAGTGTCAACCCATACTATCCGTCGGCATCTGAATGAAAAGGGACTGTATGGTAGGATACCCAGGAAGACCCCACTTCTTACCCCAAGACATAAAAAAGCCAGGCTGGAGTTTGCCAAAACTTACCTGAGAAAGCCTAAAACGTTTTGGAAGAATGTTCTCTGGTCAGACGAGGCAAAAGTAGAGCTTTTTGGGCAAAGGCAACAACATAGAGTTTACAGGAGAAAAAAAGAGGCATTCAAAGAAAAGAACACGGTCCCTACAGTCAAACATGGCGGAGGTTCCCTGATGTTTTGGGGTTGCTTTGCTGCCTCTGGCACTGGACTGCTTGACCGTGTGCATGGCATTATGAAGTCTGAAAACTACCAACAAATTTTGCAGCATAAAGCAAAATGGTGCGCTGCCCATAGAACTAATGTTAAAGCTTTGAGGACCATGGATAGCGGCAGATACAGTACGCACATTACGTACTGTATCTCCTCCACAGTGAGGAGCAACCGGCTTTAATTCATAAAATAGTAAATGCTGACAATAGCCGGCAATACAGTAATACACCTAATTAATCCTTCATATGCTGCCCCGTATGGTCACCATGTCTCTAGGGAGGGTGGACACTCCCTGGAAACATGGTGCCCACATCTATTATTAACATTAACCCTTTGTTCATCCCTTGGCAGCAGGGATGAACAATGAATCCGGCAACCTGATTGCACATTCTGAAAAATCCGGTTACCGGATCCGGGTTTAAAGACACATTTTGAACACAATCAATCGGATCTGGATGCGGTAATCGCAATGAGCCTTCCAAATGGACCCTAGCCTTAGAGAAAATTAACCCCTTTACAAAGTGACAATTTTTCATTTTTTTTTCCTCCTCTTCTTCTTCACAGAGCTATAACTTTGTTATTTTTCTTTCCACACAGACATAGGAGCAAAACCCCTCAAAATTAGCCAGAGCAAATTATGATATATGCGCAATAATATGAGCACATTCACACCATGGCCATTTTACAGACAAAAGAAAAGAGGGAAAAAAACACAAAATATTAATATACCCTAATAAAGTAAATAAGTAAATAGTAGTACATGTAAATAATATAGGGCAATTGGTTAACACTGTTTAGTCTAAAAGCATAAAAGCCATCACACCATGAGAAGGTGCGCCCATTGGGACAGTCAGGCCCGGCGTCAGCACCCGGCGCACCCGGGCAAGTGCCGGGGCCCGACTGCTTGGAGGGGGCCCACTGGGCCCCTGAGGGCTAGGGTCACACTTGCATTGTGACCCTAGCCTGACGCAAGTATTGTCTGCTGCAGCGCAGAGCGTTAATGCTATGCGCTGCCAGCAACGGAGCCCATAGAAACCCGATGTTTACATTGACAACCAATGGTTGGCAAGGTAAACATCGGGTTTCTATGGGCTCCAGCGCAAAGCATTAAAAGCTATGTGCTGCAGCCGAAAATACTTGCATCAGGCTAGGGTCACAATGCAAGTGTGACCCTAGCCTCAGGGGCCCCTGAGCACACTGCCCCCACAGCCAGGGCCATATCCAGGGGGCAGCTGGGGGGGTCATTTGCAGGAAGGCCGCACTCAGCCTCCCTCAGCTCCGGAGATCTCCCTCCGTGGGAGCCGACAGAGCTGCATACTCTGGTCTGACAGGACCTGTGATGATGTCAATGGAGGGTGGAGTCAAGGGTCACATGACCAGCTCCTCAGTGTATGCAGGACTCTGAGCATCATGATGGCCAGCATAGCAATTAGGTGAAGTTTATGTGTGGGGTCAGGAGGGATTTACAGTGTGAATGTAGCAGAGGTGAGTGTGTACTAGGTGTATGGCAATTTGGTGAAGTTTATGTGTGGGGTCAGGAGGGATTTACAGTGTGAATGTAGCAGAGGCGAGTGTGTACTAGGTGTACGGAGCGGAGCCGAGTGTGTACTAGGTGTACGGAGCGGAGCCGAGTGTGTACTAGGTGTACGGAGCGGAGCCGTGTGTGTACAAGGTGTACGGAGCGGAGCCGAGTGGGTACTAGGTGTACGGAGCGGAGCCGTGTGTGTGTACGAGGTGTACGGAGCAGAGCCGCGTGGGTACGAGGTGTACGGAGCAGAGCCGCATGGGTACGAAATGTACGGAGCAGAGCCGCGTGGGTACGAGGTGTACGAGCAAAGCCGCGTGGGTACGAGGTGTACGGAGCAGAGCCGCGTGGGTACGAGGTGTACGGAGCAGAGCCGCGTGGGTAGGAGGTATACGGAGCAGAGCCGCGTGGGTACGAGGTGTACGAGCAAAGCCGCGTGGGTACGAGGTGTACGGAGCGGAGCCGCGTGGGTACGAGGTGTAAGGAGCGGAGCCGCGTGGGTACGAGGTGTACGGAGCGGAGCCGCGTGGCTACGAGGTGTACGGAGCGGAGCCACGTGGGTACGAGGTGTACGGAGCGGAGCCGCGTGGGTACGAGGTGTACGGAGCGGAGCCGCGTGGGTACGAGGTGTACGGAGCGGAGCCGCGTGGGTAGGAGGTGTACGGAGCGGAGCCGCGTGGGTAGGAGGTGTACGGAGCAGAGCCGCGTGGGTAGGAGGTGTACGGAGCAGAGCCGCGTGCGTAGGAGGTATGTGTACCAGTGGTAGCCCCCTGCGGATTCCGCTCCTATAGTCTCAGCCACCTTTGCCAGCAGCATTCTTCTCCATAGTCTCTTCTGCCGCTGTCTGCATTCTGCAGCTCAGCATGGAGGGGCACGATGTTGTCATAACTGTGCTGATATGTGCAGAGCGACTGGAGGAGACCGGAGCGGCGAGAAGAAAGGTGAGGAGAAAGAGAGATCTGAACGGCCAGACACTCCACCCATAATGCAGTGTGGCTCCATTGAGCTGCTTGCATTATTTGTGTGCTTGAGGATGCTTGTGTATATACCAAGCATCCTCAGACGCACAAAAATGCAACATTTTGCATTTGAAGGGTATTTTTAAAAAGCACAAGAGAATGCAAACGCATTTTAGCCCGCTCCTAACAACGTGTAATATACTCACTGTCAGGAACAGCTCTTGATGGTTTCGGCAGTCACTGTTCCTGTAAGGCTGCCTTCACATAGGCGTTTTTTTAAAATGTGGCAGTTGCAGTAAAAAAATCTGCGTCTGCCGCATTTTCCGCCTAGCGGCTGCACTTGCTACACATTTGCGGCAAGCCCCATGCATTGTCTATGGGGCTTGCGGTAAGTGTGCGGCAATATATATATTATAGTCCATGATATGTACTAAAGGGGGCCCACTGAAACTTTTTCGCCCGGGGCCCCCAGAAACCTGGAGCCGGCCCTGGGGACAGTTGTAATGGAGTGGGTAGCCCTGACTGTGTTACTATTGAAATGGACACTGAAGTGGACATTAAACAGTCCGATACTGCCCCCTTGTGGACAAGTGCTGAAATTGCTTCAGAGACACCGACTGCTGATCCCCTCCCACTACAGCCGTGTGCTCAGGAAGAAAAAGTGCGGGAAAGACAGAAGGAGACAGAGCTCGACCAGGACAGACCTGCCTGTGGGTGTTCCTCGAGAGAGGGCTTCCTTGCGACACCTTGCTGGAAAGATCATGCCGCGGAAGTCGTGGCGACAACCTCCAGGCTGTAGAACATTGTTACTTTGAGCCTAGCCTGACTGCAGAGCATCGCACTCCCAGAGCATATTCAGAGACTGTGATGGACACAAGGGAGCCATCTTCGAAAGTTATATTTTTTTTCCTTTCTTTTCTTCCTCGGACTGAGAGACTATAAATCGGTACCTGTGGAGAGGACTGAGGAAACCCTCCCTTCATCGCTTCCCCTGGAATCTCCATCGTTAGACCCCAGGCCTGCGACGTGGGAGCTGCACCTTCTGCTGTTATAGACTGGTAACGTGCAATGAGGGAAAGCTAGGGAAAGAGATTGCCAGTATTGTTTTTTGTGTTTTTCCCGTGCATCTGGAGCTGAACATCAGGGTATTCAACCTTCCCTATGTGTGCAGCCAAACCAGTTGAATGTGTTATCACCATGTTTAATAGTAAAAAAATGTTTCCTCCCGTTAAATCTGAGTATGGGGAATTGGTTGAAGCAGATCATAGACACACACCCGCGGCCTTACTGACGGTCACTTCACAGTCCTACTCCAGTATTAAAATCTTACCTTGTGTCAGTGACAATGTGGATAAGGGCAGAGATGGACGGAGTCCAACCTACAGTCCAGAGGAAGCTATATAGATGCAATGATGCAATGTCTAGCTCAGAGGGGCGAACCACAATCCCTTTTGCTCAGAGAACAAAAATGCAGAAAAAAACAAAATAATGAGTCGGAGCATAAGTTGGTGTATGTGCAACAGGAGTCCGTTCACACCGTGGCCATTTCACAGACAAAACCCAAGTGAAAAACACAAAATGAGCATGTATCCTATAACCAAGTAAATACTTAAATATTACCAGTACATGTAAATAACATCGGGCACTCGGTCATCATTGTTTGGTCAGACAGCGTACAAGCCATCCCACCGTGATAAGGTTCACCCATGCTACTCTAAGGCGACTACACTTGGCGACGTTTCAGCGATCCCGACAACGATACCACCTGGTAAGGATTGCTGGAACATCGCTACGTGGTCGCTGGTGAGATGTCAAACAGTCAGATCTACTCAATGACGCAGCAATGATACGGCGACCCGTATAACTACCTCAGAGGTCGTTGGGACCCTGTCACACAGCAGCTAGTCTGACGACTCAGACCTACGTGGCTGAGTTCTGAGTCGGCAACGAGGTTGTCATTAAGGCGTCGAACACACCGATGCATGCTGCTTAGCGGAAGCCCGATGATCAAAAAATGGTTTAGGCCATTCCGACATGATCGGCGATGTCACAGCAGGAGCCCTGCCACTGCTACGTGTCAAACATAGCGAGATCGCTGGCAAGGTCGCTGTTGCATCACAAAACCTGATACGCAATAGCGATCTCGCTATGTGTGACGGGGGCTTACTACTAAAAACCTATCTTGTGTCAGTGACATCAATGTGAATAAGGGCAGAGAAGGCCAGGGCTGAACTACAGCCAACAGCCCATGTGAACCTATATAGATGCAACTTGTACCTAAGAGTGAGGGACCATCCCCAAATTTGTACAGAGTACAAACAATAAGGCCTGTTCCACATCTATCAGGTCCCTGCGCTAGGCTGCTCTGGCTGCCCTGCGCCAGCGCAAATGCAAGCGCAGGAGCATTTAGGGGCTTGGACAGCCTAGCGCAGGGACGCTTAGATGCCCTGCATTTGCGCTCAGCTGCGCTCGGTGCCCCCATTATAGCCTATGGCCGAGCACAGCTGAGCGCGCGCTCTGCATAGTGAGAATCACAAGTGAAAGTGGCAGAGCGCACGGCGCATGCGCCTGGTCAGACGCTCCTGGAAACACCCTGGAAACACCCAATTGGGCGTTTACGGGTGCTAAGAGACAGGCACATGCACCGTGCGCTCTGCCACTTTCACTTGCGATTCTCACTATACAGAGCGCACGTTCGGCTGTGCTCGGCCATAGGCTATAATGGGGGCACCGAGCGCAAATACAGGGAATCCCTGCGCTAAGCTGCCCAAGCTCCTAAATGCCCCTGCGCTTGCATTTGCGCTGGCAGCCTAGCGCAGGGACCTCATAGATGTGAAACCACCCTAAATCTACTATTGCTTCGTGGCACCTATTGCCAGGTACTTCACCATCCTTGCACACTGTCTCTATTGTATCATCCCTGCAGATTTGAATGCTGAACTATTTAATTTTATATGAATATCCATTTCAGCAGCATCTATTTATTTCTAGGGCCCTTTAAATAAGCAAAATATAAGTTATACATCACACATTAAAATTTAGCATCAGTTCACAGCTAGAAATAAATGCTAGAAATACAAAGATATTTTTTTTCAAAAGATGTTTTAAAGTAGGTTTCGATTATCTGGAAGGTTCCTTTTTTATTTTCCCGCAGTAGAATGTGTTTGGATTAACCCCTTCACGACCCTTGGCCCACCGTTTGGGCCATGAAAACAAGTGCCTTCCCGACCCTTGGCCCACCCCCTGGGCCATGGAATGAACGGGCTCCTGCAGGCCGAGTGAGGGTCTCACTGACCTGTCACTCGGCCTGCAGGTACATGGGGAGTTGTACTACACCCCAGGGGGGGTCGATTTGCCCCCACTCCTACCCCCCCGGCTACAGGCGCGGTGATTGGCGCTCAAAAGTGAAAGTGAAAATCACCGCGCCTGTCATGTTTCCCTGCCTGCCGCTGCTCTCCCTACCCTCCGATCTGCTCCCCTGTCATACTATAACATCCCCCCTGTCCCCCACCTCTCTTTCCTGCCCCCCCCCATCATCTTTCTACCCCCCCTCCCCCCCGCTTCCTGTCCCTGCCGCCCGCTTCCTGTCCCTGCCTCCCGCTTCCTCTAGCTGCCGCCCGCCTCCTCCTGACTGCCCCCGCTTCCTCTAAGTGCCCCCCCACATCTAGTACCAGCCCCCCACTGCCCCCTTCCTGCCCCCCCGATCACCGGAGCGGCGATCGCCTCTCCCACTCACCCCTCGGCGGCCCGCTCCGTCCTGTGACTGCTGCGTCCCGCTCCTCTTCTGCTGTGAGTCTCTCCTCTTCTGCGCCGCCTCCGATCTGACTGCTCTGTGCTGGAGCTGCCAGATCACTTCTACAGCTGGATCCTGAGGATCCAGCTGTAGAAGTGATCTGACAGCTCCAGCACAGTGATCCACAGTGACCATTATGTGATCACTGTAGATCACTGTGCTGGATCTGTCAGATCACTTCTACAGCTGGATCCTGAGGATCTAGGTGCAGGAAGTGATCTGACAGCTCCAGCACAGTGATCCACAGTGACCATTATGTGATCACTGTAGATCACTGTGCTGGATCTGTCAGATCACTTCTACAGCTGGATCCTGAGGATCTAGGTGCAGGAAGTGATCTGACAGATCCAGCACAGTGATCACATAATGGTCACTGTGGATCACTGTGCTGGATCTGTCAGATCACTTTCTACAGCTGGATCCTGAGGATCTAGCTGCAGAAAGTGATCTGACACCCCGGGCGCAGTGACCCACTATGTGCATCACTGCGCCTGGGCTGCCAGATCGCTTTCCGCAGCTTGATCCCCATGCATGGGGATCAAGCTGCAGAAAGCAATCTGACAGCCCGGGCGCAGTGATGCACATAGTGGGTCACTGCGCCCAGGCTCTTAGGGCGCCTTCACACTGGCGTTCCCCTCGGCAGCGTTCTGCGGAGGGGAATCGCCATGTGTGCGCCGCGGCCGCCAGCTCCTATCTTTAGAATGGGAGCACACGGTGCTGCGCTTGACAGCGCATGACCGTGCGCACCCAGTCACTCCCATATGTGATCTGTGTGCAGGCGTATGCCTGCGCACAAATCACACACTCCCGCCCGCACCAGGACGCAACATGTTGCGTCCTGGTGCGGGCAGGAGTGTGTGATTTGTGCGCAGGCGGATGCCTGCGCACAGATCACATATGGGAGTGAATGGGTGCGCACGGTCATGCGCTGTCAAGCGCAGCACCGTGCACTCCCATTCTAAAGATAGGAGCTGGCGGCCGCGGCGCACACATGGCGATTCCCCTCCGCAGAACGCTGCCGAGGGGAACGCCAGTGTGAAGGCGCCCTTAGATCGCTGCTCTGCAGCCCGATCTCCCTGCATGGGCATCGAGCTGCAGAAAGCAATCTGACAGCCCGCACGCAGTGATTCACATAGTGGGTCAATGCGCCTGTGCTGCCAGATCGGTTTCCGCAGCTCGATCCCCATGCATGGGGATCGAGCTGCGGAAATCGATCTGGCAGGCGCAGTGATGCACATAGTGGGTCACTGCGCCAGGGGTGTCAGATCACTTTCTGCAGCTCGATCACCATGCTGGCGGATCGGGCTCCAGAGTAGCGATCTAAAAGCAAAGGCGATCGAGCGTCGTGGGACCTTCGTTATGGACTACGTCGGAGCGATCGAGCGTCGTGGGACCTTCGTTGTGGACTACGTCGGATCTTTTTATAATAAAGATGGAGTCCGAATTGTGTCTGTGTTTTTTTTTCAAATAAAAAGATTTTTCTCTGTGTGTATTTATTGACTATTTACCATACTAGAGATTCCTAATGGCGGGTCTAACATTGGCCCTATATTATGAATCTCGGGCTTAGTGCCAGCTGCCAATAAAAAGCTGGCATTAACCCTTTATTATCCAGTTAGCCACCGGCACCAGGGCAACTGGAAGAGCGTGGGTACAGCGCCAGAAAATGGCGCTTCAATGAATGCGCCATTTTCTGGGGCGGCTGCGGGCTGCAATTCGCAGCATGGGGGGCCCAGAACGCTTGGGCCTCTCTATGCTGAGGATTCCAGCCCCCAGCTGCCTAGTTGTACCTGGCTGGACCAAAAATATGGCGGAGCCCCACGTAATTTTTTTTCTAGAATTAGTTCTAGAAATTAAAAAAAAAATGGGCTTCGCTGTATTTTTGGTTCCAGCCAGGTATGACGAGGCAGCTGGGGGCTGGCGGCAGTCCGTAGCTGCCAAGTTGTACCTGGCTGGACCAAAAATATGGCGGAGCCCTATGTCATTTTTTTTCTAGAAATAATTCTAGAAATAAAAAAAAAATAGGCTTCGCTGTATTTTTGGTTCCAGCCAGGTATGACGAGGCAGCTGGGGGCTGGCGGCAGTCCGTAGCTGCCAAGTTGTACCTGGCTGGACCAAAAATATGGCGGAGCCCTATGTCATTTTTTTTCTAGAAATAATTCTAGAAATAAAAAAAAAATAGGCTTCGCTGTATTTTTGGTTCCAGCCAGGTATGACGAGGCAGCTGGGGGCTGGCGGCAGTCCGTAGCTGCCAAGTTGTACCTGGCTGGACCAAAAATATGGCGGAGCCCTATGTCATTTTTTTTCTAGAAATAAAAAAAAAATAGGCTTCACTGTATTTTTGGTTCCAGCCAGGTATGACGAGGCAGCTGGGGGCTGGCGGCAGTCCGTAGCTGCCAAGTTGTACCTGGCTGGACCAAAAATATGGCAGAGCCCCATGGGTCCCCCATGCTGCGAATTGCAACTACTAGACTAGTATGTTTATTTACAAAAAGTTTCTTTATTCATTTATACGTCTCAATTTGTGAAGCACATGGTGGTTCAAAGTGCTCACTGTGCATCTAGATATGTTACTTGGGGGGTCTAGTTTCCAAAATGGGGTCACTTGTGGGGGAGCTCTAATGTTTAGTCACACAGTGGCTCTCCATACGCAACATGGTGTCCGCTAACAATTCCAATTGTTAGCGGACACTATGTCGCGTATGGAGAGCCCCCGTGTGCCTAAACATTGGAGCTCCCCCACAAGTGACCCCATTTTGGAAACTAGACCCCCCAAGGAACGTATCTAGATGCATAGTGAGTACTTGAACCCCCAAGTGGTTCACAAATTGATCCATGAAATTAAAAAAGTACTTTTTTTTCCACAAAAAATATTTTTTTCATTTTTACGGATCAATTTGTGAAGCACCTGGGGGTTCAAAGTGCTCACTATGCATCTAGATACGTTCCTTGGGGGGTCTAGTTTCCAAAATGGGGTCACTTGTGGGGGAGCTCTAATGTTTAGTCACACAGTGGCTCTCCATACGCAACATGGTGTCCGCTAACAATTCCAATTGTTAGCGGACACTATGTCGCGTATGGAGAGCCCCCGTGTGCCTAAACATTGGAGCTCCCCCACAAGTGACCCCATTTTGGAAACTAGACCCCCCAAGGAACGTATCTAGATGCATAGTGAGCACTTTGAACCCCCAGGTGCTTCACAAATTGATCCGTAAAAATGAAAAAATAAATATTTTGTGGAAAAAAAGTACTTTTTCATTTTTACGGATCAATTTGTGAAGCACCTGGGGGTTCAAAGTGCTCACTATACATCTAGATACGTTCCCTGGGGGGTCTAGTTTCCAAAATGGGGTCACTTGTGGGGGAGCTCCAATGTTTAGGCACACAGGGGCTCTCCAAACGCGACATGGTGTCTGTTAACAATTTGAATGGAAATCAACCCAAATTGTTAGCGGACATCATGTCACGTTTGGAGAGCCCCTATGTGCCTAAACATTGGAGCTCCCCTACAAGTGACCCCATTTTGGAAACTAGACCCCCAGGGAACTTATCTAGATGGGTGGTGAGCATTTTGAACACCCCAGTGCTTCACAAATTAATCTGTAAATATGAAAAAAGAAAATTTTTGTGGAAATAAAAGTACTTTTTTATTTTTACGGATGAATTTGTGAAGCACCTGGGGGTTCAAAGTGCTCACTATGCATCTAGATACGTTCCCTGGGGGGTCTAGTTTCCAAAATGGGGTCACTTGTGGGGGAGCCCCAATGTTTAGGCACACAGGGGCTCACCAAACGCAACATGGTGACAGCTAACAATTTGAGCTGATTTTTATTCAAATTGTGAGCGGACACCATGTCGCGTTTGGAGAGCCCCTGTGTGCCTAAACATTAGAGCTCCCCCACAAGTGACCCCATTTTGGAAACTAGACCCCCCAGGGAACATATCTAGATGGGTAGTGAGCATATTGAACCCCCAGGTGCTTCACAAATTATTGAAAAAAAAGATTTTTGTGGAAAAAAAAGTACTTTTTCATTTTTACAGATTAATTTGTGAAGCACCTGGGGCTTCAAAGTGCTCACTATGCATCTAGATACGTTCCCTTGGGGGTCTAGTTTCCAAAATGGGGTCACTTGTGGATGAGCTCCTATGTGGAGACGCACAGGGGCTCTCCAAACGCAACATGGTGTCCGCTAACAATTTGAGCTCATTTTGCATTCAAATTGTTAGCGGACACCATGTCGCGTTTGGAGAGCCCCTGTGCGTCTCCACATTGGAGCTCCCCTACAAGTGACCCCATTTTGGAAACTAGACCCCCAAAGGAACGTATCTAGATGCATAGTGAGCACTTTGAACCCCCAGGTGCTTCACAAATTGATCCATAATAATGAAAAAAGAATTTTTTTGTGGAAAAAAAAAGTTCTTTTTCATTTTTATGGATGAATTTGTGAAGCACCTGGGGGTTCAAAGTGCTCACTATGCATCTAGATACGTTCCTTGGGGGGTCTAGTTTCCAAAATGGGGTCACTTGTGGGGGAGCCCCAATGTTTAGGCACACAGGGGCTCACTAAACACAACATGGTTACAGCTAACAATTTGAGCTGATTTTTATTCAAATTGTTAGCGGACACCATGTCGCGTTTGGAGAGCCCCTGCGTGCCTAAACATTGGAGCTCCCCCACAAGTGACCCCATTTTGGAAACTAGACCCCCCAGGGAACATATCTAGATGGGTAGTGAGCATATTGAACCCCCAGGTGCTTTACAAATTGATCTGTGAAAATGAAATAGTATTTTTGTTTTCACAAAAATTTTCTTTTAGCCTAAATTTTTTCGTTTTCACATGGCAACAGCATAAAATTCATCCTAAAATTTGTTGGGCAATTTCTCCTGAGTACACCGATACCTCATATGTGGTCATAAACCACTGTTTGGGCGCACGGCAAGGGTCAGAAGGGAAGGAGCGCAATTTCACTTTTTGAATGTAAAATTAGCTCCAAAAGTCAAATTGCGCTCCTTCACTTCTGAGCCCTGCCGTGCGCCCAAACAGTGCTTTATGACCACTTATGAGGTATCGATGTACTCGGGAGAATTTGCACAACACATTTTAAGATCCATTTTATCCTGTTGCCCATGTGAAAATGAAAGAATTGAGGCTAAAAGAACATTTTTGATAAAAAAATTAAAATATCCATTTTTTGTTTCCACTTTGCTTTAGTTCCTGTGAAGCACCTGAAGGGTTAATAATCTTCTCGAATGTAGTTTTGAGTAGCTTGAGGGGTGCAGTTTTTGGAATGGTGTCACTTTTGGGTGTTTTCTGTCATGTACACCCCTCAAAAGGACTTCAAATGTGATGTGGTCACTAAAAGAAATGGTTTTGTAAATTTTGGTTGAAAAATGAAAAATTGCTCATGAACTTTGAACTCTTATAACGTCCTAACAAAAAATTTTTTTTTTTCCAAAATTGTGCTGATGTGAAGTAGACATGTGGGAAATATTATTTAATAACTTTTTTCTGTCACATATCTCTCTTGTTTATCAGAAAAAAAAATTAAAAATGTGAAAATTGTGAAATTTTCAAAATTTTTGCCATATTTTTGATTTTTTCACAAATAAACGCAAAAATTATCGACTTAAATTTAACACTAGCATGAAGCCCAATATGTCACGAAAAAAACAATCTCAGAATCGCTAGGATCGGTTGAAGCGTTCCCGAGTTATAACCTCATAAAGGGACACTGGTCAGAATTGCAAAAAAGGCCAAGGTCTTTAGGGTCAAAATAGGCTGGGTCATGAAGGGGTTAAGGGTGAGTAAATAGAGCCAGCTTCAATAGGAAATTCTGCAAGTCTCAGCAGAGCCGTGCTACTAGATAGATAATCTGCAGAGTTAAATTCCATCCCTATATAACATTGACATAAAATGATCTGAACCGTTTGATTTAGTTGTGGGAATGATTACACATCTCTCAATAGTGATAGCACCTGATCCGCTGGTGTGCAGTGCATGAACGAAGAATCAAAGAGAATGGTATGCAGCTAAGGTAAAGGAGCCATTCATTGCCTTTGTTTTCTATCATTTGTAATGATGATTACTAACACTGATAAAGATTTATATAGCACTATAATCACTGACGATATCTATACTACATACACATCATCTAAATTCTGGCATCTGATGACGCGCCGATCTTAGGGGGATCCGACCCTCTGATGGCCTATCACATACAGGTCATAAACACCACACACCCTCCTTGATATGAACTGTCTATCAGTATTCTTTAAACACTCAAAACCACTTTTATTCACCTACTTTATGCATTGTATGGCAGAATCACTTAGGCACCTTATACCGTACTTAGATGAGCAGATTGCTTTGCACTGGTCAGTGCACTCTTCCTGTGGACAGGAGCTGCCCAACTTTATTGACCTTCCGGGATCCTGGTTGTGGTGTTTGGTTCACCAGCCCGGCATGACGTCATCTGTGAGCCATAGACCAAATGTACAAGGCATTTCCACATTTGTGGATCAAATGAGTTCATCCAAATAATTAAGTGTAAAGTAAAAACGTGGACACTGTGGAAAATAATGTGTGGCTGTGCAGATCAGAAGTGATGTGGAATGTGCCGCTGCGATGATGCCAGTAAGCTTAAGGATTGTTTATTGCAATCATCTTGAATTCGGTGTATAGCGGTGTCCGACACTATTGTAATAGCAGCAGACATTGCATTACCCTGAAGGGTGCTGCAGCTGTGCTATGCTTTTATAGTGGTTGTGACTCTCACAACCACACAAGGTGTCGCCTCTGATACCTATTTAGTTCATATTTTATCTCTCAGACCCTTCATCTTCCCTACTTTAATTTTCTGAGATAATGACCTTTGGGGTTTTATTAATCATCAATATTAACATAAATAAACACATGGAATAGATCCCTCTGTGTGTAATGACTCTATATAATATACGCTGTGTTCAGAATTATTAGGCAAGTTGTATTTCAGAGGATTTTCTTTATTATTGATCAACAACTATGTTCTCAATCAACCCAAAAGACTCATAAATATCAAAGCTTAATATTTTTGGAAGTTGGAGTGGTTTTTTTTTAGATTTGGCTCTTAGGAGGATATCTGTTTGTGCAGGTAACTATTACTGTACATAGATTCTGTCAGTTGCTTGATCTGTTTACGATCAACATTGCGTGCAGCAGCCACCACAGCCTCCCAGACACTGTTCCCAGAGGTGTACTGTTTTCCCTCCCTGTAGATCTCACATTTTAGGAGGGACCACAGGTTCTCTATGGGGTTCATATCAGGTGAACAAGGCGGCCATGTCATTATTTTTTCTTCTTTTAGACCTTTACTGGCCAGCCACGCTGTGGAGTAGTTGGATGCATGTGATGGAGCTTTGTCCTGCATGAAAATCATGTTTTTCTTGAACGATACCAACTTTTTCCTGTACCACTGCTTGAAGAAGTTATCTTCCAGAAACTGGCAGTAGGTCCGGGAGTTGAGCTTCACTCCATCCTCAACCCGAAAAGGTCCCACAAGTTCATCTTTGATGATACCAGCCCATACCAGTACCCCACCTCCACCTTGCTGGCGTCTGAGTCGGAGTGGTGCTCTATGTCCTTTACTGATTCAGCCTCTGGCCCATCCATCTGGCCCATCAAGAGTCACTCTCATTTCATCAGTCCAAAAAACCTATGAAAAATCAGTCTTAAGATATTTCTTGGCCCAGTCTTGACGTTTTATCTTATGTTTCTTGTTCTAAGGTGGTCGTTTTTCAGCCTTCCTTACCTTGGCCATGTCCCTGAGTATAGCACACCTTGTGCTTTTTGATACTCCGGTAACGTTGCAGCTCTGAAATATGGCAAAACTGGTGGCAAATGGCATTTTGGCAGCTTCACGCTTGATTTTCCTCAATTCATGGGCAGTTATTTTGCGCCTTTTTGCCCAACACGCTTCTTGCGACCCTGTTGGCTGTTTGCCATGAAACGCTTGATAGTTCGGTGATCACGCTTCAAAAGTTTGGCAATGTCCAGACTGCAGCATCCCTCTGCAAGACATCTCACAATTGTGGACTTTTCAGAGCCCGTCACATCTCTCTTTTGACCCATTTTGCCTAAGGAAAGGCATTTGCCTAATAATTATACAGCTTGGAGTAGGACAACATGTATAAAAAGTATCATGTGATCAAAATACTCATTTGCCTAATAATTCTGCACACAGTGTATGTGTTTCACTTTATGTATTGAATTACTGAAATAAATTAACTTTTTGATGATATTTTAATTCATTGAGATGTACTAGTAAGTCTATGCAGGAAAACTCAGCATACCGGTAAGGGTGTATGCTCACGATCCGAAGGAAGTGCGTGTTGGACGCAGCGCCTCCGGACCTGTGGAAACCCACAGGTGCATGCTGGGAGACTGCGGCCGTCCTGTACTCATCATCTGAGTTCGATAAAGGGCGGCTTTTCCCTGCATTCACCCTATGGCTATCTCTTCCGACTCCCCAGCTTGAAGTTAACCTCGCACCACAGGTGAAATAACGCTGCAGTAGGAGGAAGCATAGTGGGCATGGGAGTTCTTGAAATCCCATACAGTATGCCTATACTGTACACGCACCATTTTGGATGCAGCGGCAATATGCTGTGTCCAAAACGCTGCAATTCCTGACCGTGAGTACACACCCTAAGAAGGATAGACATGTTGCGGATTTGAAACATGCACTTCTTGTTTATTCTGGGGAAAAAAGAAGCCCAATAACCAATCATGTTTCCTTTACTATAGATTAAATAGACAACAGACGTTAAAAAAGCGCATATATTCATACCCCTTTAAGGATGGTCTAGGATGCAGCGCTTGATCAGATTGTGTAAAATAGGAGAACGTAGAGCGTGTATACTAAAGGAGCAAGCAGAGATGAGACCCTGGAGGCAGAAGCTCCTCTTGCTTACGTTTCTCGCTGTACTGTAGATGATTCCTTTAATTTGTCTGACTGTAAGATAGAGTTAAAAAAACAGGAGATGGTATCAAAAGAGCATCAAATTATATCACAGCAGTGGCAATTTAAGTAAAAATGTGCTTACAATAATGTCAACTACCTGCTGTCCACAAAGGCTTAAGATAACCAGCACTTACTTTTATTAGAGTGTAATAGGAACCTCACCGCGCAACGGTTTACAGCCGAACCTGAAATCTAACCCTGCAATCTGATTTACAGTGAATGTGCCCAATTAAGAAATTACATATTCTGATGAGGATAATACAGTATCCGCTATAGTGCACCATTTGTATATTGAGGCATGCCATGTATTTTGAGCATGTTCCATATAAGATCGTTATAGCGCCCAAGTAGAGATAACCCTTTGGCCCCGATTTATGAAGATTGGCATTTCACTGCACTTGTGATTGTTTCCCATTTTCCAGTACATTGAGTGGTAAAATTGAATGATGTCATTCAAAACTGATAATCGTCCCACAAAAAGCAATCTCTCATACATCTATGTGAATGGAAAAATAATAACAAAAAGTTATGGCTTTTGGTTGGATAAAGGGGAGGAAAAAACTAAAGAGGAGAAATGGAAAATTGCCATACTGATAAGCTGTTAGATGTTCGCACTTACACTGTACTGTAATTGCTATAATGTTAAAAGAGTTGTAAACTAGTGATGGGCGAATCCTAAATTACTCGGAATCGCTTGACTCTAGCGAGTCCGAGCACAGGACTCGCTACTCGTTGCGAGTCTAGCGAGTCCAATGTTAATGAATGGGGAAGCGAGTAATAGCGAGTAGTGTGAGATTTACAAATCGCAGATGTGTCTCGGAAGCTTCAGCCTGAAGCAATCCTAGTTTTGTCATTTATTTGCATTGGACTCGTTTACTTTGTAAGTAATCGCTGGGAAACTCGCACAGATAAGAGTCCTGTCTGCTCAGTGTGCTGGCTGCCGCAGCTCCAGGGTCCTAGAGCCCGCCTGCTGCCTGATGTAGCAGTGCTGAGATTGTTCTCAGTCTGCTCATTCCCTGTGTACAGACATGAATGTCTCTGCACAGAGATGATGTAGCAGAGCTGAGATTGTTCTCAGTCTGCTCATTCCCTGTGCATAGACATCTATATCTATGCACAGGGGATGTAGCAGAGAGGACATCGCGTTTTGGACTGCGTCGGACGGAAAAGGATTTTTTTAATTAAAGATGGAGTCCCTAATGGCTTTTTTTTTATTTCTAATAAAAAATTTTCTTTGTGTTGTGTTTTTTTTAAAACAATTTAATAGAAATTCATGGCGGTCATGTCTAATATTGGCGTGACCGCCATAAATTTCGGGCTTAGGGCCAGCTGATAATACAAAGCTGGCCCTAACCTCTTTATTACCCAGCGTGCCACCGCTACCAGGGCCGCTGGAAGAGCGGGGTTCAGCGCCAGAGGATGGCGCTTCAATGAACGCGCCATCTTCTGGGGCGGCTGCGGGCTGCAATTTGCAGCGGGGGGTGCCCAGAAAGCTTGGGCATCCCTGCACTGCGGATTCCAGCCCCCAGCTGCTTAGCTGTACCTGGCTAGACATAGAAATTGCACGGAGCCCCACGCATTTTTTTTTTATTATTTCATGAAATTCTGAGATTCTGACTCTGACTCTGAGACTCTGACTCTGAGACTCTGACTCTGAAATTCATGAAATAATAAAAAAAAATGCGTGGGGCTCCGCGCAATTTCTATGTCTAGCCAGGTACAGCTAAGCAGCTGGGGGCTGGAATCCACAGCGCAGGGATGCCCAAGCTTTCTGGGCACCCCCCGCTGCAAATTGCAGCCCGCAGCCGCCCCAGAAGATGGCGCGTTCATTGAAGCGCCATCCTCTGGCGCTGAACCCCGCTCTTCCAGCGGCCCTGGTGGCGGTAGCACGCTGGGTAATAAAGGGGTTAATACCAGCTTTGTTATACAAGCTGGTATTAAGCCTGAGATTCTTAATGTCAGGCCACGTTTGACCCAGCCACTAAGAATCTCCAATAAAGGGTTAAAAAAACACAACACAGAGAAAAAATTTTATTTGAAATAAAAAAAAAAGCCATTAGGGACTCCATCTTTAATTAAAAAAATCCTCTTCCGTCCGACGTAGTCCAAAGCCCGATGTCCTCTCTACTACATCCCCTGTGCATAGATATAGATGTCTATGCACAGGGAATGAGCAGACTGAGAACAATCTCAGCACTGCTACATCATGTCTGTGAGCAGGCGGGCTCTAGGACCCTGGAGCTGCACAGAGCAGACAGCTGGACTCGGCTCGCAAAGAAACAGCAGTTACTTTGCGAGTTTCCCTGCTATCACTGGCACAGTAGCCGAGTCTAATGCAAACAATGGCAATCCTAGTTTTGTCAGCGTTTCTGACAAAACTAGGATTAATATTGATTTGCATTGGACTCGTGCGAGTAATCACTGGGAAACTCGCAGAGTGCCGAGTCCTGCGAGTCCCTTACTACTCGCCGAGTAACGCCCATCCCTATTGTAAACTACTAGGACAACGACTTCTCATTCACCATGTTTGCCCCCGTTAAAATAATAAAGCATATACTCCAGGGGCGGACCTACCATGGTGCAGCTGGCTCAGCTGCACCAGGGCCCCGACTGCCCAGGGGGCCCCCTAGCCGGCCCCCCGCGACCGAGATTGTGTGTCAGAGGCGAGGAGGTGAAGTGAGGGAAGCTTCCTGCTTCTTGTGGCCGATCCCGCCCCTCCTCTCCTTTCATCTGCTGCCCGGCACCCTGGCCTGCAATGTGGCCCCCAACCCCCCCCCCCCCCTGCTCCTCACCCAGGAAAGCAGCTCGCACCCCCCACCTCCCTCCTCACCTAGGGCGGTATATCGCACCCCCACCCATCCCCCCCGCTCCTCGCCTAGGATAGCAGTTCGCAATCCAGTACCCCACCTCTCCCGCTCCTCAGTCTATATGCCACACCGGGGCCCGCCAGGCTCAATGTCTGCCACTGATATACTCACCTTCACTGCTTGTGCTGTTCCAGCAGGCACAGCACTTGCTCATGTGAGGTTGTTACGCCCTATGAGCATCAGTTTCCCTCTCCCCAACTTCTGTCTATTTAGACATTATTAGAAAATGAGAAAGCAGCCGCAGCCTGGACTTCTCCTCAATGGTCAATTTGTGCAAAGGCGAGGAGAGTGAAGCCAGCAGTTATTGCACACGGACCTCATGTAACATAACAACTAGGATTGAGCATGTGTAATCGTTACCATTCACTACTCACACGGATAATACAGTATTCGTTACATTCATTACTCAAGGAGTATCAATGATGTTCGTGAGTGATGTGTCAATCATTATTGATCTAACACAAATTGCAAGCTCCCGTCAGTACACAATGGGAGCTGGCCCCCCAGTGAGAGCGGATTGAATGTTAGGCTCTCTGGGGGGGCACAGCAAGGTGTTTTATGCAGTTGAAACGCAAAAAATAGCTGTGTGTGGAGCCTATCACTAATTGACTAACACTAGACTCACCATTCAGACGAGTATGCAGATATTAAAAACTACTCATTACGAGTATAGCTAGTGGGAATATTTCGCTACTTACTCATCCCTAATAACAACCTCACGTGAGCCCATCGAGAGCAAGTGCCGACAATGCTGGAACAGCACTGACACCAGAGATAAGTGTGCACTATATTGTTTTAACAGGGGCAAACATGGGGAATTAGTAGTTGTAGTCCAAGTAGTGAGAAACCCCCATAAGTGCCTGCACCCCATCCCAACAGGCTCCTGTGCAGTTGCAGCTAAACTGTCAACATAGGTGGTAGGTCTACGCCTGCAGTGCTCACACAATACTAATTATAGATGAAAAAGGACTTTCTGATCAAAGACAACCCCACTCAGACTGCAGACACTCTCGCATTCTTAGGCTATGTTCACACACTGCGTTTTTGTGCTGGGTTTTTACCTTGGTTTTATGCTAATCTAAACCTGTGTTTTCGATTCCCAGCAAAACCTATGTGATTCAAGGAAAAGTTGCCCACACATGTTGGCTTTACTCCTTAGCAGAAACTGAAATCGGTACATGTTTTGCTTCATTTTGAAAAGAATGAGCATGGCAACTGTTTTCTGCATTGTTGCAGTGGTCTATGTGCAAAAATGCAGAAAAACCGCAGTGGAGCAAAACACAGCCAATAAGCAGTAAAATATGCGGTAAAAACATGCAAAAAGCGCAGCAAACTTGTAGCAAACAACACAGGTCTTCTCCTGTTAAGGCTGGTTTCCCACCACGGTTCTTCAATGTCAGGTTCTGTCCAGTGTTTTGCAGAATGTACAGGACAGAACCCGACAGCCTCGGACAAAACAGAACCAGAGGACAAATATGCCCTCCGATCCTGTTTTCCGCCGGAATCAGCGGCTGCTGCTGTCCAGTGCTGAAATTTCAGTATAGCAGTGGGAGGGGAGCTCTCCAGGTGCTGAAATTTCAGCTAGCGGCTCTCTTAGCTGCGCTGTCCAGGTGCTGAACGAGTGCGGTTTGAAAGCAAACACTCATTTCCTCATTACTGAGATAGGAGATGACAGCTGGTGCTCGTAATGTATACGGAGAAGTATAACTGTCGTTTCAGGAGACCTTGCAGCGCATTCATGAATCTGCCTCCAGCTCCTCCTCCCTACATAGAATTTAAAAGCCCTAGCTGTCATCTCTTATCTCAGTAATGGGGAAATTTTGTTTCACTGAATACAGACTTTACCCCAGAATTGAGAGTGACGAATCAGTCCTGGAGAAGAAAGAAGCAAATTTTCGAGATAAGATCTATTACAGAGTTGAAAAATTCCATGTGTAATACTGATTTATGAAATAAAAATTAACACAACGTTTATTCTTTAGAGGGGTTATCTACGACAGCTTTACTTTTTCTTCTAGGGCTAAAAACTTACAAGCAAGTAATTGCTAAGTACCTACCAAGTTCTGCCCGATGCTCTTCTACTCTGACACAAACTGGTCACTGGTCTCCCTCCTCCGGAAGTGTTTCACTTATGCCTGCCTGTGTGTGGGCGGAGAGCTGAACTGTCCAATCAGTGACTTCAAATGAGGTTCGAGTCAGGTTTGGGTCTAAACTTGCATTGGTCCACTCATCTCTAATCTTGGCAGTGATGCCCCATCAACAGTTTTACAATAGAGTAGCCCCTTGTTTTATTACAAGTTGGGAGAGCCCCACCCCTCCTTTACTGAGTGGAGTATTTCTTTTGCCTCCCATTGCTGTGTTTCCATTCTGGGACCCAGGTCACACTCTGCGTCCTGCTTTTACTGAGGTCAGTAGACATGAGGGCAGGTTTTAAAATAGTTAGAGTAGGGACCGTCCCAGATTGGGTACACCTTGACGTTGGTAGGATGGCTTTGTACCTTTTGCAAAAACATATGTACTAAGTACCCTGTGTTTTTATAGCACTTTCTTTTTATTTGTTTATTGCAGGATATTATCACACATATATGTATATACTTTTTTCATTAAGGATTAGTTTGTCTCGTGGCCAATGTGAACATGCTCTTACAGGCATGTTCACTAATGTCTGCCCTGATTCAGTTTTTTCTGTATGTCCCATCAACAGAGCAGCCCAGGAAAAAAAGAGCTGCCTTGTCAATGTGACATCAAACAAAGCAGAAGGTTTGCCGGCAGGAGCTGCCGTTGACCACTCGGAGGCGGCAGAACCGGCAGGTAGTTAGCAATTGCTTGCCTGTAGGTTCTTAGTTCCTTTAAAAAAGCTACTGAAGTCACAAATAATCCCTTTAAACTGTATCACCTGAATATCGTGCATTTGTTTTACCATCCAAGAGTTCCCTAGAAACAATTTGTCTTATTTTTGTGTCCTATTATCCGTGATCATTTCCTAAATCTGAGGGTTTCTCAGTTCAGCTGTCGCAATGACTCTACATCTGCTCAGCACAGATTTTAGGAGACAATGAACTTTAATTGAAGAAAAATAATGAGGGTTCAGGGACAACAGCTACCCAGTCAGTTGGCAAGCCAGGTGCCACCCTGCCAGATCAATGGGTTATTTATGTGTTCATCATAAACATGAAACATTTGGTGGTATGGCGAATAATATCTGTGCGTTTTAATATCGGATTACAGAGATTTGCTGATTCTGATATGGACGTCAGATCTTTTGTATTATTGATGACTACAGATATAATTGAGTGTTGTTGTTCTTGATGTTTTTCATCTTTTTCTGAGCTTTACAGCTGTGAACTAAGAAAATGACTTTCTTGTTTTTGATAAACAATCTACAGTATGTAAAATGTTCTAAAGAAGATCAAGAAGGATATCAGCTCTACTCAATGGTGATATTACTACGAGGTCATGGTACATAATCCAAGTATCTTGTAGTTTATTATATGCATGCTATATTTTTCCTTAAAGGAAACCTTGTCCAGAAATGCTATCTACCTGCAGATATGGAGCTACTATAGTGTTGAAACCTGTCACATCCCCAACAGAGTCTGTTCCTGTCTGATATGTCAAAATCTCTGGAGAGCGCAGGCTCCCCTTCATCCACTAAGGTTAGAGAGGCTGGGACCTGCAGTGCTTCACAGTCTGACAGAGTGCATGTGTGTGCACTGTCCAGCTGAAGTCATTAATTTTTAAGCTCCAGCCTATAGGAAAGCATCACACCCTACTAATACCTTCAGCTCTATGCTGGAAGCTGCCAGAAATAGCTTTTGATTCCCCTGACTAGTTTTCTGTCTTGTATTACTATTTCCCGGTTTTACCTCAACCTTTTTTTGGATGCTTCTTGTTAGGTCCCCTGGCACCGTCCCCAGCTCACCTCTCCTCGGTCTGCATCCTTTGCTCTTGTACCGATCGGGCATCCGGCAGCCAGGCGCGCTATTTCATGGATCCATCGCCGGGTCCCCTTTCTGTCTGCTGACCACCGGGCTCACATAACAGCACACAGCAATGGTCGGACTCATGAATCTAATCAGCGGTGCACTAGGCACGGCCGCACTCCTTCCTGTGAATGTAGGGGCTGGCACGGCTCAACCTGACACTCCCATTGACAAATTTCCATCCTCCGGTATATCAGGCAACCTCCACTGCTGGGAGGTGCCTGATTATTGTGTTAGTATGCTTCTGCTTCTCTGACTAGTAGTCAGGCCCACCTTGTGCTCTCCTCCGGTAGAACCCGTTCCGGCTCTCCTGACCCCGGACTCTGGTGTCTCCTTCCCTATTTGGCCTTACCGTAGTATAGGCTAACCCTACGAGCCACCCCCTAGTACTAGCAGCTGTGGCTGTGGTATTTAGACCCCCTGGGCTTGCCCCTGACAATCCCTGTATAGGGTTGGTTAAACTAGGAACAGCTCACCCAGGGGAGTTCGGTACCACGGTCCAGTGGGTCCACTCTAGGACTCCTTCTCCGGGAAGCGTGACACTTCTCCTTCCTCACTATTTTGTACTCTGCTGCCATCTTGATTTTAAATCTGATTACTCTAACAGATCCTGATTTTCCTGGCCTCCCAGCTTTGACCCTGCTTGGTGACTTTCCTGTTTATGGTCTGCAGCCCTTCCATAGGCAGCAATCTCCTGGACACTGTTGTAAATCCAGATCCCTGTATAGGAGTTAAAGTGAGTAAGGGTTTCTCAGGTTTCTGCCTAATGGAGCAGCTTGTGCCTAATCTGTCCTAGATAGCTCTTTTCTGCTTGTAGCCTCAGACGGAGGTCACAAAACCTTACCTTGCTGCCTTTCTGATGTTTCGACTACAAGTTACCGTATTTTTCATACTATAAGGCACTCCTTTCTATAAGACGCACCCCAGGTTTAACCCCTTCCCGACCTATGACGTTGTACAACGTCATGGGCCTGTAAGGGGGGTTTGATGTGAGCTCAGGGTAACAGCACCGATCGGTTCCGGGATCTGATCGGGGCTGTTAACCCCTTGGATCCCGCTGTCAATCACTGACAGCGGGATCCAAGGCGGCCGCGGCAAGGAACGCACTGTTCCCCGCCTGCTCCTGAGATCCCGCGATAGCATCGCGGGATCTCCGGCACTCACATGACAGCCCGGGGTCCTAGCTAGACCCTGGATGCTGTCAGAGAGCACTTCCGGGTTGTGGGTGGTACGCTCTGCCAACCACAACAGGTCCGCGATTCTGGGAGATACAGATGAGCTGCAGCTCATCGGTATCTCCCAGAAGTGATCAGCCTGTGCAGCAAGGTGCCTCTCTATGGGGCAGTGTAAAAATAAGAATTAATAAAAAAATGAAGTTTTTAAAAATCTGTAAAAAAAAAAAATATAAAAGTTCAAATCACCTCCTTTTCCCCCAATCACAATAAAAGTATTAAAAAAAAAAATACACATTTTTGGTATCACCGCATACAAAATCGCCCGATCTATCATCATATTAAATCCGTTAATGTGAGCCCTAAACTCCGTAACGGAAAAAATGGTCCAAACTCCAAAATTCTGTTTTTTTGGTCGCCATAACATTGCTATAAAATGCAATAACGGGCGATCAAAACTGCAGATCCCCCTAAAAATGGTATCATTAGAAATGTTAGCTCAAGACCCAAAAAATAAGCCATCACACAGCCCCAGATCGGGAAAAATGAGGGCGCCACGGGTCGCAGAACATGGTGCAAAAAGTCCATTTTTTTTTTCAAATTCCTGAATTTTTTTTCACCACCTAGATACCAGTATAAGTATACATATTGTGTTTCTACGGACTCATACCGACCTAAGGCATCACCCTGTCATGTTGGTTTTACCATATAGCGAACATGGAGACTAAAATACGGTACGCAAAAAACAAACGTGTTATTGCACTTTTTTAGCAATTTCACTGCATTTACATTTTTTTGCAATTTCCCTGTGCACTATATGGTAAAATAAAGTATTGAATATGAAACTACAACTCGTTCTGCAAAAAACAAGCCATTATATGTCTATATTGACGGAAAAATAACAAAGTTATGGCTCTTGGAAGCAGGGGAAGAAAAATGAAGATGAAAGATGAAAAATTTCAAGGTCATGGAAGGAGTTAAACAACTGAAAATAGGAAAAATATTTTTCCTGTTAACTAAAACTTCACTGATGGTGTAAAGTGGAGAACTCATTAGCACTAATTGTATTGTACTAGGGTTGCATAGGAAGGTAATAAGTCTATAGTTAGTGTTTTTCTGCAGTTGCACACACAGAGATCTGCTACATGCACATATAGACACACAGCTTTGCTACATGCACACTACATGTACATTTACAGATATACACAACTGTATGGTATATCCCACTTGCAGCTGCTTGGTTCTAGTCATCAGGGCCATGCAAGGAAATTTTACACCATGGCTGTAATCATCCACTGTCACTTTTTGATTGACAGCCTGATCTGCTCCATGTGTGCAGCATGTGTGGGTGTATATGGAGCAGGCTGTCAATCAGATTGCCAGAGAGTGATTACAGCCATGCTCAATTGGTGTGTGTTAGGGTACCGTCACACCTAGCGATGTCGGCGGCGATTTTATAGGCAACACTGGGGTGCGGCATATCGCCGCCGACATCGCCAATGCGTTGCCTAATGTGTATAGGCGAGGGCGATGCATTTGAGTGGTCGTCTGGTTTCAGAGCAGTGCTCTGAAACCAGGCAACCACTCTGGGGCGATGTGTACACATCGCCCCATGTAAACGGGGGACGGCGATCTCACAGGCGATGGGAGCCATAGGCTCCCATGTTACGGCATCGCCGCTGGGGTTTTTAGACACCCCAGCGGCGACACCGCCTGTAAGATCGCCGGTGCGTCGCCGGAGGTGTCGCCACATGTAAACATGCGACGGCAATGCTGGCGAGGCACCAAAAATGTGTGCACTCCTGCCCGTCGCTGCTGACATCTCCGGCGATATCACCTGGTGTGACGTGGCCCTTAAGGCCGCTTCACACGCTAGGATATAGGTGAACGATATCGTTAGCTATATCACGTGACTGCGATCCTTCTGACATCGTTAGTGCGTTGTCACACGCAACGATATCGTTAACAATATTAAATTTGTCAATGTTCCAGCTATTTGGAGAAGATCGTTTGAAAGATTTTACAAAGCGTCAGGAATAGGAGAAATATGAACGACATCATTCAAAAAGGTGTCACACTGAACGATGTGGCTTCTTCCCATGATGTTAATTGGATGACGAACGATAGATATGAGGGCAAGATCCCAAATTTTTGATGACCGTTTCAATGATTTTTCCTTCCTACATCGTTTGTTTACACGCAATGACGCACATACGATATCGTTAAAACGATCACAAATCCGTGACGATTCAACGATATCATTAACTATATTGTAGCGTGTGAAGCGGCCTTTACAGCACTGCCCCGATGACTGGAAGTGAACAGCTGCAGGGAGGATTAAGAGACTATTTACCTGCAGATTAACCAAATATCTACAGGTACATAGCTTCTCTGAACACTACAGGTTTCCTTTTAAGGGCTAAAGGTTTATGACCATAGTGTCCTTAAATCATTAATTTATTATTATTTTAATATATAACATTATATATATATATATATATATTTATAAAAAAAATACATATATATAAATATATACAGTATATATATTCTAATAATTTATTAATAATAATAATAATAATAATAATAATATTATAGATATTTTTTTCTTACTATTTGACCCTCTGCCTTTCTATTTTTGTAAGTCTTTTTACGTATCAAATAATTAAATGAACAGATTTATTGACCTTGTATGTTTATTTTGAATTTTTTATGTAGTCTCCACCACATATTTATTACTTTTGTATTATTTCAGTTTATTTTACAATGCTGATTGAATAAGGAAAAATAATAGTTGTATTTGTATTTTTTCGTGGTGTATAAATATCATCCTATGACCACATTACCCATTATATTTAATTAGGGTGATTTTTTCTGTTTTTTGAGATAGGAGATGACAGAAGTTACTCATGAGATTCTCTGTAGATAGAATAGGGAGGGGGTTGAGCTGGAGTCAGAGGGAAGAGCTAGAGAAAGAGGGAGGAGCTAGAGGGAGAGGGAGGAGCTAGAGGGAGAGGGAGGAGCTAAGGACAGGAGCTAGTTGCAGGGGAGGAGTTAGAGGGAGTGGGAGGAGCTAGAGTTAGGGGAGGAGCTAGAGTCAGAGGGAGAAGTTAGAGTCAGAGGGAAGAGCTAGAGGTAGAGGGAAAAGCTAGAGGTAACAAGAAGAGCTAGAGGTAAGGGGAAGAGCTAGAGGTAGAGGGAAAAGCTAGAGGTAGAGGGAGGTGCTAGAGGTAAGGGGAAGAGCTATAGGTAAGGGGAAGAGCTAGAGGTAAGGGGAAGAGCTAGAGGTAGAGGGAAAAGCTAGAGGTAGAGGGAGGCGCTAGAGGTAAGGGGAAGAGCTATAGGTAAGGGGAAGAGCTAGAGGTAAGGGGAAGACCTAGAGGTAAGGGGAAGAGCTAGAGGTAGAGGGAAAAGCTAGAGGTAGAGGGAGGTGCTAGAGGTAAGGGGAAGAGCTATAGGTAAGGGGAAGAGCTAGAGGTAAGGGGAAGAGCTAGAGGTAGAGGGAAAAGCTAGAGGTAGAGGGAGGCGCTAGAGGTAAGGGGAAGAGCTATAGGTAAGGGGAAGAGCTAGAGGTAAGGGGAAGACCTAGAGGTAAGGGGAAGAGCTAGAGGTAGAGGGAAAAGCTAGAGGTAGAGGGAGGCGCTAGAGGTAAGAGGAAGAGCTAGAGGTAGAGGGAAAAGCTAGAGGTAAGGGGAAGAGCTAGAGGCAGGGGGAGTTGTTAGAGCGATAGGATGTTTCGAATTTGAGCCGCAGTGGGGACAGAGATGATCATGCCTGTAAAGTGCTGCTGCGTATGATGATGCTATATAAGTACCTATAATAAATAAGTATGTAGCACTATTCTTGTCATCTATTGGGATTGAATTGCTGAAAGAACCTTGACCCCAATGTGAACACAGACTAAATATGACAACAGCAAAAAATCAATAAAATAATAATAATAATAATAATACCTAAAGAGATTTAAGAGTAAATGACTGCAGCATAACATTGCTGGAGATTTTGACGTTTCATATAACATGATCTGTGGTGGACAGGAGCAGAGGAAAGACAATTTCTATATGTTATAATTATAATGTTCTATTCCTAATGTTTTCAGCAAAATGTGGAAAACAAAATAAGTAATCTGACAGTTGTGGGTCTGAGACACAAAGCCGCTTGTTTGCAGCATAATTAAAAGGAAGTAAATCTTTCAGAAATTAAATTCAGCCCAATTAAATTGTCAGTCTTAATCTTAATAATGGAAAGGCCTTGTGTGCGGTGTGAATGGTTGTTTTTAATACACTGTAGAACAATAATAATGGATAGGTGAGCTTCTGTAATTGTTTTAATTAGAGTCTAAAGGTCTAAATCAGCGAATCATGGATGCAGTTCTCTACAGACCTGCACAATTATCACATCTGTATACCTATATATACCTATATCTATATATACATGTGGGTTACTATGCAATTTTATTGTTAGTTCTGATTTTTAGTGCAGATTTAGTTTAATCAGAAAAGTCTTAGAAAAGCAGACCGACAGCTGTAATGGTGGTGGTAAATGGCTGCTAGGTCTATCTTTCCATCTATCTCTCTATCCTTCTATCTATCTATCTATCTATCTATCTATCTATCTATCTATCTATCTCTCTATCCTTCTATCTATCTATCTATCTATCTATCTATCTATGTGAAACAATAGAATAGCGCAACAATATCGTTTGAATGGGAGACTATTTTGGTAATTAATCCAATTTCTCCACTAATATAGAACAACAAAATAAGGCAGTACTCCAATAAACTGCCAGATGAACGAAACATTGTCCTATGGGCTGATAAAAGTCCAAGTGCCATTTAATCGATGGTGCTTTAGACAAGTACTATATTCATGAGCAATACAAAGCACACACAGGTACAGGAGGAGGGAGGACCCTGCCCACAAGGGCTCACAGTCTACAAGGAATGGGTGAGGATAGACCTCGCCGTTGGAGAGACGTCTACTCCAGCAGGTGAGTTCCCTCCTCATATCAGACCCAGATCGGTTAGGTTTCCCCCCTTGTCCGCGTGTCCAGCAATTGATATCTTTACCAAACTGGTTATTGATGAATTTAGACAGTTGTCACCTGTGAGATCTCGTGACAATCTCACTTGTGCACAGAGAACAGCTCTAAGGCACTGGGAGAGTATAAGGGAGATCGTTGTGAAGCCTGCAGACAAGGGGGGAAACATTGTGATCTGGCCTACAGATATGTACGAACGGGAGGCTTTACGCCAACTCAGAGATCACGAAACTTACTTGAGGCTTGATTCAAATCCAGTGACCTCTTTCACGGAGCAAATCCAGTCAATCTTGGCGGATGCATGTGAGCAAGGGATCATCAGCAAACAAGTAGTTGAGGGTTTGACGGTTCGTTACCCGAAAATTGCAACTTTCTATCTTTTACCAAAGATACACAAGGATCCCTTGACCCCGCCGGGACGTCCTATCGTGGCTGGCATAGGAGGTTTATGTGAGCCAATATGTAAATTCATTGACTATTATTTAAAACCAATGGTTGAGACACTTCCCTCCTATGTCCGGGACACGACGGACGTCCTGGCGCGGGTCGATGGTATCCACGTGGAATCTGATGTTTTATTAGTTACAGCTGATATTGAGTCCTTGTACACATGCATCCGCCATAATGATGGTCTGGAAGCAGTAAGGTTTTACCTGAATGAGACCGGTAGGGATCCCTCGATGAGGGAATTAATACTTGAGCTGCTCCGCTTTGCCCTGACCCACAATTTTTTCGTATTTAAAGATGCATTTTATTTACAGAAGCGGGGCACTGCCATGGGTGCGGCCTGCGCACCCTCATACGCCAACCTTTTCCTGGGTTACTGGGAGAGGTGGCTTTTTGGCGGTGAGGGTGCAGCGGACTGCACCCATGTGCAGTGCTGGTACCGCTACATTGATGATTTATTTTTTCTGTGGAAGGGCAATGCGGAGCAGCTTGACTATTTCATGGGCAGATTGGGCATTAACCCATTTAATATCCGTTTCACCCATAAATGTCACCCCATTAGGGTTGAATTTTTGGATATTATGATTGAAGTGGGACCTGATCGAATGATATCGACTGATGTCTTCAGAAAACCCACGGCAGTTAATGCCCTTTTACACGCTACGTCTGCCCATGATTCTTCCACAATTCGGGCGGTCCCTACCGGTTAATTTCTGCGGATTAGACGCATCTGCTCCTCTGATGGTCTATTTGAGGAGCAGGCTGACGAACTTAAAAGACGGTTCCGTGAAAGAGGTTACAGTAACCGCAGCATCAAGAGAGCGTATCTCAGGGCTAAAAATACAAACAGGGCTGACCTACTTTGCACGGGTCGGGCGGTCCAGGGTGAACAAAATGATGCAGTAAGATATATTTCCACATTCAATCAGCACTGGGGAACAATGCAGGCGATAATGCAGCGCCATTGGCCTATTCTCCTATCTGACCCACACTTAAGGAACTCATTGCTAGATTATCCTCAAATGATGCCACGCAGAGCACCTAATTTGCGTAATATGCTTGTTAAGAGTCATTATGTGCCCTATATACCACCCCTCTTTGGGGCTAGTCGACCTTTGAAAGGATGTTTCCAGTGTGGGCACTGCCTCGCCTGCAGCAATGTCGTTCGCGAGCGTTCCTTTTCGTCTTCCAATGGTACAAAAACTTATGAGATCCGGTCATACATCAATTGCGGTACCCGCTATCTGGTGTATTATGCCACATGTGGGTGCGGATTGATCTATGTTGGGCTCACATCGAGAGAATTAAGAAGGCGAGTAAGGGAGCACGTAAATGAGATTGCTGCGGCGGTGGGAGTGCAGGATCTTACAACTTTGAAAACGTTGCCCCGCCATTTCTGTTTGCACCATGGGTGTGACCCAGTCTCCCTGAAAGTTAGGGGGATTGACGTCATACACGTGGGCATCCGGGCAGGAAATATGAAAAAGATCCTGGCCCAACACGAAACTAGATGGATTATGACCCTGGGGACAATGGTCCCCAGGGGTCTTAATGAATCCCTCAGTTTTGCTCCATTTCTGTGATTGCCCTCCTCCTTGATGTCTCAGTTTGGCATCTCATACTTTGATTTACTAATTTGTGTTTTATTATTTACAGTTTTTTATTTTTTGTGTGCCCTCTTCTCCTTGGTCGCATCTGCTCTATCCTCCAGCCAGGGATCGGCGTCTGCCTTGTATCATCATGATTCTGGAAATCTCTACCATCGCCGCACTACAAATGTTATTGTACATTGATTCTCACTGTTAATACTGCTTATATGCAGTGTTAAATGATTTAGTTGTTGGTGTTGATAGGCAGGCAGTGCGAGGGTTAATAATGAATGGAACGAGATGTTTACATGCTGCTTGTTAGAATTCCTGCCTTCCCTGCCCGGCCGGTGGGCGCGGCGTCTAATACCGCGACGCGCATGCTCGGGAGCCATAGCAACCTGACTTGGCCTCCCGGACGTGCGCGTCATCATGCGGTGACGCTGACGCACTTCCGGCGGGACAGCGTGAACCGGAAATGGCCGGACACGCGGGGAGACGGAGACACAAACAGCTACAGCTGTATACCGGCTATATAAACCACCAGGAACAGTAGGCACACTACCCCCTGATGAAGATTGCTATTACACCATATTGAAACATATGTTGGGGTCCGGACCCAGGGGATCCATCCATCTGGGACTTTGTTCTCTGGCCCACAGTGGTATGCATTAACTTTCCCCTAGGGGATTTACTGCACTTTAGGCAGCAGGCAGTGGTGGTATGCTTTATATACAATTTGGATAGATGGTTACTCTGTATTTGTGTCTTGATAGAGATGTATGTTAGGTAAAGTTACTG
The DNA here is from genome assembly GCA_033576535.1 of Allobates femoralis. NCBI lineage: Eukaryota > Metazoa > Chordata > Amphibia > Anura > Aromobatidae > Allobates > Allobates femoralis. Next base: position 58,737,173 of record JARQOC010000005.1, on the reverse strand, counting down.
CCATGCTGTCTTAGGGCCCTTTCACATCAGCGTTTTTTTAAATTTGCGGCAGATGCGGTGAAAAAAACGCATCTGCCGCAACTGCCGCATAACGGTTCCACTTGCGGCACGGTTGCGGTTTTTTCCATAGGAAGTATAGGGGGACTTGCGGCAGATGCGGCAAGTGCGGTATTGCACTTGCGGCAGGTGCGGCAGAGAAAAAAACCGCAGTAAGCCGCGGTTTTTTTCTCTGCCGCACCTGCCGCAAGTGCAGTACCGCACTTGCCGCATCTGCCGCAAGTCCCCCTATACTTCCTATGGAAAAAACCGCAACCGTGCCGCAAGTGGAACCGTTATGCGGCAGTTGCGGCAGATGCGGTTTTTTCACCGCATCTGCCGCAAATTTAAAAAAACGCTGATGTGAAAGGGCCCTTACAGAAGTTTCCATCCTTTGATATATTTTGATCTCCACTGTGAGCTTATGGCATTGTATTGTACACTGTTTATTGTTGCCCTTAAAGTGTTTTTTGTATTCATACTTGCTGTGGAATAGGGGAGATTGTCCCTGCACCACCTGCTTCATAAAAAATCCTTATCTATCAGCCTTATAGCCAGTGGGCGGAAATAAATATTTCAATTGCACATGATCCACTCTTGTCCTCTTCATTATATAATTATCTCCTGAGTGTTACACAGATAGGGGGTGAAACCTACACTTACCTCTGTGTTTATGGGTTACATGGAACTATTTGTACTACCGTATATATACCTATATCTATATTTACATGTGGGTTACTATGCAACTTTATTGTTAGTTCTGATTTTTAGTGCAGATTTAGTTTAATCAGAAAAGTCTTAGAAAAGCAGACCGACAGCTGTAATGGTGGTGGTAAATGGCTGCTAGGTCTATCTTTCTATCTATCTCTCTATCCTTCTATCTATCTATCTATCTATCTATCTATCTATCTATCTATGTGAAACAATAGAATAGCGCAACAATATTGTTTGAATGGGAGACTATCTTGGTAATTAATCCAATTTCTCCACTAATATAGAACAACAAAATAAGGCAGTACTCCAATAAACTGCCAGATGAACGAAACATTGTCCTATGGGCTGATAAAAGTGCCATTTAATCCATGGTGCTTTAGACAAGTACTATATTCATGAGCAATACAAAGCACACACAGGTACAGGAGGAGGGAGGACCCTGCCCACAAGGGTTCACAGTCTACAAGGAATGGGTGAGGATACAGTAGGTGAGGAGAGAGGACCCTGCCCACAAGGGCTCATAGTCTACAAGGGATGGGTGAGAATACAGTAGGCGAGGAGAGTGAACCCTGGCCACGAGGGCTCACAGTCTACAAGGGGTGGGTGAGGATACAGTAGGTGAGGGGAGAGGACCCTACCTACCAGGGCTCACAGTCTACAGGGGATGGGTGAAGATATAGTAGGTGAGGAGAGAGGACCCTACCCACAAGAACTCACTGTATACAAGGGTTGGGTGAGGATACAGTAGATGAGAGAGCAGACCCTGCTCATGAGGGTTCACAGTGTACAATGGATGGGTGAGGATACAGTAGGTGAGGAGAGAGGACCCTATCCATGAATGTTAACAGTCTACATTGCATGGGTGAGGATACAGTGAGTCAGAGTAGAAGACCATGCCCATGAGGGCTCACAGTCTACAAGGGATGGGTGAGGATACAGTAGGTGAGGAGAGAGGACCCTATCCATGAGTGTTAACAGTCTACATTGCATGGGTGAGGATACAGTGAGTCAGAGTAGAAGACCATGCCCATGAGGGCTCACAGTCTACAGGGAATGGGTGAGGATACAGTAGGTGAGGAGAGAGGACCTTGGCCGCGAGGGTTCACAGTGTACAATAGATGGGGAAGGATACAGTAGGTGTTGAGAGAGGATCCTGCCTACAAGGGTTCACAGTCTACAAGGGATTGGAGAGGGTACAGTGGGTGAGGGTAGAGGACCCTGCCTGTGAGGACTCACAGCCTACAAGGGATGGGTGAGGATACAGTATGTGAGTAGAGAGGACTGTGGCTGCGAAAGTTCACAATCTACAAGAAATGGGTGAGGATACAGGTGAGCTCGGAGCTTAACGGGAACCTGTCAGGTCCTCCGTATCCCCAGAACCACCAACAGTTGTGTGCACATAGCTATAATCACTGCCTTACAGTTCCTTCATTTCTTTGAATACAGAAATGGATCTTGAAGAGTGGATGTTTTCCAGTCATGTGCAGTACACCACACTAAAGCCGGGATACATATACAGCTTTGTATAAAGCTGGTGGTGGCGCTGGGTCTTGTAAGTGATGTTATCACGCCCATAAACAAGGACGAGGATATGAATTGTTGAAGAGTTCTGTGCTGCTGTGTACCAATGGAGGTCCAGAGAAACACTGGATAAAATGAAGGGGATTATTTCTACACGTTTCAAAGTGTATCCTCACTTTTTTAGGAAATCCACCAATCCCTACAGGGGGGTGATAACATGCAAAATGGGCCGACTAGCCGGGGAACTAACACACCCACAACTAGTCAAAGCCCTTTTTTGCATATCATAAACGGACATTAGAAATACCTCTCCTAAAGATGTGTTTATGTGTGTAAAGAAATGAAGGGAGATTCATATGTGCAAAGAACTCCTTCGGGTATGGAGGACCAGACAGGTTCCCTTTAAAGGAGGCTGTTCTGCCTTCCTGTGGTGTATTTTACTTGTTACAGGATTGGTTCCGATTTTTGACATTTTCTCCTATGAACAAATGTGGCCTACCTCCGTATTGTAATGAGCTGTATAGATTTACAATGTATCGCGCCCGGGTATACCTACCTATCTCCATGTGCCAATATTCCAGCCCTAAATCCTGTTATCAGCAGACATTGTGATACATAAAAACAGACAATGAGGAAAGCTGTAGAGGCAGGCAGGCTTGGATGCGACGGCGGCGCACTTTACATTGACATTAATGCAGAATGAAGCCGGGGCAGATCTGCCTTGTTCTCTTAAAATCATTACAATGTTTGCATAGACTGGGTAATGTTTGTTTTACATGTAAAGGGATTCTTATTTGTCTCAAAGACACATTTCTAATGAAACCCATTAGAATTCATAGACCAATGGGTTTGTTAAAATACGTTAGCTGCTGATATTGACTGATATTCCTGCTACTGTTATCTTTTTAATTGGATCTGGTGAAATTCTAATGAGATAATGGGAAGTTTTCGTATTCTATAATATAAATTTCTGGAAGTCTTCACTTTAATCTCTGGCCAGCCAGGCATTACCCACACTAGCCAGGTATGAATTTCCTAATCCTGATTGAATGTGTCTAGTTGCATTTAATTTAGTTCTTTAAAGAAATGGGTGAACTTGCTGAATTTTAAGTGCTAATGACGTTGAAAGACTAATATCACCACCTAGAGTTGAGCGTGTCGCAGGGACAGGCGCTGTGGGTCTATCCACTCCTCTCTGACAACTTAGCTTTGCCGTGACCTGAATTATGGACATTGTTCCCTGGAAGATCACATAGAAAGAATGAGAGGGTCTGGGTAAGGCACACATCGCAGAAACTCTGAACGTCATTTTAGGAAAAGTTAATGAAGTACAATTATTTTAAAAAAAATAAGTTTGCGGAAATAACCTTCAACCTATAGATCTCATATAGACAATCAGGTATTTAAAGTTTACTGCTCGTTCCCGTCTATATAATATTTTATAATTAGAATTTTTTAGAATGCTGATTTTATCCCCAGTTTGAGCTGATCAAACACTGTAAGCGGCTCGCGGTGGGTTGAGTGCCGAGGGTACCCGAGCACCGTGATGCTTGCTCCAATGATTTCTGTATATAAACCACCCAAACTCCAAACCTAAACGCTGAACATTGTTGTAAAGTCTGTGTTCGACATGAACATTAAACTTGAAAGTCCAGCTCACTCATCCCCCTACTAAGGAATTGGCCCTATTCATGAGCTCCACACAAAGGAATTAGCCTGTGAGTCCCTTTGGGGACAGGAACTGCTGCCAATGGGGATATTGTTTGTAGGGCGATGGGGAATAATATTGGCGCTATGCAAGAAAAGAGAACAAAGTATATATAAGGATACTGTCTGTAGAAGTGTAATCCACAATCTGGGGTCAGCAGCCTCCCTAGCTCCGGTGCAGTAATGATTGGTGCAGCATCATATCTCTGTAACTGTTTCAATTAAAAATGTCGTCACTTCTGAAATCCTAATATCTGTTCTCTATTAACTCATCTAACTTGTTTCTGCAACAAGCAGGCGTGGAAGGTAGATAATGGCAGCAAGCTGCAGAAATGAATAGAGAAGGTTAGATCTACAGATATCTGGAGAAAGGAAATAACAATACACCACATTAGCCCCGCTCTCCGTACTCCAGGTGGGCGGAGGGGATAAATGAGCCTTTTGTACATCTACCAATGGAGGTTATATTTTTTATCATTATTTCCTTTATTTCACTTGGAGGTTGCCGCTTTCTTTTTTTTATCATGCAGGGGAAAAACACTTATTATGTTGGCCATGTAAGCATCCTGGTAATGACTAATTAGTATAAGCCATGGTATCAGTGAAATAAGCCGGTAACAATGTCTAAACACATTGGTGCTGTTTGGGTTCATTAGCATAAACAATTTTAAGGAAGGGAGGTGGCGGCGGCATTAATGGAAGACAGAAAAAACATCAAGATGTTGTGTAGATGTTGTATACATTGTCACATATTAGTGTAGTTGTTAGGGTGCTTTCGCATTACGATTTTGTTGGATCCGTGGCTGTCGTTGTAAAAGGTTTTTGACAGTGGCTTACAAGTGAAATACGTACTTGTGGTGACCAGTAGAAATAGCGGTAGGCCAAATAAGCGTCCTGATGATAGCAGTTGAAGGTGTATGGATGGGTGTCTTTAGGTGGTTGTGTATTGTTGTGTCCTAGGTCCTTAATCTGTAGTAAGAAGTGTCTGGTAGCGCTCTACTTCCATCTCCCAAATGAAATCACATGTCTATGTGTATGGAGAGATAGGGAGCAACACCCGTCTGGCAGATGGAACCTAAATGGTTGTGTATTGAATTTTTGGAGATAATCATTAGGGCCCCTTTACACGCCGCCACTGCGTGGTAGCAACTGCCTGGCATTGGGGATGTTTGTGCCTGTTGCCATGAAATTGCTACGAAATGGTGGCGTGTAAATAGGGAAATTACTCCCGGTGTCCTGCAGTTGACTCAGATACCTGTTTCTGAGCCGTGCTCAAAAACCGAAGGCAACACAAAGGCACAATTGCCATGGTAGTGGCGTGTAAACGGGGCACAGGGATAAAATTTGCGTCGCCTAGTGAATTTCCAGGGGCGTGCCACAGCGTCATGGATACCACACCCCATCAGTGATGATTGGTGGGGGCTACTGTGTTACGATTGGCTGTCCCTTCTCAGGGCGCCATATTTAAAGAGCTAGAAAATATGGGAAGCAAGGTGTACCACGGTCCGCGCTGCTGAGTCCACAAAATCTCCTGGGATGCAAGATGTTGTAGCAGTATACTGCTACAACATCTTGCATCCCAGGTGAGTTTTGTGGACTCAGCAGCGCGGACCGTGGTACACCTTGCTTCCCATATTTTCTGGCTGTTTTTCCACGTTGGAGTGGTCGGTGGAGGTCCTGCAGCAGCTGATACTGTGATATGCTGTTAAACCAGTTGTGGGTCTCACAACTGGAATAGGTGAGTGTAACTGCATTACACCACTCACATCTGAGTGTCACTAGTGATAGGGCACTATTGCGCCTCTTGTTCCCCCACCTTTTTTGTATTGATATTTAAAGAGCTATCATTCACACTACACAATTGGAATGGCGTCATGTAATAATCAGCCTTCCTGCATAGGCTGGCCAATCATGACGCTATTGCGTTGTCCAATCAGCGTATTAGCGTCACGGAATACACAACTCTGTCACCCCTATGTTCTAGCTGCGAAAGATGGACGCCCATATTCCTTTTGGTAGCGGCGTGTGAAGCAGCGAAGGTATTCAACAGGAAGTAAGACGCAGCATCTGTCGGAACTTCCGGGGAATAAAGATACCTTCAGTTGACAACGCAATGGCAGGTGTGTATATGCGGCATCGGCGATCGGTATCCACCATGAAAAACATGCGCGTGCCCGTGCGGTGGATACCTGTTGCTAGGCACAGTGGCGGCGTGTAAAGGTACCCTTAAGTACTGAGAAAGGACTCTCCATGAATTTAAAATCAATTATTGGAACCCATGATATCTAACTGGCCCACCATCAGGAGATATGAAATGTTTCCAACATGTTACATTAGTAAAAATCACGATGCTTCTTTCACAGAGCTTCACTCTTCCAAAGGCCGCAGATAGAGAATTCCTAGAACTCCCATAAATAACATGTTAAGTGTTGGCAGGCTTTGTGAAACATTATTCAAAGCTTTTAAAATGCATAATAAAAGGGACTAAAATCCTGATATATGTGAATCTTTATTGACTCAATCAGATATGGGTCACCGCTGGCTTTGTGGCCTAGAAATGGGTGTCACTAGGGCAATTGCGGTCATATTAAGTGCCCAGATCTGGCAGACCTTGCTTAAAGAAAGTCTTATTGCTTTATTCTTCTTTACTGTTGGGGTGAAGTAAAATAAGGCTTATACACACAAATTCAGGTAGTCGACAATGTACCATGAATTACATTGCTTGGATTTACTGATTTCTGTATTTCAGGAAAATGCGGCTCAACGTAGGTTCTGATTGTAATATTCATTGCCGTATATTAAATCTCCAAATATTAATAAAGGTAGACGCAAAGTGGTTCTTTAACCTAAGTATTGTAATACTATTAGAAATGTCGAAATACTCAGTTTTCTTAATTACTGTTGTGTTTAATGTGTTTTTGGGTTATGTAGGTATCTCATAGTGTTTGTATGTTCTATACATGTCGCATAAAGTATGTTTTTTTATGTTTTTTTTTGAGTATCAATTCCCAAAGTCTACATATTTCACCAGTTATTTACTTTAAAGACTGCACGTAAAATACATCATAAATTAGTCAGAAGATAAAAGACTTCACATTACAGATGGGGGGTTGTTGTGTTTACTAACACCTGGGCAAGGTCAGAATGAACTACCTGGAACTAGTGATGAGCGAGTAGTCATCTATTTGGGTTTGGAAGTTTTGTAACACATACTTTTTGCTATTCGGGTATTCAACTCGAATACCAAGCCTAAAGCAAGTCAATTAGTCATGGGTGTGATCCACACCAGCCAGCCATGAAAAAGCATTTCCGGGTGGAGGGCCATTTTTTTGAATTTTCACAGCATACAACACATCGCTTTAACCCCCCAGTGAGAGCCAGTGAGAGCCTAAAGCCCCTGTTACACATAGCAAATCGCTAGCAAGATTGCTGTGGCTTCACAGGTTTTGTGACGCAACAGCAACCTCACCAGCGATCTTGCTATGTTTGACACGTAGCAGCGACCGGGCCCCCGCTGTGACATCGCCAATCATGTTGGAATGGCCTGGACCATTTTTTGATCGTCGGGCTCCTGCTGGGAAGCATGCATCAGTGTGTTTGATGCCTTAACAACAACCTTGTTGGCGACTCAGAAGTCAGCCACGTAGGTCTGAGTGGTCAGACTAGCTGCTGTGTGACAGGTCCCAACGACTGTCGGGGCCATTATACGGGTCTCCATATCATTGCTTTGTCGTTCAGTAGATCTGACTGTTTGACATCTCACCGGGGACCACATAGCGACGTTCCAGTGATCCTTACCAGGTCGTATCGTTGTCGGGATCACTGGAACGTCGCCAAGTGTGATGGGACCCTTACATTCAAACGACTCTCACTAGGGTGCTAGCTCCTATTGTTTACTCAAGGGAGCTGGCAATTTGTGTCAGATCCTTTACAATCAACACATCACTTTCAAGCATTCAGTGATACTCACTGAATAACAAATATATTGAATACTGTACTATCTGTGTGAGTAATGAATACTGATAAGTAGATTCACTCATCACTACCTAGAACTCATCAACCATGTTTTGCCATGGAACACCAGAAATTGTCATAGTGGCAGGTCTAAATAGTAGAGGACTCCTTGGATCCCAATGGCAAAAATATTTTGGTCAATGGGTTCGTGCAAAAAATGTCCCGCACATGGATATCATCTATGTGACATCTATGTACACGGACGTGGCTAAAGATTTTTAGCTGAAAAATAATTTCACACTCACTTGCCTCCAGCGATGTCCTATTCCTCTCACTCTGGTGCCGCTCATTGTCTCATGAATATTCACTACTCTGAGAACTGCAGCGGCCTCCGAAGTGAGAGGGACTGGCAGCGCTGAAGACAAGTGAGTATACAATAACATGCTGTACATGTTCTATCTGGATGTTACATGGACAACACACCATGTATGACACACGGACACATGGCCCCCATAGTGGCCTATCTCACACGTGATGAGTGAAAGGGGCCTAAACTTGTTGTGTGTGATGAGGACGGCAAGGTTTTTGTGTGAAAGGACAGGTACATTCTAAGAAACAGTGCATCATCAAGTGTACGACAATATGAAAGGTTACCCAGGCACTACTTATGCCTTTTCAACAGAGGAGGTCCTGTGGGGGTTTCTTCCAAAGACACGGAGGATTTCTTGGTGACAGGAGGTAGTCCAGCTACAACTCAACCAGGTAAGGAGAAAACTATGTGGCACTCCAGGTCCATCATTATGTCCAACTTTTATTTTTAATGGTAAAAACACATCAGGGAAAGGTGCGGTGCATGGGACTCAGTGAGAGGTGCAGCGTATGGGACCAAGGATAGGTACGGTGCTTTGGACTAGGGAGAGGTGCAGTGTATGGTACCAGGGAGGGGTGCAGTGTATGGGGCTAGGGAGATGTGCGGTGTATGGGACCAGGGAGAGGTGTGGTGTATAGGACTCAAGAAGAGGTGTGGTGTATTGGATCAGGGAGAGGTGTGGTGTATGGGATCATGGAGAGGTGCAGTGTATGGGACCAGGGAGAGGTACGGTGTATGGGACCAGGGAGAGGTACGGTGTATGGGACCAGGGAGAAGTAGTCCAGTGTATGGGACTCAAGGAGAGGTGCGATGTATGGGACCAGGGAGAGGTGCGATGTATGGGACGGTCCTATACACCTCACCTTCCCTGATATGTTTTACCACTAAAAATAAAAGCTGGACATAGTGAAGGACCTGGAGAGCCGCATTGTTTTCTCCTTACCTGGTTGAACATTCTAAGAAATGGCTAGCCTTTATTATTCATCATCAGTATGTTTATTGATATATTGCCTCTATGGTTGCAGCTACCTAGTAATTGTAAAATATAGAGGATGAATTTTGCAGATAAAAAAATACTACAGCATAATAAAAAAAAAAGTGTAAAAAAGCAATAATAAGAATCAGCAAGAAATCGCCAAGCAGAAGGAAAATTAGCATGTAATTCTATGTTCTTCCTGCGGCCGCTCCTAATAGAGCAGATATTAGGATTACTGGCTGCTCACATTCGTTCAGATGTGCCATATTCGCTACCTACATATGATTACTGGTGTCTTTTTCAGCTAAGTTCCATTGCAAGTATATTTTAATTAGCTTCCACTTGATTTCACTTCAGACGCCGTGCCCAGGCCTGACCCAGTGTCTGATCATATAGAATGCATTACAAAAGAGCCGGCCATTTCACTGCTTTAATGTAGCTTTGCATTAATGTCAGGCCTCATTCAGACAAGGCATTAAAAATGTTATTTTAATGCCTTTAGTATTTGGAATAGAAAGAAGCTTAATCTTTGTAGGTAGTACAGTTTCAATTAACTTTCAATATTCATTTGTCGTGTTGGAGTTCAGCTTATGCACAGCGGTAACATTTTTCTATGTCTCTACTGTACCTACAGCTTAATTAATATGAAGGGGCCGGCTGTGCGTTGTCTGTGGCGCGTACGCTACAATACATAGAAGGGGGGCTACCTACAATGTGTGTCTATGCTATAAACACCCCACTCGGAAAATGAAGACGCTCTTGGTCTTGGTCTAACTCCAATGCTAAGTCGGAAGCAAAGAATAGGGATGAGTAAACCGGACTTTAAGGTTCAAAGCTTGTACCAATCACAGACTTTACAAAATTTTTCTGTGTTCGGGTTCGGATTCCGGGTGCTTTACGTGTGCAAATCATAGGAGTAAGCACTGCTGTGCTCGGGAACACTCGGTGCTTGGCCCAATGCAGTGTTTGATTGGCTCACACTGGTGGAAAATCAGAATTATCAGAGGTAGTATGTACAAAAAAAATTACAAATAACTGAGCACTGACAGATGGAACCCCCCCCACCCCTGTAACCTCTTCAGTGTATGGTTTGAGCACTGACAGACTGACTTCCATTCACCCCTGTAACCTCTGCACTGGGTGGTCTATGGTCTAAGCACTGACAGGCTGAACCCTTATCCCTGTAACCTCTGCAGTGTGCGCTGTATGATCTGAGCACTGACAGGCTGACCCCTTACCCCTGTAACCTCTGCAGTGTATGGTGTATGTTCTGAGCACTGACAGACAGACCCCCAGCCCTGTAACCTCGGCAGTGTGTGGTGTATGGTCTAAGCACTGACAGGCTGAACCCTTACCCCAGGTAACCTCTGCAGTGTGTGATGTATGATCTGAGCACTGACAGGTGGACCACACACCTCTGTAGCCTCTGCAGTTTGTGGTGTATGATTTGAGCACTGACAGGTGGACCACCCACCCCTGTAACCTCTGCAGTGTGTGGTGTATGGCCTGAGCACTGACAGGTGGACCACCCACCTCTGTAACCTCTGCAGTGTGTGGTGTATGGTCTAAGCACTGACAGCCTGACCCCTTACCACTGTAACCTCTGCAGTGTGTGGTGTATTATCTGAGCACTGACAGGTGGACCACCCACCCCTGTAACCTCTGCAGTGTGTGGTGTATGGCCTGAGCACTGACAGGTGGACCACCCAACTCTGTAACCTTTGCAGTGTGTAGTGTATGGCCTGAGCACTGACAGGTGGACCACCCACCTCTGTAACCTCTACAGTGTGTGGTGTATGGTCTGAGCACTGACAGGTGGACCACCCACCTCTGTAACCTTTGCAGTGTCTAGTGTATGGCCTGAGCACTGACAGACTGACCCCCCACCTATGTAACCTTTGCAATGTCTGGTGTATGGCCTGAGCACTGACAGGCTGACCCCGACCCCTGTAACCTCTGCAATGTACAGTGTATGATCTGAGCACTGAGAGGCGGACTCTCCACCCCTGTAACCTCTGCAATGTGCAGTGTATGGTCTGAGCACTGACAGGCTAACCCCCCACCCCTGTAACCTCTGCAGTGTGTGATGTATGGACTGAGCACTGGCAGACTGACCCCCCACCCCTTTAACCTCTGCAGTGTGTGATGTATGGTCTGAGCACTGACAGTCGGGCCCCCACCTCTGTAACCTCTGTAGTGTGCAACGTATGGTCTGAGTAGTCACAGACTGACCCCCCACCCCTTTAACCTCTTCAGTGTGTGACATATGGTCTGAGCACTCACAGACTGACCCCCCACCCCTTTAACCTCTACAGCAATGCTGGCAGCAGCCATACGTCTATTTTGAAAACACGACCTCTGGATATGACTCTAAACTTGTGAGCTCAACTTCTTTGGCCGGCCATGATGAGGCCTGTGTGTGGATCCTGTCTTGTTATCTGCTGTACGGTCTTGGCCAAAGCGCTACAGCTCAGTTTCAGAGTGTTGACATTCTTCTTATAGCCTCTGCCATCTTTACGTAGAGCAAAAGTTCTTTGTTTTCGGATCCTCAGAGAATTCTTTGCCATGTTGAACTTCCAGTGACCGGTATTAGAGAGTGTGTGAGCGATAATGGCAAATTTATCACACCTGCTCCTCATTCACACCTGAGAACTTGTAACTCTAATGAGTTACATGACACTGGGGGACAGAAAATGGCTAATTGGGCACAATTTGGCCATTTTCACTTAAGGGTGGACTTACTTTTGTTGCCGGTAGTTTAGACATTAATGATTTTGTGTTGAGTTATTTAGAGGGAACCAAATTTACCCTGTTATACAAGGTGTACACGGATTACTCTACATTGTACCATAGCGTTATTTCTTCAGTGTTGTCCAATGAATAGATATGATAAAGTATTTACAAAAATGTAAGGGGTGTACTCACTTTTTTAATATACTGTAGAAGTACGACAGCCTTTCCCATCCCTGGAATCTGTCCCGTAGTGATCGGTGCCCTCGTTCTTTCTACTGAACATTTGCATCTTCTAACAATTGTACGCGGATCTCGATGACATGACATTCTCTCCCTTCCCCGGTAAATAATAGGGTCCGTTCACATTGGTTTCATCATATTTTTAGCTCATCCAGAAAACAAGAGTCAATAAACTATAACCGTTTTGTATAAGTTTATAGCAGGCGCCGATATTATTGTGAAAGGGTAATGGAATGCTTTTGTTTCAGTGTCAATGCCGCAGTTGGCATTTACTCTAATGGAGAGAGAGACGTACTCTGTCCTGCTCTGTTTGATCAAGTGCTAAACCCGTCTGATCAATAGAGAGACAGATGTCGGGTGCAGATGGCCCAGCCATGATACCTGGGGCACCGTCCTCCTGCCAGGACAACAGAATGGGATCAGAGCGGCGGCAGAATGTGACACATGAAATCAGGCCTCCGACTACTCCATAATTTATAACTAATGGAAAGTGACAGCATATCTGTGGATAAAATGCATTTCCACTACAACCATTTTAGGGATTTTACTAATTTTGTGGATTTTTTTTAACCTTTCTGCAATATTTACATAAGGATGAGATGACGACGCTCAGCCGGGCAGCAAAATAAAACCTATATATTGATGGAGCTGTTTGTAGAAGAATTAGTCTCTGTTCATAGGTGTGCACATCAAAGACACATGGCAGATTATTATTATACGCAAATAGTGGATTTCGGCCAATTATTCCGATATTTGCAAGTCAATGACTTGGCTAAGCCGATGGGAATACTGGAAACAAGGGCTTATATGTATAGAACACACATAAAAGGCAAATACACAATGTCCGCTCATGGTTTATACATCAACAGTACACTGCATAGCAAAGAGTTCAGGAATGGAGGAAAGAAACACTGCCTCTATGGTTGGGTATGGAATTGCAGCTCAAATTTATTTGATAGAATGAGGAGGAGCTTAAGTGCCAGACACTGTCTAAACCTATGTACACACATTGATTATTTGGTTAAATGGACTCTCAGGTATTTTTCAGTATGATCCTAATATGACCCTTGAGTAGGACCTCGCAGACCTTTTAAAAACATATAAAATCATTATTCTAACCCTTTGTAGTTTCCTTGCTATAAGCATTTTCAGACCCTGCAGGGAGCTGGTGCATTAATCCTTCCATTACTTTTACAGAGTATTATCCAGTCTGCTGTATATGATGCACCCCAGGCCGTGGCTTTAAGTTAGCTTCTGGGGAGTCACAGGGGTCGAGACCCGGCTCCTTGACCCTAGGTTCAGTGTTCAAGTGTTCTTAGGGAGTGTATAGGGATAGGGTGGTTTAAAATGGTTGTTGTGACACCACATTTGATTTGTGGCTTTTCATCCTCTGGGGATGATGACGAGCAGCTGGGATGGGTGGCTCCCCATAGGTGGAGCAGGTCCCAGGGCAGATAGAGTAATTGGTAATCACCAGCAGGCAGGGGGTTAATGTTAGGCCTTGTACTTCAGTGGCCTCCACATCCGGTTGCCGTTCAAATAACCCAGTCTCACACAAATTCTGCAACTCTGTACCAGGTTTACTCACAGCAAGCTTCAAATTTCAACAGGTCATAGATTTACACTCTCTCAGATAAGATCCGGCCTGTGTAGTCTTTAAGAGATAGGGTTAGTAGGTATAAGATCCTCGGTGGTGTGGCCTGTCCTGGCCTCCCTCTCGGTCCTGTTCCTCAGCACCTGTGTTGACAGCACCTCTGCGCGCAGAGCCCTGACTGATAGCCTTGGGTGTTAGTGGGCGACTGGTACCTTGTCCCCGACCCTTGTCTGGCTGCTTTCTCTGGGAATATGCCAGGTGTGTGAGCCACAGTAACTATAAAACTACATAGCCTCCGGTTCAACGGTTCGGGCTGGATCCCCATGTCATGTTCAGGTCTGGTCCCTGCTTCTAGACCACAACCCCCCTCTGTCATCCAGTCCGGTTTCAGGCAGCACGGGCAACTTCAGCTTCGCAGTTCCCCTAGGGTTCCTTATTCTTAGTTTCCCAGGACGGCGTAGCACAGCTCAAGTCCCCTTCTTTGCAGTTTAGCTGTTCTCTCCTCCTCACTCACTCGACTTCTTCACTCTCTGTACTTTACATTCTGTTGTTCTCTGTTCCACTCCAAACTCAAACTGTTCTCTCTCTTCTGCCCCCACCCACACTCCTCTACCCCTCTTGTCCCACTGGCGCTCTCCCCCATGGATCCCCAGGTCCCTAGTGGTTGTGGTTGTTGAGGATCTTTACACCTACCATCCCCTATCTCCTGACTACTGGAGAACCACACCCAAAGCTTGGGTCCAGTACCCATTCAAGGCGTCCAGACCGTAGGGGCCACACATAAAGTGTTATTTAAATATCCACACCCAAGCTGGTGTTTTGTCCCTTCCCTCTGTGCTGGGAGAGGCTTCCTGCAGACATGTAATGTGTGTATCTGCTGAGCAAATGATCAAATGTTCTTATAATCACATAGAAGTATCTGAGACTGCACACACATTTAACATATGTCTCAGATACACACAATGACATGAAGAGACTGCAGCTAAAAGCAAGAGCACACACTTCCTCCTTTCTGAACTGTCTGCAATGAATGAGTCACACAACAGACAGCTCACAGGAGGGCAGGACTCTGTAATGATGCATGAATATAATAATAATAATAATAATAATAATAATAATAAAAATGAATATTCATCTTATAGGGAGTGGACAAAATAAAACTAAGTGGATCATTCACTGTGTGTGACTGATGGAATGATTCTCTTCACTTTATTTGAAGTTTACAGAGGATAGGAGGGAAATATAAATAATAGAAATACATCAATAGAGAGCACTTAGGGTGGCTTCATACTTGCGTTCGCCTGCGCTGCGCATTGCGGCGGGCGAACGAAAGCCGAGCGCAAGCACCGCCCATCCCTATGTTTAACATGGGGATGCACGGTGTATGCGCTCAGGTGCGGATGGCCGTGCGTACTCATTGCTCCCTATGTGTGATTTGTACGCATGCGGATGCTTGCGTACAAATCATACATTCTCGTCTGCACCATGAACACAACATGTTGCGTTACCCATTTAAATAGACAGGAAAAAAGTGCATAAAAAGTTTTTCTAGCCAATAATCCAGTTTTTACAGCAGATTTTTCTGCTGTATATACTGGACATGTGCACATATCATTGTTGGAAGGGAAGGAGGAAGAGATGTATCTATTTTCTAAATTGGATGCCCATCGTTTATTCAGTCTTGTGTATATCATGAGCAGGAAGGCAGAGATGGTAATTAACCACTTCTGCATTTTCTATAGAGGTTCATCAGTGAAAGTGCTGAATTTGGATCAATGTTCTAAAATGGCATTGCATTGTCACATACAGACCGGCCTGACATTTCGAGTCATTGGCTGGTCACAAATAGTTAAGGCCTTATATACATTAGAGAAAAGTTGCCGATTTCGGAGAGATCAGTCTATAATCCAATGTGTATTTGGATCTCCTACCTCTCCTCCCACAGATGATGTTAGTGGATAGACCGATTGAGAAATACTGTTTACTAAAGTTACCCTGATAATTTTGTGGACATAAGCCACCACAAGTGTCACGGTGCAGCAGTTTACTCCGTTCTCCTTATAGCATACCCTAAGGATATCCTACGATTTACAGAAGATGCTAAGTCAGAGCAAGAAACTTCAACCCCATTAAATGGCACATAGAGGAGGAGACTCAATGTGTATCCTACAAAGTATGCATGTTTGATGGTACCACAATTCCACATTTACTGCAAATAAGACATAACAGTATCCGCCTTTTTTAATCAATCATTTTTTTATTGGTTTCAACAAGTAACAACATGCATTTGTTTTGACTTCCTCACATATCAACATCAGCCTTACTTGTTATAGACGACAATAGTAAGGGAACCTGTCGTCAGGTATTTGCTGCCCCATCTCAGAGCAGCATAATGTAGAGACAGAGACCCTCATTCCAAGGATTTGTCACTAACTGGACTACTAGCTGTGGTTTTGGTAAAACACTGCAGGAGATTATCACTAGAGGACTAGTTAACCTGCTTCAAGTAGTCCTCCATATTCATAAGATCTGTATAACCCCACCCCCACTGACTGGCAGCTTTCTGCCTATGCATAGCGTACACAGAAATCTGTCAATCAGTGATGTGGGTGGGGTTATACAGAGATCAGCATTCAGAGAACTGGTAGATCCGCAACTGAGAAAACAGTTGTTTTATCAAAACCACAGCTCAGCAAGTGACACATCTCTAGAATCAGTTTCTTTGCTCCTACATCATGCTGCACTCAGATAGGGTTGAGAAAACCTGGTGTCAGGTACTGTTGAACTCTACCATTAAAAAAGATGGTAACTTGTACATCTTGTGAGTAGTCGTAGTGGTCACCATCACGGCCTAAGGCTGGAAACACACTATGTGGGAGGCATGCGAGTTACTCGCACGAGTCTTGCATGACTCATCTGGGGAGGTCGACGGCTCTCCCAATGGAAGTGTAGCACTGCATAGAAATGCATACAGCTGACACTATCCCGTTCAGAGAGACGGCGGCCGTCTTGGGTGAGTCATGTAAGACTCGTTCGAGTAACTCGCATGCATCTCTCATAGTGTGTTTCCAGCCTTAGAGTTTCACAATTAGAGAACTCTGTTGTGTAACGATTATAATATCTTGCACAGTTAATTAGACCTAATGAGAGGTTGTTGCTGTTTGCACTCTTTCCCTTCTGGTCTATGGCGCAGTTATGATATTACAGTATGGAACTCAATTAACTAAGAGGTTGCACTTTTCAGTTCCAGTTTAACATTGTCTGCTAATGCACTTGGCATTTTAATGGTGTTATATTTTATACAGTATAATGCAATGTGGCTAATTGACAGCGCCAGGTTGTAACATTAATAGGAAAGGTTAAAATCTCCTTTTATTTCCTTTTTTCTTGATTTTTTCATTTTGTTGCCAAAAGTGTGTAATGACTTTTAATACATGATGATGAATGATCAAGATTTGTTCTCCTGAATTTAGTTTATTTTAAACTTGAATAAAAGTGAGAACTTGTGGAAGATCGTGAGTGATGGAGCTGAGGTATTGGAAATCCTACAACAGGGGTGGGGAACCTTTTTCTGCGGGGGCCATTTTTTAAATGTCTACAATACTTCAGGGGCCCACAAAATTATTGACCTGAAAATTCCCCCACTATATTAGGTTAAACAATGAACTCCCCCTACTGTGGTGGCCTGGAGCTGCTTCTCTTTGGCATGGGTGATATTGATCATTTTGCTTTCTCAACTGTCTTTTCCAGGTTTGCTAGAGCCCTAGACATCACAGGAGAGGCTGGGAGCATATACCTCACTGGGAGCGAGGCTGGGGCATAGAGATCACTGGAGAGCTGGAGTTAAAGGGCAAACAGTCAGCAAAATGCATCTGCCATCCCAAGCACTGTGGTCCCAGGAATCTGCCCAGAGGCCACATAAAAGGTTGTCGAGGATGCGGCCCAGGGGCATGAGGTTCCCCACCCCTGTCCTACAAGGACATGTTTAGTTTTTAGCAGGATTACCTTCCAGCTGATTTCAGATGTCCAAGTGTAATATTCTGAGTATTCACAGACTGACCGCAGACTTCATGACCTGAACTCGCCAACCTCATAGGCATACAGTATATGAGGATTTGGTTTTGGCCAGTAGACCTCTGCCTGCTCGGAAATGGCAGTTTGCACTTTCCAAACTGTGAAATTCTTATTTCTGAATTCAGCTTTAATAAAATGTTTTAAAATGAGCACCTTAAAGAGCTGTCACATGAAGAAATATTATTAACATGGAGATATAGGATTAATCTGCAGATCAATGGCATTCTGAACTGCCGCTTCCTGCACTTGACATAGCATTCTGAACTGCCGCTTCCTGCACATTAGATCAATAGCATTCTGAACCTCCCGATTCCTGCACATTACACCCTGCTGCCAGAAGGAAAAGATCTTTACTCCTCCCGCAGTATTCAGGTTTCAGTGATGGCGGTGGCAGCATGGATTCATCACCACTCTATATATCAAGAGAGCAGCTGTAACTACCCACTGCACGACTAACAGCCACTCAGCATTAGAGGAGGTTGTCAGTCAGTGGTGGGGTCAGTTACAGCTGCTGTTCTCCATACACAGAGTGATGACTGAACCTGCATCGGCACCACCTCCAGGACTGAAACCGGAGGGCTGCCAGGAGGATTAAAGACACTTTCCTCCGGCAGTGGAGTTTTATGCGAAGGAACAGGGCAGGTTCAGAATGCTGTTATCCTGCAGATTAACCGCATATCTGAAGGTTAATAGCATTTTCACATGTGGAAAAACAAAAGGTTGTTTAAACTGAACAAGTACATTGAAGGGTTGAGCCAAGTCAGCACTGTGGTGTAGTGACTAGCTGCATTTTAAATGGCCGGTGTGTATCGCACAGGTGGAGGTCTGTAGCCATGTAAAGGTTAATGTTTTACTGTGACTTACAGCATTACACAAAAAGGTTAAATGCATGCAGGTCTGTGTGTGTTTGATTGTGTCCACCTGTGAATGTGTGAAGTGGGATATTAGGTGAGTGGTTCTGGGTCACATGGGCAGTCTTCCAAGGTCAGACTAAGTCTGTGTGAGGTGAGCTGGTGAGCATCTGAATGGCATTCAATGCGTGAATGTTGCCCTAACCTCCTGATAGGACTCCACAGATATTTGAGCATACCCAGAGCTCCGGACAAAGAGAGGGACTTTAGATCCCTGGGAAAAGACGTAGCCTCTGTGAAGTTACTGGGAGGGTTGAAAGGACTCATGTGTGAACGCTGCCCAAGCCTCCTCAGAGCAAAGCAACATGAAAAACATTTGCCTATTGCGTATGGACATTGCTTGTGTTATTGAATAGCCAAAGCAAGGCTGATATTGTCTTACGTGTCTGGTTTATGGAGGATGAAATAAACAATTTGGACTTTGAAGTGCAAAGTGTCATTCCTATCGCTACCTCGGTGACTGGCAAAGTGAGTGAGTACCCCATTATAGAATGAGCTATCACATATACAGTGGATGCTATGTCACAGCACATTAATATCTGTCCATAGAATTGTTGGATGACCCCACTCATCCTGTGAATGGGGCTCTGCACTGGGCTGTAATCAATAAAGCAACGGTTAAACATCTAAATCCATTAGTTCATTTATTGCTTATTGAACTATCCAAAAATGCTAAGAACAGTACCATAAACAATGAATTGATCGGCAGTGCTCATAACCACACCCAGGTCTTGGGATTGGTGGGAACAGTAGCCCCGCTCCCATCCCAGCAGTCATCAAGTTATCACTTTGGTCGTGGATTTAAAGGAATTTCCAAATATATTGTAAGGCAACCCTCCTCATCTAGTGCTGAGGTTGCAGCACCCATCAGGTGTGTGACTCACCCGACCCTGGGGTCGTGGGGCACTCAGAACCAGTTTTGCCGGGGGAGTCACAGGGGTCAAGACCCGGCTTCCATGATCCCAGGAAAGTCGGTATACTGTCTCACTGGGGATAAGATTCTGGGGTGTGTTGGATGGGAATAACGTTTATAGGAGAAATGTTCATGACACCACCTACAGGTCTCAGTCACCATGGACCGAAAACACGGGTCAGACCTCCAGGATTGTTGTTATAGCAACCTGATGTCGTTGCTCCCCATAGGTGGAGAAGTAACGCGCAGACGTGTTTAGTGAAAAGAGTGTGTAAGGCCATGATTACTCTGGGCCATGGTGCCTTGTATGCTGTGGCAGGCGACGACTCCGCAGGCAAGGAATAACACTGTCTCACACAGAGTTGGAATTTTGTACCTGATTAACTCACTTCAGTTGCAATTGGCCACCGGGCGCTTCTCTCTACCAAGTCCTGTCTGGCCTATCCACAAGGAATTGGGATGGCTCGCCTAGGACCCCTTCATGTGCCTCTCCGTTCTATGGTCACTCTCCCAGTGCTACCTCTTTGCCTCTCCTGTCAGCGCCTCCACACGCAGTGCCCTTATCTAGCAGCCATTGGTCCTGATGGGTGACTAGTACCTATCTCCTGACCCTAGTTCAACTGCCTTCTCAGCGGGTGCGTCAGGTTGCGGCCACCACTCCTGGAGATTGCGTGGCCTCTGGTTCGGTGGTTCGGGCTTTCAGCGTCCGTGCCACGCTCAGGGCCGGTTCCCTGGTTCTTAACCAACCCCCCGTCCGACTATGTTAGTCCTGGATCAGGGGCCCAGGCTGTTCTCACTCAACCTGTGCCCCTGGGGTTCTCTCTGTTCTTGCCTACACACTTGGCTTCTACCGCCTTTGCTTACTACTCACTCACTACTAACTAACCACCGCCTGTTCTTACCCTTGTCCCCTTTTGACTGGGCCCTCCCCCTGAGTTTGCCCATGGTCCCCTGGGTCCTAGGATGTGTGGGTGTGGTTGGTGGAGGCCTATTTGTTTCACCATCCCATTTCCTTTAGGACTAGGACACCACACTTGTTTAGTGAATGCAGTACCCCCCTGTGGTGACCAGACCGGTGGGGCGTTACATGTGTACCATACCAAAACTGAATATTGATTTTAATGAGTGATGTGCAATACTTACTTTCATCTGAGATGGCAACGTGCACTAGAAGTGCGAAAAAAAAATATCAGATACCACACGGAGCCACAGTATAACATCTGCTTTCACAGATACATTGGAATTCTGTGACATGAAACTGTAAATGATTCATAGCTGCTGCTGTAAAATTGCGATTTCGCAAAAATGAGAAAAAAATCATCCCATTTTTCTGGAATGAACTTTGAACGCGGAGCCTCCAGTCCTGAATGATCTTGGATTGGGGGCCCCATTTTGAATTTGGCCCAGGGCCCCAATTTGTCTAAAACCAGTCCTGGTGGGCCGCCATTATTTCAGGCAGCACAGACAATGTGATACCAAGAATGATGATATTTAAGGCTGTTCACACTTGCGATCAGGTGTGATCCGACTAGAAATGAGTCCGACTGCATCGGGCTTGTTTGTGCAACAGTATGCAACCACAGCGGTATTATGCCTGATTCAAATGTCGGATCAGGTGAAACAGCTCTACGGTTGCATCTGGTTTTTTTGCCTGATCCATCGGAAAGTTAAACTTTACATAGGAAACACCTAATGGGAGGGTGATGGGAGGGGTTCGGGGCATGTCGGATTCAGCCTGGCTGGATCCAGGCCCATTGAACATTGAAGCTCATTCCATTTTTCTCTGCAATTCACCTCATCCGGTGACATCAGCTTTTTTTTACCAGCCACAAAATTGCAACTTTGTGCATCCGGGGGGGAAGTCAAAAGGACACATTTGTTAGGATCTGGTGGAAACCTTATGCCACCGCATGTGCCTGCGTCCCATTCAAAGTCTACGGAGACATGCCTGATCAGGGAGAATCAGATTTTGTCCATATTAATACACCGGACAAAAAAATGCAAGTGTGAAACCACCCCAAGCCTAAAAATTATGTTTCCTGATGAAGGAGAGTTTTGCTCATTTGTCAGGTGATTGGCAGCTGTTTACCGGGTTCCTGATGCCCTAACCCTTGTTCTCCTGATCGTTAATCACCGCCAGTGGTCACACATTTTTCCTGAATTAGAGTGATAAATGTATCTAATGAGAACTTCTTTACTGCATCTAAATATGTGTGTATATATAGAAGCTCTGTGACTAGCAGATTGTTTCATTATCAACATTTTCTGTTAATGATAAATGTATCTGTCTCCATCACCTAGATTTTCCTTATCTCCTGTCAGTTTTGACAAAGCTCAATCCTTTTTTTGGCTCTGGAAATCTGAACTTTTGCAAATAATGGTTTAAACAGAATCTGCATCCAATCTGTTCCTCCTTCTGCAAATAAAACTGTTCCTTGCGTCAGTCATGACTTCGATAATTTATGCCAAGACCCGTCCAACAGGATTCCGGCCCAAAATCTTGAAGCTCTAATAATTTCCGTTAATATATATCAAGTTAAATGTTAAATGAGTTGTAAACTTTAATGTGTATTATGCGTGTGCACATAGGGATGAGGACTTGTATGATGATGGAAGGACTTAATGTGGGTCCCATATGTAAAAAAATAATGACAATTGATGGGAAAGGTGGAAACACATCTCTGCTGAGACAGAAGATACCAGGATGACTGTTTCCACCTTTCTATTGAATTTCTTTAATGTGTTTAAAACTGTTATCCCTTTTCCATCGGTGCCATAGAGAAGAGCACATCACTTTGACGCAAAACAATTTCACCTTGAAATTCCACAAAGTAATTTGTTTAACCGGAAAATTCAAAATGGCTGGGAATGGGATAAAATGTAAACCTCTACCTGTCTTCATTAGTCTAGCAGCAGTACGGTCTTCATGGGGTCATCTCATGGCACCCAACATTGTTGGCTTCTCCTGCGCTGATTAAGGCATGATGTCATGACATCACAATGAAGTTAGTGCATGGTATGCCAAAGATCAAGAGCGCAGGGAGGGCTCCAAGATGGCCCACCGAGGACCACAATGGTGACCGGACCGAAGTACAAGGCAAGTGGACTGGAGTGGAGCTGTATGGGATAGATAGATGAGGGTTAAGTGAGTATAATATATATATATATTTGGAAGTTTGCTTGAATTCGGACGGGAAACTCGATTTACATCAAAGGAATTTGTTGTGGATGTGTGACGCGAGTCACTACAGTAATAACTAGCCCCAGAAGTTGAGACATAAGACTACAATTACAGATAGTAATTACATTATAATATTACTTACTGGATAAGTAAAGGGAGGTCAAACAATTTGAGATCATGTCCAGGAAATGGTGCAGTCCAACAAAGGGTAGTCAGAGACAAAATCCAATTCACGGGGTAAGGAAAACCAGAAAGAAAAGATAGTTTACAGGGAGCAAGCAAAAGAGTAGTCAGGTTGGGTCAAAATTCAGAGAAAGGAATAAAGTCAGGCTTGGTCAGGCACAATGCACACAGGGATCAGTCTTAGGGTCCTTTCACATCAGCGTTTTTTTTAAATCGCAGCAGATGCGGTGAAAAAAAACGCATCTGCCGTGATTACCGCATAACCGCTGCACTTGCGGCACAGTTGCGGCAAGCCCCATACAATGTATATGCGGGCTTGCGGCAGGTGCGGCAAGTGCGGTTTTGGCAGCCGCAACAAGTGTACGATTAACACTGGATGGAGGAGCTAGCACTCTAATGGCGGATTTACACGTTTCGATATCGTAGTACGATTTCAATCAAAAGTCACGTGGTTCAATGTCGGAGCCGAAATCGTTCCTGCGTTGTATGGTGTAAACGTCCAATACGATGCAGGAACGATGTCAATGCGATATCGGGGATTGAATGAGCGTGCTATTCAGTGCCCCGATATAAGGGGATTGAAGTCGGATTGTTGCTGTGTAACGCACAACTACCGATGCGATTGAAACGCACCCATTCACTCCCATGTTAAGTATGCGATCCTGGATTGGGCGCGTGGACAATTGCACGGACGTTGTAATTCCGATATCGCAGCGTGTAACTCTGATGCGATGCGGAAAAACGTGCACTAAATGCGCGCTCCGCGCCATTGAGTTACGATATGCATGTATTGAAGCGTGTAAACCACCATTAATAGAGGATTAATCAAGGGAAGTGAACACAGATGATTGCAGCACAGACCCAGCACAACCAAAACAGAGTGACAGCTTCTACACAATAGTAACATAGCAGACAAGCATAGTGTGGAGATTGTGACAGGATAGAATTTACATTATTATGCTCTGGGATTTCTTTAGACCACAGAGTTTAATAAATATGTATTATTAAAGAGAGTCTGTGAGCTGTTTATTTTTGCTACCACATCTGAGAGCAGCATGATGTAGGTTAAGAAACCTGAATCCAGTGATATATTACTTAGATTACTGAGAGCAGTAGATCTGACACAATCACATTTTTTAGATTTAGCCATGCAGCAGAGCTCACAGAGCTGCCTCCACCCACACTAGGCTCTGTATACAAAGCCTATAGACAGTGAGCTGCTAATCACAAAAGGGAGCGTGTCAAACTTAAGTTACATTGCTGTGTCCCAGCAATGACAAGCTACCATGCTAAAACAAACATGCAGCTAAACAACAACACATTTTGTGATAAGAGATGCATCGCTGATTCTTTGTGTTACCCCTACAGCACACTATCTTTAGAATCTATGGTAAAAACCTGCTGACAGATTCTATTCAAGTTCTGGGGTCTGGATAAATCCTAAACCATAATGTACATTGAATTCACATTGAAATTTATGTAAATCGAATTTTCTGCTCAAATTCAAACAAACTACCAAAATTTGAATTTTGAATGTATGATGGTGCAAGGAACCTCCACTTATAACCAGATATTAGTTCTGTGCCACCATAGAGAACATGCATGATAAGTACAGAGACAGTCAGGTAGAGCAATGGTTACACATATGAACTATCACTCCACTCATAAGGTATATCAGTTGGGTCTCAGCGGTGCAACCAGCTATTTTATCCCTGGCAGGAGCGGTCTGTGCCCACTGTGTGCCAGGGTGAATGGAGGTGAATGGTGTCGGACACAGCAGGCAGGTAGGGTAGCTACCTGCCTGTTAGGGCTTGAGCACTTTTTTTTTTAAATCTTGGATATACTTTTTAATGGTCAAATAGAGGCTCAAAGTAAACTCTTTTGTCCCTGATCGGTGAATGAAGTCCGATGTAGAGATGAGCGAACCTTCTGAGGTTTGGCTCAGTTCGCTAAACTTCCCGGTGTTGAGCAAACCTATTTGGTTTGGGTCACGTGCTTTATGTTTGCAGAGCACTGGAGCGAGCATCACTGTGGTCAGGTATAGTTGGTGCTCGGCTCAGTGTGAGCCGCGTGCAGTGTTTGATCGGCTCGCATAGGGTAAAAGCACAATTTTTGGGTATAGTGCAGGGGTCACCAACTCCAGGCCTCAAGGGTCGCCAACAGCTCATGTTTTCAGGATTTCCTTAGTATTGCACAGGGGTTGGAATCATCACCAGTGCAGGTGATTATATTATCACCTGTGCAATACTAAGGAAATCCTGAAGCTATGACCTGTTGGCGGCCCTTGAGGCCTGGAGTTGGGGACCTCTGGTGTAGTGAGTGTCCAGAAATAATTTGGGGAAAAGCAAGAAACACACCCTTCCTCCACCCCTGGAAGTGTGTTACTTATGAATGGCTGTATGTGGGCAAGAGAGCTGATCTGCCAATCAGTGACTTCCATTGAGGTTTGGGTCAAGGTTCGGGG
This sequence comes from Allobates femoralis, assembly GCA_033576535.1. Lineage (NCBI taxonomy): Eukaryota > Metazoa > Chordata > Amphibia > Anura > Aromobatidae > Allobates > Allobates femoralis. Next base: position 58,711,602 of record JARQOC010000005.1, on the reverse strand, counting down.
TCACGAACAGCGCTCCAAAAAGTTTAGCCGCACCCCCCGAACCCGAACGTCAAAAGGTTCACTCATCTCTAGTCCTATGAGCTTTTAGTATTCTTTTTCTTAACTTGCACCCTTTATTTCTTTTGCCACCAATCAACGTGGATACAATGATTATCATTGGTGTAATAAATATAATTTATATTCTTTACGGCAACATTGCTCATTTATCCGCTACGCTATAAAGAAGTGCACGACCAAGAACCTGTGAATACCAGAAGGGGGGGGGGTGAATACTCACTTTATTAAAATGTACCTGTTGATTATAGTTCAATGCATCCTTAATTGCACCAGTGTTAGGCAGAGATAAATGTCTAAAATTATAAAGGGGTCAGTTTTTAGATTTAAATATTAATGCAGCCATTTAAATAACATGAGATGCCCGTAACTTAAAATGAATACATTTAAATTGATGAATTTGATAATGCAGTTGATATGAAAATATAGTTCAAGATGAAAGAAAGGAGAGATGAGCTCAACCAAGTTTGTAACAAGGGAAGGAAAAAAATATGCACATCTTATCACAGATGGAGAGATGAAAGGACCTCCATTTGGAATTTTTTATTTATTTTTTTATTCTTTATTTTTTTTTCCATTTGACAGTAATCAGGAGATTGCTACAACTGACCGAACAAGTGTCCGTCCGCAGCTCGCGGCTCTTCTGCATTTTCTGTTTCATCTGTGATAAAAGGTGCAAGAGCAAAACAGAACCGGTTTGATGACGACGGCCAAGAAATAGCATTTTATTTGTCCATCGGACTATTTTTAGCAGACAAAAAAAAAAAACCCCGTTATGCATGTAATAATTCAGATGACACATTCAGCTCGAGCAATCTTCAAGAGCGCCGGAATAATTGTCTTTTTTTGCATTTTAGCTCCTATTACAGATGAATGATTGGGGTGAATGGTTGCTTTTTTTGTTGTTGTTTTGGTAGGTGAGTACGGTATATCAATATTTATAAGGTTCATGAATGGAGACTATGGGAATATGGCGCGCATAATGTAACCGTACCCAAGACTTGATGTTTTTAGAACTAGTCACCTCCGTCACATACGCACATAGTAGTAGGTATAGATTGTACGTTGGGCTCCTGGGGTTACAGCTGAGTCCAATCTTAGCTTTTCATTATCATAAAATAGTACAATATTGTCGAAAGCTAACTAAACTTTTCACAGGGTGCAGCTCACATCTCAGCCACTAGGTGGCAACATACAGACACATATAGCATTAACATCTCCCGACAGAGTGTTGCAAATCGAATCAATTTGAACAGCTGATGATCTTGCATCAATTTCTTACACAATTATACAGTAACTTACTTTGATAACAAAATCCTGACTGGGAGAAATTCATATTAAACCACTGATAGGCTAGTTATAGACACATATAGCATTAACATCTCCAGACAGAGTGTTGCAAAACTATTCTGTTTGAACAGGTGGTGGTCTTGCGTCAAATTCATACAAAACTATACAGTAACGTACTTCGATAACAAAATCCTGACTGGGAGAAGTTCATATTAAACCAGTGATAGGCTAGTCATAGACACATATAGCATTAACATCTCCAGACAGAGTGTTGGACATTTATTCTGTTTGAACAGCTGATGATCTTGCGCCAATTTCTTACAAAACTGTACAGTAACGTACTTTGATAACAAAATCTTTCCAGGGAGAAGTTCATATTAAACCACTGGTAGGTTGGATATAGACACACATAGCATTAACATCTCCACACAGAGTGTTGCAAATATATTCTATTTGAGCACCTGGTGGTCTTGCACCAATTTCTTACAAAACTATACAATAACATTTTATTCTAACAAAACTAACAGGGAGAAGTTAATATCAAAACCACTGGAAGGCCAGATATAGACACATATAGCATTAACAACTCCCGACCGAGTGTTGCAAAACTACTCTATTAAACAGCTGCTGATCTCGCGCCAAATTCTCACAAAATAATACAATATCATAATATGCAAACAAAACTCCTGACAGGTAGAAATTCACATCATAACGACTGGTAAGATATAGACACATATAGCATTGACATCTCCCGACAGAGTGCTGTAGAAATCAATTTTAATTAAACAGCTGGTGATCTTGTGCTAGTTATTTTGGGATATGTTGACCTAAAGAAAAGCAATGAAGGACAAATCTTAGGGCCTTTTCACACCTGGGCGCTGGTGCATTTTGCATGCATTGCGCTTGCATTGTGTTAGCGTATGCAAACGCAATGCGCAAAAACATGCAAACGCATTCCAAGCACAATTTAAAACGTATGCGTTCGTGCACCCATTATATCCTATAGACGAATGCATGCAAACGCAATGAAACGCAACCCAAAATGCAAGTGCAAAGAGGGGTTGTGTTTGAATGCATGCGTTTGCTGTAGCGCACGGAAAATGTCTCCCCATGCGTTTCAATTGCGCTTGGAATGCGTTTGCATGCGCTAAGATCCTATTCCGATACGTAATAGGTGTAATATTAATAATATTAGCAATTCCCTCCAATTAGAAATGTAGTATAGTTCTCCTGATTAGCTACCGTATGTCTTTTCCTCATGTGCAGGACCTTAGGTATCCATGGTTACGGCCACGCATATAGGGAAAGTCAGTTAGTTACCGTAACCATGGATACCTAAGGTCCTGCACATGAGGAAAAGACATACGGTAGCTAATCAGGAGAACTATACTACATTTCTAATTGGAGGGAATTGCTAATATTATTATTATTATTATTATTATTATTATTACATCTATTATGTATTGGAATAGGATCTTGGAGATGGGAATACCCACTTAACCCCTTCATGACCTTGGAATTTTTCATTTTTCATTTTCGTTTTTTGCTCCCCTGCTTTCAAGAGCCATAACTTTTTATTTTTCCATCAATATAGACATATGACGGCTTGTTTTTTGCAGGACAAGTTGTACTTTCATATGCAATAATTTATTTTACCATATAATGTACAGGGAAATTGCAAAAAAATTCCAAGTGCAGTGAAATTGCAAAAAAAAAGTGCAATCACACGTTTGTTTTTTCTCTTTTTTAGCCGCCATGTTCACTACATGGTAAAACCGATGTGACGGGGTGATGCCTCGGGTCGGTACGAGTTCGTAGACACCCAACATGTATACCTTTACTGGTATCTAAGTGGAGAAAATAATTCAGAAGTTTGGAAAAAAAAAAACACACTTTTTACACCATGTTCTGCGACCCGTAGCGTTCTCATTTTTTGGGATCTGGGGCTGTGCGATGGCTTATTTTTTGCGTCTTGAGCTGACCGTTCTTTTGATACCGTTTTTAGGGGGATCCGCAGTTTTGATCACCGTTATTGCATTTTATAGCAATGTTGCAGTGTCTAAAAAAACATAATTTTGGCGTTTGGACCATTTTTTCCATTACGCAGTTTAGGGCTCTAATTAATTGATTTTATATGTTGATAGATCAGGCGATTCTGAACGAGCTGATACCAAACGTGTCATTTTTTCATTTTTTTAATACTTTATTTTGCATGGGGGAAAATGGGGGTGATTTCAACTTTTATGTATTTTTATTTTTTTTTTTTTACAGGTTTTTAAAAAATGTATAATTTTATTAATTCTTACTTTTACACTGCCCCTTTAAGAGGCACCTTGCTGCACAGTCCAATCGCTTCTGGGAGATACACATACAGATGAGCTGCATCATCTGTATGGGTACCTTTACACGTCACAACATTGCATGCAATTTCACTTGCAACTTACTGGTTGCAGTGAAATCATTGACACATTGTTCTATTTGTGCACAGCAACAAGATAGAACAATGTGTCCATGATTTCACTGCAACCAGTAAGTTGCAAGTGAAATTGCATGCAATGTTGTGACGTGTAAAGGTACCCTATCTCTCAGAATCGTGGACCTGTTGTGGTTGGCAGCGCTTACCAACCACAACCCGGATATGCTCAGTGACAGCATCCGGGGTCTAGCCAGGACCCCGGGCTGTCACATGAGCGCCGGAGATCCCGAGATATTATTGCGGGATCTCCGGTGCAGGCGGGGAACAGCGCGTTCCCTGCCGCGGCTGCCTTGCATCCCGCTGTCAGTGATTGACAGTGGAATCCAAGGGATTAACAGCACCGATCGGATCCCGGATCCAATTGGTGCTGTTACCCTGACATCTCAAATGATGAGATCTGCGCTGGAGCTCACATCAAACACCCCTTACCGGCCCATGACGTTGTACAACGTCATAGGTCGGGAAGGGGGTAAATACCACAATGCTCCTCTGGGAAATATGCAAATTGTCTCTTCAGAGAGGAAATGACCTCTAGTGTCCCCTATTTGAAGTAGGGGGGATTGTTGAAATGTGGAGGCTTTAAAAAAGTTTGAGTCATAGATAACGTATATGGGATAGGTCATCAATATCAGATCACTGGGGGTCCAGAATCTCTGGAGGTGGATTCTCAGGGAGATCTATGTCTGGCTCCTAGAGCTTCACACCTCATTTACATATTAAGAAAAATGCGGATTTCTCTGGAATAAGATATCGGATCACATATATAAAAATATAATTTTATTTATTTTTCTATGACCTATAGGCTGATGTAGACGACCAAGGGAGGTTGATCCTACTGACAGATTCCCTGTAATTCCAGTCTGTAGTTCGCTGCCCTTTCTCCTATGAACAATTTAGTAGCAAACTTTTTATCTTCTTGACATATTTTGTAATCTTTTCCTGTTCCTCTTCTTAATAATTCTATATAGAGTAATAAACTAATTAGCTTTTGTTATAATAATCTAATTAAAATCAGATTTTTGCAGATTTGCACCCTTTTAGGGTTACGTTATATTGACGATTGCAGGTAGATTTTTTGTAAGGATATAATTTGAATATTTGCCAAATGTGATTGCAGATTTACATAGGACTGCTGATGTACGTACATGCTTATTTAATAGGACAAGCGGTTATATAATTATGTGAAACTCAAAGGGACGAAATTACGGACTCAGTCTATCAGGAATGTAGAGTGCGCCCTCTACTGGACATATATGTCATGTACTCATATCTGAGAAAATAAAGCGAGTAATCTTCATTCATATACACAGTCATCCTATTAAGTTATTTTATTTTTTGGAAATGAATACTAATATTATTTATATTAAATTAGTAATTATATATATTTTGTCAATTGATTGCATGAATGTATGATATTAATATTGCCGTGGCACAACAACTTATAAAGATGAAGGTATAGTATAAACGCTATATAAGTAGTGCATCCATCTCCTCTAATGCTAAATGTTCAGTAATTTAGGGTCACTGTCATTTCACAGGTTGACGGGGGTCTGAGCGCCCCTCCGAGTGCTTAACCTAAAGGGTAGAGAAGCTCAACACTGCTAGGCTATATTCACACATTGAGTATTTGGTGCAAAAATCTCCTGCACTAAATCTGCATCTTCTGGCAGGAACACACACCAAAACAGCGATGCATATTGATGCATTTTGGTCCATGTTCACCTGCATTTCTCATAATAAAGCCAAATGACATGCTGCAGATTATTTTCTGCAAGAGAAAAATAAGCAACCTGTGCACAAAACGTCATAATTCTCATTGACTTTGCTGGGGTATAAGCAGTGGTTTAACGAGAAGCTTGTGAGCCCAAATGCAAAAGCTCCAACGGGGCCCCCAATTGTTGCAAATCTTTAATAGCATTAGTGTTTTTCTATAGACAAAAGAGACTTTTTGGGCCCCCTAGGTTCCAGGGCCGGGGTGCGATTGCAACCCCTGCACCTGTTGTAGTTACGCCCCAGGGTATTTAGGCTATGTGCACACGTTGCAGATTTTGTTGCAAACATTTCTACTCCAAATGTGCATGAAAAACACACAAAAAAATGAAACTTTTTAATATATTTTTTGCATGGATTTTTCATGCATCTGGGGTGGAAAAATGGGCATGCTGCAGATTTAGTTCTGCACCAAATCTACAACATGTGCACAACACGCCAGAATTCCCACTGACTTTGCTGGCATAAGGATTTGCATTCAGTTTTTGTTTTTACAAAACTGCATTAAAAAAAGCGATCGAAATGTCCTGTGTGCACAAGGCCTTATTAAGCACAGAGGGAGCGGAGCAAAAGCTGAGTATGTGCTCATAGGAAGTCAATGGCTCAGCACACCTCTACCTGGAAAGGGGTTGAAGTGGCACAGTATGCATTTTACTTTTTCTGCCCTTTTCTTTTAGAGAAAGCAATTAAAACTTCCAAAGTAAAGGGGTCCAGTCCGTAATTTGCATTTATTTTTAAGAAACTTCTTTTTTTGGCTTATTTGTGCCAAAATTTTTTAAAATGGCAAAGTGCACCATCATTTTTGTGCAAAATAAACAATGTTCTTTATCTTTGTCTTTAATCTACTTAGCAATGCCATAGCGCATAAAGTCACGTTCTGTTAAAATGTCACAAAATTTGCTCAAAATGTCTAACCTGACATCATGGACCCAATTCCTTATTGAATTTTCATCTGTTTTTTGTCCCATTATCAGGGCTTGATTCATCGCAGCATTTCTGAAGTCTTCTGGTGTCTCAATTAATTATTTAATCTCTCAATTAGTGACTTTTTGATTTGCAACAAATAAATCAACTAAGGCTGGCTTCACACCATGGTAAGGTCTTATCCGGGGCTGACGCCCCTGACCGGATCAGCACACAGAACCGGAGGGCTAATATGCCCTCTGGTCTGGTGTGCTGCCGCACGCAGCTTACGCTGCTGATGATTCAGGTCCACAGCTTGCAGCTGCAGGTGTCCGGTTCCCGGATCCTCCGCCCCATAGACTCCCATGTTAGGGAGCGCCGGATTGCACCAGATCCGGGAGGATCCGGGGGAATCCAGGAAAATCCGGGATACAGCAATTTGGGGAGATTTTTCTCCCCGGACGCAAGCAACGTTTTTGTGTATGGTGAGAAAAATCTGATTTCTGCCGGAGAGATGGAAACCAGATGGTAGAGAGCTGCCATCCGGCTCCATAGGATATTATAGGGGCCAAAATCCAGTCCGGGGGTGTTAGGTTTACACTGGACAGCTCCGGATCGGACCGTGGTATGAAGCCAGCCTTACCATTTGCACCTGTTTTCAAGTTGTGGATTTTTTTTTAAAGACTTTTAACTCAATGTGGCATTTACAGAAGTTTTAGGCTATGTTCACACACTGTCTTTACTGAGTTTTTACTTTGGTTTTATGCAAATCTAAACTCGTATTTTTGATTCACAGCGAAACCTACAGGAGCATCTCAATGAATTAGAATATCATCAAAAAGTTCATTTTTTTCAGTAATTCAATACAAAAAAGTGAAACACGTACCATATTTTTCGCTTGATAAGACGCACCTGATTATCTGATTATAAGACACACCACAAATTTGGTGAAAGAAAAAAAAATACTTTTATGTTAAATGGGGTCTGTCTTATAATGCCTGTGTCTGTCTTATAAATCATATATATGTCCATCATAGTGGTTTATATATACCGTAATCCCATCCTGATACATAGTCCCCCATTCTGGATATGACCCCCTTATGCTGGCACATATTGATCCCCCTGCCCCCTGTGCTGGCCACCCCTCATCACTCAATATGCCCCCCTGCTAGCACACACATAGTAAAATAACAAATGCTTTTAACTCACCTTCCGCCGCTAGCTCCATCGCTCCCAGCTCCTCGTTGTCTCTCCCTGTGTGCCAGCATCTGATCATGTGACTCGGCACATCACAGTGATGACATCATTATGCGCCCCGGTTACAAGCAGCACACCCTGGATAATGAGTAAGTATAAAAACGTTTTTTAGTACTTTTACAGCCAGCATTTAGCAGACAAAAAGGATTGTGAAAATGGTCATAGGATGATGCAGGGACATGTTTTTATAAGTTAGGTGGCTTTTTGGAGGTGACAGGTTCCCTTTAACTTTTTGAGACTTTTGGGTTGTCATTGGCTGTAAGCCATAATCATCAACATTTACAGAAATAAACATTTAAAATAGATCCCTCTGTGTGTAATGCCTCTATATAATATATATGCTTCACTTTTTGTATTGAATTACTGAAATAAATTAACTTTTTGATGATATTCTAATTCCTTGCGATGCATCTGTATGTGATTCAGGGAAAAGCTGTCCTCACACTTTGGTTTTATTTGTTTGCAGAAACTGAAACCTGTGCAGGTTTTGCTGCACTTTGAAAATAATGAGCGTCAATTATTTTTTGCGCTTTTGCATTGTTCTATGGGCAAAAACACAGAAAAAATGCAATAAAAATGTGCAAAACTTTGCTTTTTCTCCTGCCTAGCAATCTGTATTTACTCACAAAACCTTCAGATTTTGCGGTGTTCTTACTGCAGCAAAATCGCATTGTGTGAACATAGCCTAAGGGCCGCTTTACACGTCGCGATATCGCAATGCAATGTCGACAAAAAGTCACGTGGTACGGCCGTTGCAGTTGATATCGTTCATGCGTTGTGTCGTGTAAATGGGCAATGCGATGAGGAAAAAACCTACCTACGATATTGCAAGAAGATTGTGCAAGCCCTTCAACCGTACAATATTGTATAGGCGATGTGGTAGGATCGTGCTGTGTGACGGCGCAACCACGATTTGGAGCGCAACTTCCCCTACTCACTCCAATGTTAATGCTCTGCCCCTGGGTTGCTCATACCCAGCGCAAAAAAGGGGCGTACACCATCGTAGTTGCGTTGCCTGCCGATATCTCCCTGTGTGACATCTACTATGCGATCTTGGACAAGTGCCAAAAACGTGCGCGCTCCCATGAAATTGTATGTGATATCGGAACGATATTGCGACGTGTAAAGCCGCCCTAAAGGTACTATAAACACGAGGCAACATTGCCGGCAACATCGCCCAAAAGTGACGTAGTCATCACTGTTGCCATTGAAATCGCTAGTGCGTTGCAACGTGTGAAAGGGTGATTCAACTGGGATAAGTTGCTTTAGTGGAGTTGCCAGTTTTATGAACATGTTCTGAAACCTGGCGATGTTGCTCAGGCAATCTGCTAGCTTCGCTCTGTGTGACACCGCAATAGCGATGTTGAAAGCAACTTCTCCTATTCATTACATTGATAAATATCTCTCGCCAGGTTGTTCATACCCTGGGAACAAAAGTTGCTTTCAACATCCTAGTTGGTTGCCTACGATATCTCCCTGTGTGACATCTACAAGGCAATCTTGGAAGAGTGCCAAAAATGTGCAGTTGACGGCAACATCGCAGCAATGTTGCCTCATGTAGCAGTACTTTTAAGGTACCGTCACACAGGGCGATCTCTGGCAATGTTGCCGGCAACTTAGGGGCGTGGCTAAGTTGCGGCAACATCGCTCAAGAGTTGCCGCGTGTGACAGGGCGATAATAAGGCGATAAGTTGCCTAAGCAACATCACCAGGTTTCCCAGCATGTTGGGAAACCTGGCGATGTTGCTCAGGCGATCTGCCTGCATCGCCCTGTGTGACGCCGCAACTTCGATGTTGCAGACAACTTCCCCCATAGACTCCCATGTTATGGGTAGCTGCCAGGGTAGAGTTTATCCCTGGCAGCGATAGATGATGGCAAGATTGCATATGCATTGCCAGCGATATCGCTGCATGTGACATCACAACAGCAACCATGGCAGCGCGCCAAAAAAGTGCGCACTCCCGTGAGTTGCCGGTGATGTTGCCGGCGATATCGCCCCATGTGATGGTACCTTTAGATCCGGTGGAGGGGAACCATTTTTCTGCCGAGGGCCATTTTTTAGATTTCTATAATCCTATATTTGGTTAAACAATCAAGTCATCCCTACTGTGGTGGCTGGGCTCTTCCCTTTGGCGTGAGTGATATTGGTCATGTTTTTTCTCAACTGTTTTTCCAGGTTTGCTAGAGCCCTAGACATCACAGGAGAGGCTGGGAGCATATACCTCACTGGGGAGGCTGAGGCTGGGGCATAGAGATCACTGGAAAGCTGGATTTAAAGGGCACACAGTTGGCAAAACACATCTGCCAGCCTGAGCACTGCAGTCCCCAGGAATCTGCCCGGGGGCCGCAAAAAAGTAATTGAGGGCCGCATTCGGCCCTGGGGTCTGAGGTTCCCCACCCCTGCTTTAGACAGACTGAATTTTTGAAAAAGTTACAAAATTTCATTTGATGTGATCTTATGTCTCCAACTAAAAAGTTGCATTTTTTTTTAGATATTTTGAAAAAAGTTCAATTCTGCACTAAAGAGTCGTGAAAACAAAGGCACAAAAAACAAACAATTTTGGCTAAGGGGTTACCCTTGGCATGCAGTAAATTTGTTTATTTTTACCTGATTCCATTTTTTAAAATAGCCATTTTTTTCATCATTTTAACACTACAGTTAATGCATGCATTAACGCATGGTACCTGTATGTACCATGCATTAACGGATGCATATCCCATAGGGTCCCATGTTAAAAAAACGCATGCGTTTTTTTCTACAGCACCTAAAACCGCTGCTAGCAGCGTTTTTTGATGCAGTTTCAAAAACGCATAGCGTTTTTAGCAGTGCTCTTTGACACTGCGTTTTTTGCATTGGAGCCTATGGATCCGTTAACAGATCCGTTTTTCAACATTTTCAATTTTTTTTAGTGGATCAAAGGCTCAAGTGTGACCCCAGCCTAAGGCTACTTTCACTCATACTGTTATTGCTGCATTTTGTGAGGATCCGTTTTTGGTACAGAAACTGCACCAAGAAAGGATCCTCACAAAGCGCAGCGTTCTATGTGTAAACGCCGCTGCGCTATTTGCCTGCGCTTTACTTAACCTGCTGGTGACCATTAACCCCTGGTGACCATCGGCGGTGTCCTCTCATCCCCGGAGCGTTGCCTCTAGGACCCCTGCAGCACCATGTGACTAGGTGATGTCGCTCGGTCACATGGTGCTGTCCAAGGTCCTCCACTGGTCCTGCAGCATCGGTATGAGGAGACATTACTGGAAATCACAGAGGGAGCGTGGGGAGGTGAGTAAAAAGTTCAGCGAAATAACGCCACAAATTAAAATGAGACTTCTTTTATGGATCTGCTTTTCAGCCCAAAAAGGTGTCCGTAATTAGCGCAGCATGTGAATGCCGAATAGTTAAATGCATTGACTTTGCCGCGTTCCACTGCAATTAGCGCATCCGTGTAAAGTGGACCAATAGCGCAGCGTGTGCATGTAGCCGAAGTGCAAAACTCATGAATCACACACATCATTTTGATGAATTTGGCTAAAAAAACTGTGAAAATGATCTTAAAATGAAAACAAACTAGAAAAAAATGCAAGTGAAGAATCGGGCCCTTAGTATTTTACGCTTTTTAGTTGCTTATGCTATATGCATCTTTCTATTTATGCCTTTTTTATGTGTTCTTCAGCTTATTATGTTCATCATATGATTCATCATCTTTGACTTTCTTTTCAAAATATCACATTTGTTCCAGATTTGCTCCAGTTGTCCCCTGGACTGATTATTTACACAATTTTTTTCACCATTTTAGCAGAACAATACATTTTTTTTCACGAAAAAGCGATAAAACAGGTGAAAGACAAAAATGTAGAGCATTTTTATTTTGCACAAAAACCATGGCCATGTCCGAGAATGCCACAAGACAAAAATGAAGGTAAATGACTTAAAATAATCTGGAGTAAATGTGGCATCCTTGTTAAAAAGTCGCTATTGATGAACAAGCCATAAACATTTGGAAACCCCAAACCTCACCCACAATTCCTAATGTAAAATAAATAGGAAAACATGTAAAACTCTTTGTAAAAGGCACAAAAGAAAACAGGTGAAAAATACCAACCATTAGATAACAAAAGGTGTATATGCAATAATTAATTTGGCCCAACCTATGTTTACAATTCAGAGGTTCATATACAAACGGTCATAAGTAACACTTATAGAATATACAATACCTAAAGCAAAAATAAAGATCACCCTGCACATAAGAGCTTACAATCTACAATGAGGTGGAGTGACACAAAGAAGTACAGGTGCTTATGTATAACTAGCTAGGTGCCCGATGCAGATGCATCGGGATTCTAGCAGAGCGAGTCTCTGACTCGCAATGGCCGCTTCGCGGCCAATGCTTCGGTCGTATCCACATGACGACATTGACTCGCAGCGTGAGCGGACTCAAAAGGGGCAAAATTCCCATTCGTGATTATATAATAGATGATGGTCCAGCCACCTTAAAGGAATAAAAGCTGCATGAGGTGTCACCAGACAATCTGTGTAAAGCTTTTGGGTGCGGTGGAGTTTGATGGAGCGATATGTTCAGTAAAATAGTGAATGGGCAATATATAAATGACTTTGATTAGGGAACATGATAGGCCGCCCTAAAAAGATGTGTTTTTAGGGAGAGCCTAAAACTTTATAATTTGTGGATAGTCCTAATTTCCTGGGGTAGAGCATTCCAGAGGATTGGTGCAGCCCGAGAGAAGTCTTGGAGTCCAGAGTGGGAGGTTTGGATAAGTGCCGATGTTAAAAAAAAGTCTCTTTCAGGGTGTGAAGAATGGTTAGGGTGATAGACAAAGATGCAGGTGGAGATGTAGGGAGCTGCCACGCTGTGAAGAGCCTTATAGGTGCGAACAAGCAATTTTAATTATTTTTTATAATTTATGAACAGTCAATGCAATGACTCGCATAGAGCAGAAGTATCCGAGTAACGGATAGCAAGATAAGTGACCCTGGCTGCTGAAGTAATGATCGCCTGGAGAAGGGAAAGTCTAGTGAAGGGGAGGCCAGTTAATAGAGAATTACAATAAACAAGACAGGAGTGGATCAGGGTCACAGTGAGGGTTTTTTGTTGTTTCCATGGTAAGAATGAGGTGGATGCTAGAGTTGTTCTTCAGGTGAAAGCGACAAGAGTGGGTGAGAGATAGTAAATAGGAGGTGAAGGAGAGATCAGTGTCAAACATAACACCCAGACAGTGAGCCTGCTGCCTAGGCGTTATCGTGGTGCCGCACACTGAGAGAGCAATGTCAGATTTAGGGAGGTTAGTGGAGGGCGGGAGCAGAAGAAGTTCAGTTTTAGAAAGATTGAGTTTTAGGTAGAGAGCGGACCTGAAGAGGGAGTTGTACCAACTCCAAAACGTGTTGTTTCTATGTATCTGGAATAAATCTTTCATCGTATTACCTGATTCATTGATCCTCTCCGATGGCATCCAGACCTCACCGTTCACAAAATCTTCATTCAGGACATTATTTCTTTCCACCCATGGGTGTGATTTGAGCAGGCGGAACAGCCGACTTTCAACATTTCTCTACCTAATATGAAGTTGTGCCGGTCACAACTCATTCAGGTGAGCGATATAAACAACGTTCCTCCATTTAATCTCCGTTAATTCACAAGGAGCACAATCCTCTGTTTTCTTTTCCATTTGTATAATTGTAACATACTGTACATCCATTACATTTTAAGGCAGTTCTCAACTTTGGACATTCCCTGTTTGCTAGAAGCGTGCTCAATAATTATCAGATCACAGGGTCTTCTTGCTTGGATCCCCAGCTATCATCTAGAATCATTAGTAATCAGTGGTCGTTAGGGGTTAACTTGTGATCAAGTGTTTATTTTCCCTACAGCACTCCCGCAGGTGAAATAATGTATTACACAACGCTTGATCACATGAATCCGATGTACTTGTTATATATGGACATACCTGGTACTCTGGAGTGAGGGATACCCTTTTGGACACCTTTTATTTGGGGAGTACATTTATTACAACATTATGATATTGAGATGTTTTATTTCATATACATTGTGGAACATATTTATAGTATGATCCTACCAATGATTTTGCCTATTTTCCCTAGCGCTCATGTTTTTCATACACTCTATCTGCAATCATGCCATTATGAAAACGACTGTATCCTGTCATCAGATGAACGGCTGTGTTCTCGTCTGATAGGGAGGAATGCTATTTTCATTGGCAGATGGTAAAGACAATTACGTTTCGGGTCTCAGCTGGAAGTTACATTACTTTATTGCAAATTATTAATTGATAAATGCTTTTGTTTACAAGCAACGTGTTCTGCAGATTTGTAATCAGCTTATCAACTGCATGTCTGGATTTTGACAGCCTCCCAGAGGGACGCTCATTTTTTTTTTCAGCCATTTAAATTTATTGCGACGATGCAGACAGTAGTAATACGTTTTTACGACATGCACCGTACACGGCACCGCGCTGCGGATTTGTGAAGCCGCTCTACAGTCTGAGACGCTTTGTGCATGAGCATAAATTGTGTTAACTATATGCAAAAACAAATCTTTACAAGATTATAGCATGGTAAACAGACGGCATTTGGTAAATGGGATTGTAAATGCGAGGAAGGAAAATTCCTAGAAATTACCATCAGTGATAGCTGCGAATGATGCAACATTATATGTGTGCTGTGTGAAACAGGTTAAAGGGAACCCATCACAAGGTTTTTCCCTGATAATCTGCAGCCACCACCAGTAAGCCCTTATATACAGAATTCTACAATACTGTATATAAATCCCCTGGCTGATCTGTAAAATGTAAAAAAAAGACTTTTTATTATAATCACCTTGGGGGTGGTCCGGTCCAATGGGCATCACTGGTCTTGATCCGACAACTCCTCTCTACGTCATCCACACACAGTCTTCTCCATTGCGCTCCTGCGCACGTGCACTTCTTGCTGTGCTGCTGAGGGCAGAGGAAATATTGTAGTGCGCATGCGCTTGCGTTCTTTGACCTTTCCCTGTGTGTGCACACTACAATACTTTGCTCTGCCCTCAGCAGCTCAGCGAGAAGTGTGCAGGAGTGCAGTGGAGGAGACTGTGTGTGGGTGAAGCAGAGAAGGAGGATGCAATTCCAAACAGAGAGGAGGCAATTAAGATCAGTGACACCCATCGGACCAATCCGTACCTTGGGTGAGTATAATAAGAACTCTTTTCATGTTACACAAGTTGGTTTGGGGACTTATATACAGTATTCCAGAATGCTGTATATAAGGGTTTACTGGTGATGAGCGAGCACTAAAATGCTCGGGTGCTCGGTGCTCTGGCCGAGCATCTCAAGATACTCGTGTACTCGGCCAGAGCAACGAGCCCAATGTAAGTCAATGAGTGACACAGACCGCCCACAGACTTCCAGTTATAAAACGAGTATTGCTGGGAAAGAACGGGAGGGTGGGCTTTTTGAAATCGCCGCAACATATAACACCTTGCTGTAACCCCCAGAGGGATCCTAACAATGAATCTGCTCCCTGTGTGGTGCCAGCTCACTGTGTGCACTGAAGGGAGCTGTGTATTTGTGTCAGATCGCTTATTATTACTGAGCAGTCCGAGCATCTCGGCCGTACTCGGTGCTCGCCGAGCATCCCGAGTACCGGGATACTCGTGCGAGTAACGAGTAGCGCAGAGCATACTCGCTCATCCCTAGTGCCCACATCTTATTGCGGAAAAAGCTGGTGTCATTTTTACTTTAATAATCTGCTACACAATGCTTTTCTTTCCCATTGGATTAAGCAGATAAGGAGGTATGTAGAAGACAATTTCCCTATTTGCTTTTCAAGACTTTCTTCCAAAAATGCTATAATTAATATATAGTAGGACGTTCTTAATCTATATGTTGTAGAGTTGAACAAAAAGTTTTCCAAGACTATGATCCAGCGTCTGTATGCTGTAACTGGTGGACTTACGTCTGGCAAACCTCCTACCGGCCAACATCCCTGGCGCTGTTTCTGGATAGTAGGTCCAATGCAGCATACATCAAACATACTTTGTACCCCAATAGTGATGTCCTACTAATCTAGAGAGAAGCCATGGAGGCCTGCACATTGGAGGAGGGTTTGTAAGTCTTTGGTCCAGCAGTGAAAGGCTACTGATGTGACCTTTAAGGCCACTTCACACACACAGATATCTGAGTCCAATATCTGAACAGATCTCTGGTTGCAGTGAAATCATGGATACATTGCTCCATGTTGTACACAGCCACAAAATGGAGCAATGTATCCATGATTTCACTGCAACCAGAGATCTGTTCAGATATTGGACTCAGATATCTGTGTGTGTGAAGTGGCCTTAAGACCAGGGTTCATGAAATCTTTTTGCTCAATTCAGTGTTGGCCTACATACATATTCTGCAGATGAGTAGAGTTCAGAATGCGGAGCCCTGTATAACCCCACACACACCACTGATTGGCAGCTTTGTGTGTACACGTTGGATTGACAGAAAGATACCAATCAGTGGTAGGCAAAGTCCTGGACAGTGATTTATTAGTCTACGCATTTCAGAGTTGGAAATGTCCTTCTTTTTCACTACAAATCACATAATATGTAGGAGTGCAGTCAGAGAGGCATAAAAACAAGCCATATATTTGAAAAAAGCTTGTATTTCTGTGCTCTTAGGGTACCGTTACACTAGGTGACATCGCCAGCGATTTTGGCGGCGATGCAGGGGTGTGGCCTATCATCGCCGACATCGCTGGTGCATCGCCTAGTGTGACGTAGCGATAATGAGGCGAAATATCGCCTCAGAATGATCGCCAGGTTTCACAGCAGTGTTGTGAAACCTGGCGATCTGAACAGGGCGATCATGCCTAATCGCCCTGTGTAACGCGGCGAACCGCAATGTTTACCATTGCGGGTTACAGTCGCTGGGTTCCTGGGCAACCAAGCGAGCGGTCACTGACGCCACTTGCCGGCGAGTACGCCAGCGAGTTGCCACGTGTGACAGCTCAACGGCGATGTCGGCGGGGATGCTCACACCTGTGACTCCCCGCCGACATCCCTAGGGCGAGGTGGCAACGTGTAACGGTACTCTTAGATATTATGTGATTTTTCCTGATGAAGGAGATATCCATCTCTGAAACGTGTAGACTAATAAATCACTGTCCATTATTCTGCACAAGAATTTTTATTGCACAGCAGCACAGTTTAACCCCTTCCCTCCTGTTCCTGTGCTTATGTGCCTATTGGGGCTCTGGCAGCCATTTTCTTAAAAGCTGTAACAGTGGTTGTGACTTTCAAAAGCACAGAAAGTGAACACTTCCATTTGCCTTTATTAATTGTATCAAGGACAAGACCTTATTTATTTTTCTGCTTTTCCAGTTATTAGTGTTGGTGGCAGAGATACACGGAAGAGTTGACTAGGAGGCACGAGACACCTAGTCCTGTAGTGATCATCATTAAGTAATAAAAAACTGATTGTATTGAAACAGCAACACCCAACTTAACAAGTGACACATCACTGGAAACAGGTTCTCAGCTTGTACATGATGTTTTGCTACATTTACATAGTAAAAACCTGTTAAAAGATTCCCTTTAAATTAGCACACACATGTTCATGAATTTTGAGCAAAATTAAAAATGTTCTTAATTTTTTTACCCTTTATAGAGGAAAAAGTTGCAAGATTCTTTCAAAATGTCACACTTAACGCTAACATTTGCGCACACATAATTGGCATACAAAAAAAAAAAAACTCCACAAAGGACTGAAGTTTTTTTGCACATTTTGCAACTATTCTGGCTGTTCAGTGCAGTGCAAGTAGCTAGATACCTAAATTATCAATTCCTCTGATATTTGTATTGACCAGTATACTCACATGGAGGCATCCCCAGATAGTTCCAACTCAACCACATTGACTTGAAGTAAGAGTCCAGGAAAAAAGGAGATGATATTAGCGGAAATCTTGTATTAAAGTACAATGCAGCAGGTGAAAAGAGTGATTCTGTAGAGAGCAGTAAAATGTGTACATCCAAAGATGACTGCAGTAAGATTTCATGGGGAAGAAGGGAGGAGTAACCGACATCACAGGGATACAGGGAGAGGAAGGGGACAAAGTACTAAAGGCAGGACTTCTGCCTAGCAACAGCATACATAGCAAACACACAACAATGAATTATTCCCATTCATGGGACATAACAGCAACTTGTAAAAAGTCTTAGGGCCACAAGAATCTGAAATACAAAAACCTGGTAAAAAAATCAATAAAGAAAAAACAGACAAATAAGTAAAAAATAGTATTCAAAATAGACACAACTTAAAAGAAGAATTTGGTGCAAAATAATGAAAAACTGGCTGAAAAATGGAAAAGTAAAGGCAAAAAATAGGTGCAAATGCAATAAGGAATCAGCTCAAGGTCTTACATTGGACTTGTAAAAGTTCTGACTCACTTTTTCAGAAATCATTCGATTTTACTTTATAATAATGTATTAGTATGTAGAAATCATGCAGGATTAGCATCGAGTTCATAGAGTCGCATGTGGTACCCTGGCATTCACTGGTGACTTATTTATGAAGGTTTAAATTCCTATTTTGGGTCTTTTCCTAGAGAATATAAATCCAACAAAGTCCCAGCATTGTCTATGGACACGGCCAAAGCACCAGGTGCCTTTTATCCGGTTAGCAGCATGACCGGTTAATCACAAATTCATTGCCATTCACGTGAGTAAATTTAGAAAAACAGAAAAGACAATGGAACTTAGAAATTCCCAAAGTTAGGAATATACTACTATAAATGGTCATTGTGAATCTATATTTTTTATTTATTTTGATGGGAAAAAAACTAATGAAATCATTGGCAATTTATTTATTTTTAAAAGAAAACTCAGAATGGACTTGATTAGGCTGAGTATACCTGTCCAGTAATCTTCCGTTAGACTGGATCCTGCAGAGATCCGCTGGCAGTTGTGTTCTGCAAACACAACTTTTTTGTCCGTTTTGAAAAAATGGATTTTTGCAAAATCTGGGTTTTTTTAACATTGGAGTCAATGGATAACTGATTGCTATTTATCTTCCACGTGAAACTGATACAGTAAGGCCGGCTTCACACCACAGTTTTTTCAGGTCCAGGGCTGTCCGGTGTTAACCTGACAGCCATGGACCCAATTTTGTACTAATGTATAGTTATGGTGCCGGATGGGGCCAGATGGCAGTGATTTGCCATCCGCTTTTGTTCCTGTCGAACAGCATCAGGCTGCATTCAATTTTTGACCCGGACACAAAATCGCAGCTTGCAGGATGTTTGTGTCTGGGGCAAAAATGTGACAAAATCGGATCCGGTGCGATCCGGCGCTCCCTAACATGAGAGGCTATGGGCACTGGATTGCTCCGAATCTGACAGAAAATCGGATCCGGCTTCCAGACGCCGGGTGTTGAATTTCAGCGGCGGCCGGCACTAATCTTCAGCACCTGGAGAGCTCCCGGCTGAAATTGCAGAACTGTGGCTACCTCCCCGCTAGACGCGATTCTTAAATTTCAGGACTGGACAGCGGCATCAACCGCACACTGCCTATTCCGGCAGAAAACAGGACCGGAGGGCATATTAATTCTCCGGCTCTGTTCTGTCCGGAGCTGTCAGGTTGTGTCCGATGCATCCAGCAAAACACCAGACACAGCCTGACAGCAGAAAACCATGGTGTGAAGCCGGCCTAAGAAAAAAATGGATCCTATACAAATGAAGAAAAAATAGAGCCTAAATAGTTCCTGGATCCATTTTCCATAGACTCCAATGTTAAAAAAACGGATCCTGCAAAAATCTATTTTTTCAAACCAGGCAACTTTGCACAACTTTTTTGTAAACTGTTTGCAGCTGGATCTGTTTTAACTGATGATTACTGGACGTGTGAACTTAGCCTTGAGGGCATTTTGTCATGGTGTGCAATTAAAATAATGCATGCATAAAAAAAAATGCACTAAAATAAGACATGTGATGCGATCTCGGGCCAGCTTAAGATGAGCCATGAACACGGCCAGATAAGAGGTGGTCCTCCCGCTCCTGTCTAGCGGCAACAGATCACAATTTTGGTTGCTGGAATGGGACATGAGAGTACCGTAAATATGCACCAACTCTAGTTAGACAGGCCTGACAAGTGATGAAGGTGGTCAAAAAAAGTTGTAATCACTCTTCATCTCATTGATTGACAGCTTGCTCCGCGCACAGACACAGCACACACACGCTGCTGAGGCGACTGTCACTCAATGTGTTGGGGTCTGAATATAGATATTTTCACTATAAAGAAATTGGTGACTGTAATCACTCCCTGCTCTACCCTGATGCCTGGAAATGATCGGCTGTAGGGAGAACAAAACTTACAGGGGTGGTCTAAAACTTAGTTTTTTTGGGGCATAGTAAAAAAAAAAAAAAAACAGATGATGCTGGTGATTCAGTTGCTCTATGTCCTCAGAGCAGCTCTTTTTCTTCCGGGATGCTCTGCTGACTGGGCGTGAATGTGGTGTCATGCTGATTAACAGCCGACCTCCTCTAAATGCTGGCAGGAGATGTCTGGTGCCGAATTGCTGTTATTTGGCCTCCAGTTTTGTGCCTTTCTGGTTGGATACGGTTGTGTTTATTTTTTGCACCATACACAAAATTAGAGTGTGCATCATTTTTTGTGTCCGGTGCAAAAAACTAACAAAAATGGATCCTCCCGGATCCGAGGCAATCCGGTGCACATAACATGGGAGTCTATTGACACCGGATCACCCCGGATCCGGCAAAAAATTGGACCGGTTCCCGGAAGCCTTTTATTGCCGCGCTCATTCAGCCCCATGGACAGCAGCAGCATTTCAGAGTCGGCACTGAACATTCAGCACCATGGAGAGCTCCACTGCTCACACGTGCTGAATGTTCATCACCGCGGACAGCAGCAGAAATGAATACTGTTAAAAACAGGATCGTAGGGCAAAAAATAAGCATAATTATATCGGTATAATTCTACATATGGCCATCCAGAGATTGTCATATTAAATACATCCTTTTACCTGCTTTGTTAACATGTTGTAATAATTTAATACATTACATGAGAAATTTGAGTATTTAATCAACCTCACTAGAAGGTACATTTGGTTGGCGCTAACTTTCTCCAATTTCAGTCCACTATATCTTTATTATAGGATTTGTTCATATTGGCCTTCTTATCTTGAGGGTGCCTTAAAAATAAGCTATTGACTGTGTGTCTCACTGTTGGAGACCAGAGTGGTCAGATATAATCTTGGGAGAACTGTTCTCAGCAATGCCCTCAACAGGAGCGATGTAGCGATACATGCTACTCAAGTGGTAAACAGTCGTTCTTGTCAAATCAGACAGTGTAAGTCTACTTCTTTACCGGAAAAGGCACTCTTGTTTAAAGGGGTTGTCCAGGACTTTAACATTGATAGTTATTCCTCAGGATCATCAATGTCTAATAGGTGAAGGTTCGATATTTGGCACCCCTGTCGCTCAGTTGTTCACGGTGCCGCCACTTCCACTAGCAAGTACTAATCAGTGCCATTGACACTGGCCACATCTGGGTCCTGCTCATCCATGCCCTTTTGATTTGCATAGGGGGCAGTTTTAAAGTACCCAGCTACAGCCTGTATACAGTTAACAGAGCTATGCTGTGTAGTGAGTAGTTCTGACCGGCGGTGGCACTGGGAACAGCTGATACACAGGGTTTCTTGATGTTGCGTCCACAATCAGATTGCCCTCACTGTTTGGGCTTTGCTTCATTTTACCTAATTTCATATTGGGTGCACAAACACAGTGGACGGAGGGGGAGCGGAGACACAAGGACAACAGTGGCTGTTTCATGCTAGGTAGCATTCCCACAGGTCTTTTGTTTGTACAACCGATATGAAATGAAATAAAATGAAGCAAAGCCCTTACTTCTTATGCTTGAACTAAAGCCGGCATCACACACGTCAATGTCGTCAGCGATCTGATCGCTGGCAACATTGACGGCTGATCACTGGTGAGCTGTCACACAGGCAGACTCACTAGCGATCATTGGACCAGCGACATCGTGGAAATGATTTCTATATCGTTTCCACGATGTCTGCAGGCTGGTATCCAGGGTAAACTGTGGGTAACTAGGCAGCACGCGCTGCCTAGATACCCGATGTATACCTTGGTTACCAGCCTTCTCCGCTCACCGGCTGGTATCCAAGGTACACAGCTGGTCCCTACTTACCCGCTGTGTACCTTGAATACCAGCCGGTGAGCGGAGAAGGCTGGTAACCAAGATATACATTGGGTATCTAGGCAGCGCACGCTGCCTAGTTACCCGCAGTTTACCCTGTATACCAGCTCCCAGCGCTTGCTGAGAGGCGCCGGGTCCAAAACCTGGCGACCATCAACCTGCGATTTATCGCTGGTTGATGCGCCCTGTCACAGTCGTCAATATCGCTGCAAAGTCATGTGCAGCAGCGATATTGACAGCGATATTGATGCGTGTGACGGCCCCTTAAGGGATTGAGCACCCCTGGAGTTGCTTTCACTGTCCGTCATCCGAGAATGCAAAAGTAATGCAGCTTGCTATAGTGCCTGAGAGTTTTTGTCAAGTGATGCCTGGATTTTCTTCTTTATTGATTTTCTAAATAATATTTCCTTACAATACATCAATATACATCCCATTCAAATCAAAATATCATATTCAAGAATAATTTGTCATAAGTCAGCTTTGGCCGGGTCATCTGCAATGTTCCAAAAACTCTCGATAAAATGTCGACCTCTGGGATCATTTATCCCAAATAATTCCAATTCCGAGAACCTCCAGAGACATGTATGATGCACACATTATGAACAATACTATACTGCTCTTTGCTAAACTTTTCACTTTAGTATACATTCTCCTTTAATAGCGAAGTGAGTCCTGTACTGTATCATAGATTACATTATATAAGTACATTATGGCTTCACCTCTAAATAATTCTTTTGTCTTGGTTGTAAGCGTTTGTGTGGAATTAAATTGTGAAATGTTTAGGATCAGTAGCTTTATTTCATTTCCAAGTCTTTAAGTGTTATGGGAGTCTCGTTCACTCATCAATTTTCGGCTTTTTCAGTCCCATCTGCTTTTTGTGCCAAATAGTTAATAGTTTTATGACTGTGGTCCACCAGGAACTGATTTCACCTAAGACTTTTATAGTCATCTAATGAAAGGAAATGTATACTCAGCTCGATCAACTCTGGATTTGAACTCGGGTCCCAATAGAAAGAAATAAGCTTCTTAAATTCACAGAACTTCTGAGGATATTCGTCTAGAAAGCTCCCAATGTAATAAATAAGCTCTAACAACTCAATCAAGGGGAAAAGGAATTGGCCTGAATTTTGTCAAACACTAAAAAAAAAAATAGTTTAATTTACATGGTTATTTAAAAGTGCTTTGTGCATATTAATAGCCCCTAAATGTAGAGCTCCCGATAAACCGAGATCGTGAGTTCTCTTGTTATCCCAAATGTTACTTCGGTACTTCAGCCTTACTGATTATATGTGTTATTATAATGTAAGTATTCCAGGGCAGATATTTGACCCCTAATCTATCCTAAGATTTTTGCCATAGAATATTTAGTCACTACATAGGAAATGATAAAATAATCACATCATTACACAGAATACACAATCAACCTCTGTCTGATGCAGTAACGCCTTCACACTTTTGTAAGTGATTTGGTTACCGTTAAGGGGAATGTGTCAAGTCAAAAATCCATATGTAACTGATATAATTTTTCAATTCCTCTGGTGACGCTCCTTCTATTCATGTATTTCTTTTATTTATACTCCCCAGATTAAGAAGGTATTGTACTCTGAGTTTAAGTAAAAAAAAAACTTAAAGGGAATGTCCAAAACTAATAGTGAATAACTTACTAAATGTCTAACTATTTAATTTAATTGAATATAATAATCTAACCACTTTTCTAATGTACTTACATTAAAAATTCATTACTGTTCCCAATCTACTCTGTTTCTGTTTTTTTTTTTTATGATGATGGGTAGTCATCATGGGGCTACAGCTGCGGTCATTGATTTTTTTTCTGCTCTGAAATGAAGCGTCATCGGGCGCCACACTGCTGTCAGCTACCAAAGCTTCTTACCACTTACTTGCAATAACAATGGATAGTCATCAAGGAGCTAGAGCTGCTGTTGCTCCCATTGCTTTCTTTACTGCACTGAAAGGAGACATCATTAGGGGGTGGCGATAGAAGTAGAGTGAGTGACACCAGCACAGCACTATTACAGTGTTCATTTTAGGACATGGTCATTTCTCAAAGTCATACATCAGAAATACTGTGTGATACCTGAGAAATGACTGTGAGAATGGTATCAGTTTATATCAGCGTCTCAGGTATCAGTTATCAGGTCTCAGGTATTAGTCATCAGATCTCAGGTATCAGTTATCAGATCTCAGGTATCAGTTATCAGGTCTCAGGTATCAGTTATCAGGTCTCAGGTATCAGTATCAGGTCTCAGGTATCAGTTCATCAGGTCTCAGGTATCAGGTATCAGTTATCAGGTCTCAGGTATCAGTCATCAGGTCTCAGGTTAGTATCAGTGTATCAGGTTCTCAGGTCTCAGGTATCAGTAATCAAGTCTCAGGTCTCAGTTATCAGGTATCAGTTATCAGGTCTCAGGTATCAGTCATCAGGTATCATAAGGTCTCAGGTATTAGTTATCAGGTCTCAGGTATCAGTTATCAGGTCTCAGTTATCAGGTATCAGTCTATCAGGTCTCAGTTATCAGGTCTCAGGTATCAGTTATCAGGTCATCAGGTATCAGTTATCAGGTCTCAGGTATCAGTATCAGTCTCAGTATCAGGTCTCAGTTATCAGGTATCAGTTATCAGGTCTCAGGTATCAGTCATCAGGTATCAGTATCATTATCAGGTCTCAGGTATTAGTTATCAGGTCTCAGGTATCATAGTCAGGTCTCAGTTATCAGGTATCAGTTATCAGGTCTCAGGTATCAGTATCAGTATCAGTTATCAGGTTATCAGGTTATTACAGGTCTCAGGTATCAGATATCAGGTATCAGTTATCAGGTATCAGGTATCAGTCTAGGTATCAGTTATCAGGTCTCAGGTATCAGTTATCAGTCTCAGGTATCAGTTATCAGGTCTCAGGTATCAGTTTTAGATCTCAGGTATCATTATCAGGTCTCAGGTATCAGTATCAGTCTCAGGTATCAGTTATCAGGTCTCAGTTATCAGGTCTCAGGATCAGTTATCAGGTATCAGTTATCAGGTCTCAGGATCAGTAATCAGATCTCAGGTATCAGTTATCAGATCTCAGGTATCAGGTTATCAGTTATCAGGTATCAGTTATCAGGTATCAGGTATCAGTCTCAGGAAATCAGGTCTCAGGTATCAGGTATCAGATCTCAGGTATCAGTTATCAGATCTCAGGTATCAGTTATCAGTCTCAGTATATCAGGTCTAGGTATCAGTTTTAAGATCTCAGGTATCAATTATCAGGTCTCAGGTATCATTATCAGGTTCAGGTATCAGTTATCAGGTCTCAGTTATCAGGTCTCAGGAATCAGACGGTTCTAGTTCAGGAATCAGGTATCAGATCTCAGGTATCAGTTATCAGTCTCAGGTATCAGTTTATATCAGGTATCAGTTATCAGGTCAGTTCAGTTAATCAGGTCTCAGGAATCAGGTATCAGATCTCAGGTATCAGTTATCAGATCTCAGGTATCAGTTATCAGGTCTAGTACAGTCAGGTATCAGTTATCAGGTCTCAGTTATCAGGTCTCAGGAATCAGGTATCAGTTATCAGGTCTCATACTCAGATATGACGATTCTCATAGTCATTTTCAGGTATCACACAGTATTTCTTATGTCTGACTTTGAGAAATGACCATCTCCTAAAATGAACACCGTACATTAGATAAGTGGTCAGATTATGAAAATTAAATAGTTAGATATACAATATGTAATTCACTGTTAGTTTCAGAAAACTCCTTTTTTGTCAATGTTTTAAATCTTGCCAATAAAACAAAAATCCATTTTCTTAAATATTTTTGGACCATTATAAAAATGTATAGCAAAAAATTATTATGGGATTATAATTGCATAGATACGGTATATATAATTTGCATTATAGCAAAATCTTCTATTGTATTCTGTGGCCTACCGGTCCTGGTGTCACATTTTCCCAAGTGTTTTATTTTTTTTTTTTAAATAAAGTAAGAGATTTTGTAAAAGCTCAAAATGGGTGTTCTTAAACATACAAAATCCCATTGTGAGCTTTGGAACAACCCCTATTTCAAGAATAGAAAAATGTTTTAAACTTCCCCAAAGGAAGGATGCCATAGCAATTGAGGTGACTATTAAAAAAAAAAGCATACAAAAACACATTAATCTCTTTTAAAAGGAACCTGTCAGTAAGTTTTGAGCTTCTAACCTATCACTACCTGTCCCTGCAGCTTGCTACTACATGCCTAACCTTCCCTGTCTGACCTAAATGGGTATTATAAAAGTTTAACAAACGATGTTGATAACTCATGGTCCTGAGGTGTTCCGTCATGTGGGCAGTCCACTTTTGTTCCCTGGTGGCTTGCCGCTCCTTTCTTTTGGATATAATAATGTAAATCTTTTTTGCGCCGCCCGCCTTTGCGCATGTGCAGAGCATGATTGAGGTGGCAATGCGCAGGACCGGAAATGACACGACATTACGTCATTCCCGGAAGAAGTACCTGGAATTAAAAGGCGGGTCTGGGTGGAAAAAATATACATTATCACGCCCAACAGGGAATGAAAAGAAAGGAGTGAAACAAGAGTGGACTGCGCACATGACAGGGAATGCCCCCAGGACGGGGAAACTGTGAGTTATCAACATCGATAATTAAACTTTTATAATACCCATTTAGGTCAGACAGGGATAGTTAAGGATGTAGTAGGAACTGTAGGCACAGGTAGGGATAGGTTTGGGGGCATAAATTACCTTTCCAGGTTCCCTTTAAATTACTGGCTAAAAATATTTAAAAAAAAAAGGTCTCAAAGAGTTTTCAGCTTTCTTTTTATTATTAGAACCTACTTATACATTTTTACACTTGGAGTCACATTATATAGTAGTAATAAAAAAAGTTACAAAAACAAAGTGGTGACCTGTGACATGTCATTACTTGGTCAGCACCGTTTGGTGTTTCTTTTGTATTGGTTTTCTCTAGCCAAATGTAAGAAGAACTGTTCTCTTTAATTTGGATTTTTTGAAAAAATGTTTTAGGAAAATCCGCGTTGTACACAAAATCCTTAGCCCAAGACTTATTCATATTTCAGACATATTAAAAAAATTTGAACCTCCTAAAGCGGATCCTTCAAAAATTGTACATAATGAGCTGCAAACACAGGTAACAGTGGATGCAGAATGGGAATACTGGAAATAATTTTGTTTGTTTCAAATTTGGCTCTCTATTACGGAGATATTAGCCATCAAAATATTTTGAACCTAATGAGTTAAGTCCAAGATAAGTCTTTTAGTTAGACCTGGTCCACTACTTTAACATTGATGGAGAGGAGAGATCATCAATATCGATTGGCCGGGGTCTGACTCCTGTCACTCCCACCAATCAACTGTTCTCAGTGCGGTGATGGCATCAAGCGGTCGGAAATGTCAGTTCTGGAGCTGCTCTGTCTTCTGATAGTGGCCGTAGACCTAGACCACTACTGCATATCCACAATCTATTGATTTGATTAGGAGGCGGATGTGTAGTATCCAGCTGCAACCACTATCACTAGATGGGGAAGATCTGGAATGGAGATTTTATAGCCACCACTGGTACAGAGAACCACTGATTTGTGGGAGTGCTGGTTGTCGGACCCTGGCCGATCAGACATTGATGACCTCTCCTAAGGATACGTATCAATGTTTAAGTAAGGGACAACATTTTTAAGTCCAGATGGTTATTTTACTGTGGGTCTTTCCCTTGTATGAGTAACAGAAGTCAAAGTAGTACCTTTAAATTGTATGTTCGTTTCATCTTTTGTGAAAACACCCTTGTTGGGTATGTTCTCGATGAGTCAGAATCTTTGACCTAATTGTCCCCCTACACATATGACAAACCACTGATTTACATAAATGAACAGTGGTCTTACAAACACCTTATTATTATTAGGGTACTTTTACATCAGCGGTTTTTTGAAATCGAAGGCAGATGCGGTGAAAAAACCGCATCTGCCGCATTACCGCTCTGCACTTGCGGCACAGTTGCGGCAAGCCCCATAGAATGTCTATGCGGGCTTGCGGCAGGTGCGGCAAGTGCGTATCGCATTGGGCAGGCGCGCAAAAAAACGCGGCTGACCGCGAATGACTACATTCGATGAGTTTTCCTTGTCATTTTTTTGTGGCTCTCTGATAACACCCACTTACACTTAAACAAAGGTAATTCATAGGTGCCAAATACTTTGATTGCTAATACAGGTGCATCTCAATGAATTAGAAGATTATCAAAAAGTTTTTTTTTTTTACTAATTAATTATAAAAAGTAAAACACATACTGTATATCTATCTTATTGTACTTGTATTGTATTGATTATTGTACTTGTCTATGTATGCCCTTTTTTGCATGTTAAAGCGCCAAGGAATAAATAGCGCTATAATAATAAATAAATAAATAAATAATAATTAAAAGTATAATAAAATTGGTGAAAGTTCCTCATTGAAAAAGGGAAATGATGCCATGCTACTTTTTGCAAAGATGCATTAAAATGACATGCAAAAAAACAACATAACAACAAATATTAGCTGTGAATCCCCCTTGAAATACCTGACTGGGCAAAAAAAAAAAAGCTCCGAAAACTATTTTTGGCTAGGCTTTCATCAGAAACCCAAGCAATTTCTCTACAGCGACAAAAAGAAGGTCCAAGTAAATGAATGCTTTGATTTATTGCCGTGTCCGTTCGATTTTTATCACTTTTTCTTTCTTTCGGCCTCGCGAAGTTGTACAAAGCATGAGTTGGCATGATCCAGGGTTCCGAGGAGGCATTAATCACATTAAATAACAAGCACATATATGTATCTAACAACTATGAACTGGTTAATGTGTATTTTTTTTTTTTTTTTGCTATTTTATAGAAAGAAGGGCTAAAACAGTAGTGCTTAATTATCTGGGCTCCTGTGAGCCGGGCTCCCTTTTGATTGTATTAATGAAGCAGCTGGCTCATTGTCTCTTTTTAATTCCTCTATTGTCTTAAGAATATGTCACAGTTCTTTCTTCTTTTATCAGGTGCTGTGCAGAAGGATACACACAATGCTTCATATTCCTACTGTATTTGCCAGTGCACAAAGAAACCTCCGATGCATTTTTCAAAGAAGGGGCACACATAATTTATAAGTTCTCCTCCATCCACTACTCCACTGTCAAGAATTTCAACAGTATTGAATTTGAAGCCATTATATTTTTTTTTAATCAAACAATGTGGCAACATATAGATATATGTGGCATGCTCGCTCCTAATGAGAGATCTGTATGTTGGCTGGTGCAGCGGGGAAGATGAAGCCGAGGCTCTAATTAGTCTAAAACGCGCTTTGTTTCCAACATTTTAAAACAAAATGCAGCTAAATGAATGAGAGGAGGGCTCTTTGGCTCTTTTTTTGTCTAGTTGTAGATAAGCGGTAAGTTTCAAATTGACAGGTGCTGATTGGTTTGGAAAAGCTTTATAAGTAAGGCTTATGGGTACTCACCAGTCGAGTCCAGGGTAATTCTAGTGTAAATTAATTCATATTCATTTTGTAGCTATTAGCAGAAATAATTATGTTTAAGGGATTTTGCAAGGAACTCTTTTCTTTGTTTCGCTATTGTTTATTGCTCTTTTTTGGGGGTCTTTAATTGGTTAAGTAGTCACAGTATCATATATATATATGTATATCCAGAGGCGGGCGGTGATTGGTGCTTTTTATTCAGAGGGGCATATTTTTCCTGCCAGCCCTAGGTGAGGAGCAGGGAGGGGGGGTGCTATCGGATACCTGGAGGAGTCGGGGGTGGGGGGGAAGTTTGGGCGCTATCGGGAATCTGGAGGAGCCGGGGGTGAAGTGCTATCAGAGATCTGGAGGAGCCAAAGGGGGGGGAGGGTTTGTTTGCTGCTCACTCTCCCAGCTGTCCGTCCGTCACGGCTGCTATTCTTCCAGCAGCTACGGCCGCAAAGTGAAGCCAGGGAAATACCAACAGCCTGGGGGCACTTGCCCCCCTGCCACCTGGGCCAGTCCGCCCCTGTGTATATCTACTATATAATCATCTAATTCTGTCTGTTTATCTGTAACAGAAATCCGGCATCACTGATTGGTCGCCACAGCCACCCGCGACCAATCAGCAACAGGCACAGTCCAGCCATGAATTGGCGCGGGATTTGAACCCAGCTTCGCATTGCATTGTTCTTAAATCTTCATAAATAAACTACATACGTATTCTAGAATACCCGATGCATTAGAATCGGGCCACAATCTAGTATTTATATATATATATAGGATACACCTAAATAAAATGGGAATGAATGGTGATATCAACTTGTATGTAACTCATGAAAGAATAAAGTTATGTTAAAACCAAGCACACCATTGTTTTCTTATGAAATTCTCAATACGTCTGATGTGTCACTTGACCATCTTCACATTGAAAAAATAAAGTTGATCCAAAATGGCCGCCTTCAAAATGGCCGCCATGGTCACCACCCATCTGGAAAAAGTTTTCCCCCTCCCATATACTAATGTGCCACAAACAGGAAGTTGATATCACCAACCATTCAACTTTATTTAGTTGTATCCATATAAATGGCCCACCTGTGTCCATCAATGCTTGGCCTAGTAGCACAGTACTGGCGGTGCACGCTGAGGCTGCTTTCAAACTGGCAAATTTGCAATTCCTTGTGACTCCATGAAATTCACGTATAATCATGGACAGGCACAGATCCGTGCAAAAGGATGCCAACAGATGTCCACAGAATGTTTTTTTTAACAGGTCCGTCATCAGTCACAAGAGATGGGAGGAGCTGGACCTTGCTTCTGAGCATGCTCAGTACAGCAAAATGGATCTGTTTCAAGGATCCATTTTTTTCACGAATCCGTACGGATCTGCGCTCCATTGAGCTCCATGTTAATTTTATACGGACACCAACAGTTCCGTGTCTGTCTGTTGGTGTCTGCAATTTCGAGGAAGCCCAAAAATGGAGCAGTTTCTGTTTCTGCCTACATGATAAATGCAGACACCAATGGATCCATGACAAAAAGGAAACACAGGGATGGCCTCTTTAGGACCAGTCTGTGCCCATAGGATAACATAGGAGGCCATAACGGATCCGTGGCTATCAGTTTCAAAACGGATGGACATGGATTTGCAAATTTGCCAGTGTGAAAGCAGCCTCAGTATTGTCAGAGAAAAATCAGCACACCTTGATGTCTTATTACATGGGAGGTGTTTGGAGCTTTGGCGGTGCTCGGAAAAGGTACAGCATGAAACCTCCAACTCAGAAATTCTGAAAGATCTGGCACCAATTGTCAGGTTTTACATAAAAGAGTTGTTCTTTATTAGAAAAGCATAAAATGTGCACTGTACATCTTATGCCATGGAGACAGCAAGATAGGTGTCAAACAAAGACAGTTTTCAATGGCAAAGCCATCTTATGGAGCTTGCTGCCAGACCGCCGTACCTCCATGTCCTGTAATCCATTAATTCGGCACCGGGGTCAACTGAGTTCACTGATGGCTGTCGGGAAGCCATTGTCAGTGAACTCAGTGACATCACCACTTTTCCCAGCCAAGGACTTCTTTGTGACTGTCAGTGAACTCAGTTGACCCTGGTGCTGAATTAAGACTGCGTGACATGGTGGCACATCGCTCCAGCAATATGGCAGCAAGTTCATATTATGCCACTTACAGACTAGATTACGGTAATTTATTTTATATTTTGATAGACTGGGCTTTGACTAATGCGGTGATATCAAATATGTTTATTTTTAGCTTTTTTTAAATTCCCTAATTTTTAATATGGGAAAAGGGGAAAGGTTTTAACTTACCAATATATTTTTTTTTCTTTTTGCCATAATTTACTCAAAATTTTTAAATTTTTTATTT
This sequence comes from Allobates femoralis, assembly GCA_033576535.1. Lineage (NCBI taxonomy): Eukaryota > Metazoa > Chordata > Amphibia > Anura > Aromobatidae > Allobates > Allobates femoralis. The sequence goes on along the minus strand of JARQOC010000005.1, from coordinate 58,679,764 downwards.
GTAGTTAATATTACCATTAAGGTACCTTTACATGCAGCATCCTTTCTAGGAATTTCACTGGCAGCTTACTGGTTGCAGTGAAATCATGGACACATTGCTCCATTTGTACACAGCAACAAGATAGAACAATGTGTCCATGATTTGACTGCAATCAGTAAGTTGCCAGTGAAGTTCCTAGAAAAGTTGTCGCGTGTAAAGGTACCCTTAAGGAATTCGAACCTTCAATGGTCTGATCACTTGTTCTATACATAGTAAAGCTATAGCATTGCTGTAGATAGAAGAAATCACAGTCTCCTTTGAACGCTGGCTACAGGCTGGTGTTCACAGGAGTACTGTTATAACAGACACAGGATTCATCCGCTACCCCTGACTGACATGACAGCAAATCGGCATCCCACAATCGCGTCACGTGCACGCCGATGAGGGGTCAGGACAGCGCACCCCCATGCCGGTGCTAGTAAAAGGCAGCTGTCATATATTGACAGTGACATTTAACAGGTTAACAGCCACTCTACCTGTTCTCAACAGGAAGAGTGGCTGTCGGAGGCAGGGAAAGGCTGTATCATTTAGCCTTCACCTGCAGGAAATGATGCGTCCTCGGTGTGCGATCCTGCATCAAATGCAGGTAGGAGGCTTATAACGTGCTGTGCACATCCTAAGTCATTAGAGGGTTAAACATTATTTGCTGCTTGGCATTGAGTACTGCTGTTTAGTTGATGTGTAAGCAGATTACCCACATCCTTCTTCAATCTGCAATCTCTAAATACCATAACTGTGGAATCGAGTGTTCTGATTGCCTGTTGTCACCACTGATGGAGCTAAGGAGCTTTCTGCATACTGTGATATTACTTAGTTCATATATTAAAAGTCTGTAATAAGGTTCCAAGATCTCTGTAGTGACGGCTACAAGCAGTTATTGTGTTTCCTTCTATATCATTGCCTATGTAGAGGATTTGGAGCTTTTCATCAGAAACTGCTAAATATATGCCTCTATTTCAAGAAATATAGAATTGCTTTTGCATGGAGGTAAATATCTTGCAACTAAGTCACTATAAAATAAGTTTCAGAGAAATATATAAAACAGAAAGAGGGAAAGGAAAAGGCGAGTGTGTTAACGAGTGATGCAGAACAAATGGAAACATGGCCATGTCTGCGAAAACTTCAGTCAGTTAAGCCTAATTAAAACATGTGAACAGCGCGGAGCCGGTGGTGTGTATTGCAGTAACATGCTTTCCTGCTGAGAGATAATGACTTTGTCTCAGGATTGTAAGAGATGGAACCATTAGTTATATTTGCATCAGTTTAATTTTATACTCCGCTAGTTGCTTCTTTGCCCGATTTTCTGCAAATTGCAGAAATTCAAAGACCAGTAAAACCGACCTGCGGAAAGAAGAGACATTTCTCGGCGTTCAGCCCCAACGGGTCAAAAGTTCACATTTTAATTTGTCTCCGTCTGAATTTTTTGCTTTGTCTTTTATATCTTCATATCTATCCGAATCATTTTGTTAGATTGATTGTGTGTTCTGCTTTTTTTGGCAGAATTGTTATGTTAGATGTGTGTAAAAGATATACAGTGAAAACTCTCCAGGAGACCACCTCTATGACAAGACCTTCCCTTTATCAAGAACAGACTCTGTCTGCCCGTGTCATGTGAGACCTGCGCTGCAGTCTTCTTGAACTGCTCTAGAGTGATTAAATGTGTTTAATTCCTGTTGGTACCTTCAGGGTTAATGTCAGTAGCTGCTGCAGTATTGCTAAGGTCCGCAGGTGAAATGTTGTGTGTGTGTGTCTGATGATGCTGTTGTCCCCGACCCTAAACTTTGAATAATTCCTTTTCCCACCAGCTGGTGTCATTGATAGAGTTTAGTCTCTGCTCTGACCTTGTGTTGTGAGGACATAGTGCTGTGTTACAAAAGCTTTTCTGAAGCAAACCGCTTTGTGGGAATTATCTGTTAGGAGTTGCTGTTCCATTCCCTGGGTAGACGTGAGGTGGTGTTAGCCCAGGGCTGCATAAGGTAGGCATGGTTGATGGCCCAGACATCTTCACCTTTAGGGGTAACTCTGGGATCAGGGTCTATAGGGTCAGACCACCTCCCCTGATTCCCTCAGCCCATCTCTGCCTTCCTGCTACTACTCCACTCATGCGCTATTAGCACCCTGTGACAGCCTGGCTCCAATTTAATCTGCCCAACCGTATTTCAGTACAGATGAGTAAATTGATCCACAGGACTCTGGTGTGGCGGCCAGGTAACTATGCCATGGCATCTAGATGGGAGCCCTGTGACCCGCCCCCTACCTGTCAGCATCCCTGGCTCCTCTTTTCATTAGCCGGTCTCATGTGATTTCATCTCTAAAGTGAGATGATGGGCTAAGCCGATTAATCAAAAGAGGATCCAGGGATGCCGATAGGTAGCCACAGAATAGTTACTGTACAGGGACACAGTCTGATCATGACACATCTGATCATGACACAAAGAGTACACAGACATTACAGCACAGGAAAGAGTATACAGACATTAACATGGCATCACAGCTGATTCTTTTTTGTGAAGAAAAACATTTTCTTGTTTCTTTGTTTTTTAAATGTATTAACTCAAAGAAAAAATAATTTGCAATCCTGTGCAGTCTATAGGCATTTTTTACTTCCTTCCTGGCCCAGGAGCTGAGGTATGATCAGACCATGTCCCTGTACTGTCAGACACATCCATTACACAGTACATAGCATGAACAGATATACAAGATTATCTCAGCACAGGAGATGTGGTATGATCAGACCATGTCCCTGTATGGTCAGACACATCCATTACACAGCACATAGCAGGGACACATATATAAGATTATCTCAGCACAGGAGATGTGGTATGATCAGACCATGTCCCTGTACGGTCAGACATATCCATTACACAGTACATAGCAGGGACACATATATAAGATTATCTCAGCACAGGAGATGTGGTATGATCAGACCATGTCCCTGTATGGTCAGACACATCCATTACACAGTACATAGCAGGGACACATATATATGATTATCTCAGCACAGGAGATGTGGTATGATCAGACCATGTTCCTGTACAGTCAGACACATCTATTACACAGTACATAGCAGGGACACATATATAAGATTATCTCAGCACAGGAGATGTGGTATGGTCAGACCATGTCCCTGTACGGTCAGACATATCCATTACACAGTACATAGCAGGGACACATATATAAGATTATCTCAGCACAGGAGATGTGGTATGGTCAGACCATGTCCCTGTATGGTCAGACACATCCATTACACAGTACATAGCAGGGACACATATTTAAGATTATCTCAGCACAGGAACATTTTTTAAACATCAAATTGTGGAAATAATTATTATTCCACAATCTATGGATTACAGTCAACTTTGTTCGTGGGAAAACCCCTTCAAGGTATCTTTAAGATGTCCAGTAGACGCCTCCAATTATCAACTCATCCTTCTGAAGAACGTTGTGTACGTTGAACTTGAGCATAATATCCTCATCTGAGCGCCAACGTCTTGTTGTTGTGACTGTGACAGTAGAATAAAGCTGTATAATATGTTAATGTCGTATACAATCTATAAAATGGAAAGCTTGTATACAGAAACTCTATTCCACGCACTTTCTTAAGGTATGTCCGCATAATGTAAGATAATTGAAGCTTCGTCAGACCTGTTTCCTAGCAACAGATAGCCATGTTAAGACTCCCAAATTGCCTCTAGATGACAAGCTGGGAGTATTTTTGTGTTTATCATACTTGCTAATGATGGGATTCTTTCCAAAAGGCTTGTCTTAATCTTAATTAAGTTTATCAGAAAACGGGCTCTGTGACATTGCACAGAAGATGATTTAAAAAAAATAATAATAATAACGAAAAGTGCAAGTAACATTTTTTTTGGCAGGAGACAAGAGTGAGATATTTAAGACCACTTCTATAAAAAAAAAAAAAATATTTCCAAAGTGTAATCCAATCTAGACCATGATTTCACTCTCATTTTTGCAAAATGTACAGGATTCTTCAGTGTCGTTTTGACAGTAATTATGAGCAGAATTCTTAAACTTCCAGCAAATCAGCTAAAAGAGCCTACAAAGCAAAATGTAGGTCTTCTAAGAGTGGAATTAATAAAAACTTTAAATTGTCCATATTTTATTAAATCAGAAGTTAGTAGAGAGCAAAGTTATGGCAATTACCGAATGTTTGGCCAACTTTCAGAGATATTGGAAATAGTTCCACTTTGTGCGACGGCCATTTTTTTATGTGATGACCGAGGTGCAGCCATGGTGGTTGTAGTGTCTTAAAAAGTGCAAAATCCCAAAGTTATATTTATTACTCTTTCCCCAAATGGAAGTGTAATTCATATCCTGGTAAGGGGTCCTCAGGGTGGGAGCTCCCCCATCATGCAGCAGATACTGGTTACATTAAATAGCCAGAACCGGTCTCTCAAAGCTTTGGCCAGTGCCGAGTTCGGCCGTGGCTGTTAACCATTTAACTGCTGCTATCAATCTCTGACGGCAGAATTTAAATAAATCTGTACTAGCTTGCACTGGCTCCCATCGGCCCCCTGTGACGGGATCGTGGAGGACCAATGGGTTACTATGACAGTCAGGCATTTGCTGAAGACCCCTGTTACTGATATCTTGGTCCATTCATGAAACTCAGCTGTAGGGTGAGCTCCAAACTAAACCCAGATTTTCACTGTAGAAACAATTTGAGGCTCAAGTCCCCCAAGGTGATGAAAAAAATTGGCGTAATTGCATTTTTTTTCACCATGTCATCACACTTGGAATTGTTGTGCTGTTTTTCAGTACATTGTATAGTAAATAGAATGGTGTAGGGGTACGTGCTCTGTCTGTAAAAAAAATACAGAGAAAAATCACAAAATAAAAGGGACGTTTGAATGAAGCCAAACTGGGGAATCCATAGACAACCCAAGGACGACAAACATCTGCCTATAGAGACAGAAATTACTAGCAGAGCTGATAGGGCTCTGTTAAAGCCGCCAAACACTCTAGATTAATTTTGGTTTAATCTTTCATTGTCTATGGCTGCCCCCGACGCATCCCTCTTCCTCAACAGATGAAGATGGTGGAGATTAGGATCCAGTATATCCAATTTGGGACTGACAATCCTATTTTTGGTTTCCCCTGTCTCTTTCTTCTTCCCCAACAAATGAAGTCTGGGGAAATTATGATCCGGTATGGCCAATTTGGGACTAATAATCCTTTTTGTGAGATGGAATGTGTATCGGTGCCCTGACTCTTTCTTCTTCCTCAACAGAGGAAGTCTGGGGAGATTAGGATCTGGTATGTCCAGTTTGGTACTAGTAATCCTTTATTTTGTGAAATTGAATGTGCAACGGTGCTCCTGACTCTTTCCTCTTCCCCAACATATGAAGTCGAGGTAGATTACGATCCAGTAAGTCCAATTTGGGACAAGAATCATTTTTTTGTGAGGTTGAATGTGTATAGGTGCCCCTGACGCTTCCCTCTTACCCAAAAGATGATGACAGGGGAGATTAGGATCTAGAATGTACAATATTGGAACTGACAATCCTTTTTTATGTCAGATAAGTCAAGTGAAGTCCAAAAGCGGCTCTCTTATAGAGAATACAAGAGCGCTTGGCAGTGTTAGTGCTCCTGTGTATAGTGTATAGGAGAGTCGTTGAGGCAGTTGCCAGCCAAACCATTCTCTGCCAACATCATCTATTGTGCATGGGAGAACATAGATTGCAGAAGCAGGCATGCTCAATCATATGCATCCAAATATGTCACTGAAGATTTGGGACCCACACTGTCTGCTGTGAAAAGACAGTGGGCAGATAAGAATGAGTTAAATATAATGATCATGATGAGGATGATGAGAGGATGAGGTGGATGAGGAGGAGGATGATGATGAGGAGGATGAGAATGTGGATGATGAGGATAATGAGGAGGATGAGTAATGTGGATGAGGAGGATGATGATGAGGATGATGAGAGGAGATGGGTGGATGAAGATGATGATATGAGGATGTGATGATGATGATGATGATGGAGGATGAGATGATGATGATGATGATGATAAGAATGAGAATGATGATGATGATATTGAGAATAGGATGATGATGTTGAGGATGAGGATGATGATGAGATGACTACCGTTAATGATAGGGACGGATGTAAATGATAAGGCGGAATAGATTGACACTATGAATAAATATGTAGCAGACATAAAATAAAATTATAATGATATTATCATGACATCTAGCAATAATAAGTTATAATAAAATAGAAGTAAAGTAATGATGCACAAATATAATTTCGGTTTTTCTCATTGTAATAATGAATATTTTTTTGCAGTTTAGGGTGTAGAATAAATCCACATCTTAAACACTTCAGTAAAAATGCTGTTTTCTCCAGTATTTCCTTTCTCATCTTCGAAAGCAATCAGACACAGTAAATTAATTGTTTAGTATTTCCCGCTAAAGAGTGTCCAAATTTTTTTGCAATTTAGCTCCAGCGTATCATCTGGCCTTATCTCTGCTAGCAGATTCCTGTAATAAGTTGTTTTAAAACTGTAATCTCTTTGAGGAGAAAAATGAAGTGAAGTTTAAAAGGCAGTTATCTCCTATGATAAACACTGCAATATTACTTATCAAAATGGATACTCTTTTCCCTTGCATAGTGAATACAGCGTCTACTATGGCACATACACAAGACATGGAAACGCTACAATATGGGATATTATTCCAGCCAAAGCAGATATGGATTTATACCTATGTCTGGTATTACAGATAACACCATTTAAGTGATTTGTTTTGTGTCTAAACAAGTTAAACAAATTAGTTTCTTCCTTCAACTCATTAATACATCAGACGTAATCTTGTTTTTAATGCGCATTCCCGCGAGAATGCCATCATTTGCAGTTAAGGGATGAGATAATAAAAAAGAAAGGAAGAAGAAGCATAATTTGGAGTTTTACTACTTAAAGTTGCTTCGACTTTTAAACATTGAGTTTTCTTTGAAAGTAAATTGGAATATTAATCTGTAAATAAATCAACGTTTGGGGACGTGAATGAAACATCATTAGAACTTGGGAGAAATCAGATTTGTTTATCCAGGGGCTTGGTCCGTCATAATTAAGTTGTAGGAGGGAGATGATCTGTCAGAACTTGTCTACACTGGACTATCATCACTGTGATTCATTTCAAGAGCGATGGATTAAAAATGGTGGTCACAACTCTACATGCGCGATCTTGACCCAACTTGACTGCTATTGCAACTATAGATAGAAGAGGTGGACATGTATGCATTTAGGGTTATGAAAGTTATGGAGAGGGTAGAGCCAGCACATATGTTCACCTCTTCTTGATTGGATAAGACCCTCAAATTGTCACTGGGTACAGTGGTGATGGATCAGGGAACTAGTCTGATAGGGCCTTTTCATATTTGCGCTCAGCTGCGTTACGCAGCATTGTGCTAGCGCAGGTGGTAGCGCAGTGCAAGCGCAAAGTAATGCAGCTGAGCGCAGATGAAACGATGTGCACTAGCGCCGCCATTACCTTGTATGGGTGAGCGCACCGCACTGCATCCTGGAAGCACAAGTGTGAAAGGGCCTGTGCCACAGCGCACGTGCTAGTCCGGACGCACAGGAAATGCATCATGCAAAGTTTCCTGTGCGTCCGAACTTAGCAAATGCGCTGTGACACAGGCCCTTTCACACTTGTGCTTTCAGGATGCAGTGCAGTGCGCTCACCCATACAAGGTAATGGTGGCGCTAGCGCACATCGTTTCATCTGCGCTCCGATGCACTTGGCAGCACTTGCAAAACGTTTCGGAGCGCAGGTGTGAACTAGGCCATTGTCATGTGTGAAGTCGAGAAGAAACCTTTGCTGTAATTTGGGGCTAAGTGTCTGACCCATGGCATTTTTGCCTTACTCTAAATCAACATGTTGGGCTGCTATAGATTGCATTCAACGGATTTAAAGTCTACCTGCAATCTTAAAAACCATGAAACTATGAAAGTGACAAAGTTTCCATGGTTGTGGAGATCCCATGGCATGTGTCCAGAGTACCGTCCCTAGTTCCTAATCCTGAATCCTTACAACAATCGGCTAGTGTAAATGCAAATAAGAATCCACAATAAAGGACAAAAACTATTGCTGATTTTGTGTTTCCTGAAAAATAAGTAACATTGGCGTCATAGTCTGTAAATAATGACCATGAGGACATTCACATAAACCATTACTGCCTAAAACGACCATGAGGACATTCACATAAAGCATTACTGCCTAAAACATGACTAAGGTGTTTCCACTACTTGTGGCATCCATTCTTTTCACTGATGTAACACGTACCCACTATACCCACGTATTCTTCACATGTCCTTGTGAACCACATAGTAGGTGACAAGTCCATTTTTTTCTGGGAGCACAAGGCAATGGCAAATACAAGTTTTGGGGTCTGAGTAAACATGTACAGTACAGATGTCATCCATGTGCTCTAAGTGTTTAACATTGAAAGTATAGGAGAAGCTTTGTAATTTAATTTTCTTTATTTGTACCTGAAAAACACGGATGACATGCAGATGACACCTGGATAAGGCTAGGGTCACACATGGCCATCAGTTTTTTTCCCTTGTTTTAATAACTGATCCCTTTTTTTAGGGCCCCAAGTTAAAAAACAGATCCGTTTTTTACTGCACCCAAAAACGTTGGTTGCACTGTTTTTGGGTAAAAAGCATTCTTATTAACATTTTTGGCTGCCGAAAAAAACGGATAGTGTTTTTTTTAACATATAATCCGTTTTTTGCATCAGTTTTTGGACTTAGAACACAAAAGTGGAAAAACGGATGCCAATAACGGATCCAGGGCTTATGTGTGACCCCAGCCTAACACTCATTTTTAAAAAACTTACACGGTTTTATGATAAAAATAAACTTGGATGGTCAAAACAGACCGTGTCACTCATATGTTTTTATGCAAATGTGGGAAGGGGGAAGACAAAGCAAAACGTTTTGAGCCAAAATCGTTGCACCACCTTTTTTCTAGCATCTTAATCTGTCCTCCATGTTAGTAGCCAGAGCTACGTGGTATAGAAATTCGGGGATGGGCAGTGTTCACAGACCTGCGCTGCGCTGTTCATACCAGTAGGAGGAAATAAAGAAGCTCTTTGTGATGAACACCGTGTGATTTCACTTGGTATGAACAGCGCAGCGCAGGTCCGTGAACACTGTCCATCCCCGGATTTCTAAACCACGTTGATCGTTGAGGTGTGGACCTTGCAGTAGACATCTTTCCGTGTCTTTATACCGGTTGTGTGCTACACAACCCTTTCCCCCAGGTGAGCGGCTAATAGTATTTTAGCCTTTCTCATAAAAAAGATAAGACCCTATTGTGCTTCCTTTTCTTCGAGTACCCAAGTAGCCAGAGCTAGACCTGGTCAAGTCATCACTGTGCTGGAACCAGCTATACATCACCTATCTGGATCTAACATGATATGCATCTAATCAATAGTCCCCTGAAGAACCATAGTTGGTGAAGCATGTTGAGGCACAACTGTGACATATTGATTCATTGACACAACATTCAAGCTATGTTATTCTGTAGTTTATTATATACATCTATTTATCTGAATATATCTATGGTATACTTACGTATCCAACAGAGTTCCACCGCAGCACTCCTTAAAATAAAGTTAGTAGTCCTTTATTTCTGGCTTCAGATAGACCAACAGACAGGAGATGGCCACGTATCGGGCACACACGCCCTTTGTCAAGCAATCACATGCTAACCTCCTCAGCCTTTTATACAGTCTACTTAATTAAATAAAAGGTGATATTAATATTTCCATATCTTGGAATTACCATAAATTAGTGATTTACATTATTTGTGATTCATATGAATTACTTTGTGCTTATATGTACTTGTGCTTTACTATTTTCTCATTTCCTCAGTCTTCTTACACTTAAAACTTTATGAACATATATTCTAGGTGTACCCCATTGCCTCTTTCATAAATAATTAATGTATGTTATACTTAAAACGCTCCACCTGCACTTACAGTGCCGCGCCATTGTCCTCACTCCTCGTGCTGTGTCTTCAACGTTGAGGAAGTATCTAAAGCGCATGCGTTGTCTTTGTTTTCCCTCACCATAGCTACAAGCCTGTAGCGTCATCACGCGAAGACTTGGTGAAACTCGCGCGTGCGCGGGGACTTATTCTCATTTCTATACATACTGCGCATGTGACATATTGATTCATTGCAAAATATAAAGAGGGGGGGGGGACAAGAGGCACAATAGTGCCCTATCACTTGTGACACTGTATAAAAACGGTGGTGCTGTGTAGCCGCTCACCTGGTCCAGTTGTGGCCCCCACAACTGGTTTGAAGGCGTGTAGGAATCAATGTTCCAAGCTGCTGCTGGACCTCCACCTACCACTGGATAGCGGTATATTCCAAGAAGGTGATGGGAAAAAGATGGTGTGTCACGGTCCGCGCTGCTTCTGTGTTCAAATAATTCACCAAGGAGCCAATCAGCTTTCCATCCTCTTTATTCCTCCTACGCGTTTCAACGCCACTCCCGGCGCCTTCCTCAGGGATCTGGGATCTTCCCTGAGGAAGGCGCCGGGAGTGGCGTTGAAACGCGTAGGAGGAATAAAGAGGATGGAAAGCTGATTGGCTCCTTGGTGAATTATTTGAACACAGAAGCAGCGCGGACCGTGACACACCATCTTTTTCCCATCACCTTCTTGGAATATTGATTCATTGACACAACATTCAAGCTATGTTATTCTGTAGTTTATTATATACATCTATTTATCTGAATATATCTATGGTATTCTTAGCTATTATCCTTATGCAGAATTCTGAAAAATATTGATGCCAGAACTGCAATCGCTTGAGATAGACATATAATCTGCTGTTTTAAGTCTGGCACCTTACCTTTGATACTCTCCAATCATATTTGTGTATATAGTGTTGTTATACAAATCACGATCTAAGGACATCAGGTTGATGGCTCCAATATCTCCATAGCTATAGAAATAGCCCTACCACCTGGCCTATATTAGGATTCTCCTTATACATATAAATATCTCTATCCTCCTAAGGACATAGAGAGAGAGTGAGTGTGAGCCGATGAGGAGTGGGGGCACCCAAAACAGTTATGGTGTTTCAACCCCACTGGCAGGTAGGATCAGATTATAGGTGTCAGAAGTAGGGTAATCTAGATTTGTGATATTACCTGGTTATTGCTTTTGTACATGTGCACCTCTCAAATCTTTGAGACTATTAATAAAATTATATTTTAGGGATTTTTTTTGTTAACACGATCGTCATCCTGGGCCTTGTATCCAAGGTGTCTCTGATACTTACTGAGCCTTGCCATGTCATGTGAGGCTGTGGACTATACGATGTAGGCCGTAGGAGTGAAGGCTGCCCCCTTTCCAGAAGCAGACTATACAAGCAGTGTTCAATACTAGAAAACACAAGTGAATATTCTTGATTTTACTTGATCGTGTATCCTGTAAATAAGTGCAATCAGTGTCATAATCTGTAAATACAGATCATAGGGACATTTGCAGTGAAAAACATGGCTCATGCAAGAGTCCTCACTAGGCAGAAATGGCACATTGACACCGCCTGCCGGGCCAAGGCAGCACTTCTCATCACTGGCGGGGGGAATCTGATTAAAAAAAAGTCTGATTAAAAAGAGATTATATATATATTGGGATGTGGAAGTAAATCTTGATTTCAATGCAAGGAGGGGGTCAAAGGACAAATTGGTACGTGAGAAGACACCAAAGGCACGTGCCCATGATCAGGAGACACTATGTTCTAGATGCAGCATCATTTCTTTTGTGGAGACACTAGTGTTCTGTGTGGGACAACGCAGCATCCATGCCCTTGATCAGGATTCTGGGCACAGTGTATTTTCACTGTGATCTCCCGCTGAGAACACTAGTGTCTCAGCAAATATAAATTGACATGCTGTGAATCGGGAGGCCATACTGCAGGTCAGTTTGTGAAGCATTAAAAAGAAGCCCAGCGGGCAGGAGATTTCTATAAATCCTGATTGTGGGCACTCTCCCTTACAGTATACATGGCACATGAGAGGGCAGGGGGTGCATGTTTTGCATTGGGCCATTGAATCTTCTGGTGTTGTCAACTTCTCAAGTTACAGATTTTTTTGTAATAATAATAAAACTTTAGTTTTTACGGTGCCACCGTTTTCCGTAACACTTTATAATTTAGCGAGCTCAAGCACAGACAATAAAGATATTACAAATTAAAACATAGTTCAGCTGTTTTAGGAGGAGAGAGGGTCCTGTTCACAAGTTAACAATCTACTATCTCAATCATATTGCCATATTTCAGGGCGATTTTGGGAGCCCTGAAACACATTGACTAATAAATCAATATTACATTCACCCTTCAGCGCGGTTTTTAACCCTTCATCCTCCCTACCTTAATTTTCTGAGATGATGACCTTTGGGCTTTCATTGGCTGTAAGCCATAATCATCAACATTAACATAAATAAATACTTGAAATAGATCACTCTGTGTGTAATGACTCTATATAATATATGTGGTTAACTTTATGTATTAAACTACTGAACTAAATGAACTTTTTGATGATATTCTAATTCATTGAGGTGTATCTGTATAAGGTTATTTGTGAAATGTTTGAAAAATAGTAGCCTCTGCTCAGGCCAATATAATGGTTGATAAGTGCAGTGGGTAACCCTCAACACCTATTTTCTAACAGAATGAACTTCAGTTACTCCTACTATGGGTCAGTTTACAATGGTATCAAATGGTCAGAATTTGAATAAAGAATTAAAGACATTACGTTGCAGCTCCTTCCTGCAATGGTTATGTGGCCTGCTCTCATACAACCATACATTTTAGAGCATTAAAAGAATTACACAATGTTTCACGTGGGACTTTTTTGATTTGCTCCTTTTATTACAAAAACAAAAATGGTAATAAATAGCTAGAAAAAGTGTTCAAAAAAGCCTATAGTTTCTATGAGAAATGGATGCACAGGTACACTGCTCAGTACCGCTGTATAAAGTCTTCCAGGAGTCAGCTGTTTTTTCTATGTACTATGTAGATAAATAAGGAGGCTCCCTCATGTCTGTGAGTACTGTGCATGTGGAAGAAATCATAGCAGCTAGTCTCCACTAGCTCAGAGAGAACTGATCATTAGAGAGTCTTCACAAAACTGTGAATGTGCAGCATACAGGTCATATAATGGCTAAAAATTATTCCTGATGTATACCCATAAGACAGCCTATATTCAAAAGTTTCTTTAAACAGTAAGTCCACTTTTCTGATGACTTATGCACCTTTATTGTATTATTGGATTTTGTTTTTGCCTTTTGTCTTTTACCTTTTTATCATCAGGTACAGTGTACAGAGCCGCTGGGATGGGGAAATTAAACATAAATGCTTGCTTACGAGTAGGAAAAATGGTATCATGGGAAACAAATCTAAAAAAAACACATCTAGTATCAGGAAGGCTGTATATTAAAGTCTAGTGCCCACCCTTAACTTGTGGACCTGTAGGGGGAGAGACAGCACAATAGGGTTTTTTCCTTATATTTATTAAAATAAAAAAGGGTAAATGTGCTAATCTTAGAGCTAAAAGACAAAGAATATATAGATGTGCCAGGGCCTGCAATACCACGGGCTGAAAAAGCCATCAAATAATATAAAAGAAAAATGGTGTTTCTGTTGAGCTCCTGACCATCATTCAGATGATGCAGTATAGTTGGAGAAAATAGCAGGGCTGTGAAGTCAATAAGCCAAGCATCCGACTCTGACTCCTCAATTTCCCTGAATCTGACTCTGACTCCACCAAAATAGACACCACCTCAGACTCGATGTGAAGTCAGTAAGCTAAAAATCCAACTCTGGAAACAGGACGAAGTGCCGGTGATCCGCGCTGCTGGAAGGAAAAACCAGGACCCAAGAAGTCTGGTGTAATGGTGTAGATTTATTCCGATATAATCCCCGAGGAAGGAGCAGAGGATGGTCCAAAATGCGTCGGAATAAATCTACACCATTACACCAGTTTTCTTGGGTCCTGGGTTTTTCCTTCCAGCAGCGCGGATCACTGGCACTTCGTCCTGTTTCCAGTTGTTTGCCACTTTGCACGTGGAGGTGTGGATCCAGCAGTGGCTGTACGACCGCTAATACTGGTTGTGGGTTTACAGAACAAATTTCACAGGGCGATAGCCCCACGCTGCCTGTAGATAAGACCCTATGTGCATTTTGTCTCACATTTTTTAAAAATCCTACTGTGACTCCTCAATTTTCCTGAATTTGACTCCAACACCATGACTTCGACCCGGACTACACAACCATGGCTGTGAAATCAGTAAGCCAAATATCCGACTCCAATTCCTCAATTTCCCTGAATCTGACTGACTCCAACTCCACCAAAATAGGCACAACCTCTGACTCCACAAACCTAGCTGCAGTGGTGTAACTTCAGGCCCAGGGGTCCCGATGCAAAAGCTCCATCGGGCCCCAATTATTAGAAATCTTTAATAGTATTAGTCTTTTTCTATAGGCCAAAAGGACTTTTGGGGCCCCTAGGCTGCAGGGCCCGGATGCGATCGCAACCCCTGCACCTGTGGTAGTTACACCCATGCCTGTGAAGTCAGTAAGCCGAACATCTGACCGCAACTCCTCAATTTCCCTGAATTTGACTCCAACTCCATGACTTCGACTCCGACTGCACAGCACTAGCTGTGAAATCAGTAAGCGAAATATCTGACTTTGACTCCTCAATTTCTCTGAATCCGACTCTACCCAAAATGGACACCGAATACTTCTCCGACTCCACGACTCCAAGTCCATGACTCTATAGACGCATTTCCGAAGTACACTGACGTCTTCCTCAAGATTTTAGACAGAAGGATACAAGTCTGAGATTTTGAGGAATGCATTGGTCACATATCATGCGGTCTGAGACCTCGAGGAAGAAGTCAGTGAACTTCGAAAAGCATCGATCAAATGAAGACTCATTTCCTCCAACTATCCCGCTCATCTGAATGATTGTCAGGAGCGCTAGAGACACACCATTTTCCCCTTCATATAATACTCTGAACCTGCTGTCGGATCCCCTGTATTCTTGGCTGATGAAGCATCAGGGACATGTAATGTATTACCTGTCGGAGTGCCGTGAGTTATGTAACCCTTGTTGAAATCTCGGAAACCTTTTCAGAAAGCTGTTTATACTTTTGGTTAACAGTCTCTTGGGTTAACATAGTAATTTAGAAATCTGTACAACCCTGAGATTTACAGCAATTTTCCTCTAATTCCTGCTTGACATTTAGACTTCTTTTGCTTCTAACGGTAAACTCTTTCATTTGTGCTTACAGGAGGACAACTGTGGTGTACAACGACCAAGTCTATCGCTGAGGGCGAGGAGTTAATTGCCTTTGTTGTGGATTTTGACTCAAGGCTACAAGCTGCCACTCAAATGACTCTTACTGAGGGAATGTATCCGGCTCGCTTGTTGGACTCGATACAACTGCTTCCTCAACAAGCGGCGATGGCGTCTATCTTGCCTACGGCCATTGTCAACAGTACGTGTCATATACTCTACTGGATCTTTGAAAGTTTTGAAACATTTTTGAACAGACCTAGATGTATTTATAACTATGTTAACGGGATGGAAGGAGATGTTAACGCCAAAGACTTCTTTGGAAAGGAAGAACTATAACGAGCAAAAGTATTGTAATGACGAAGTGTTAGAATTGTCAGAAACCTAAAGTACGAGCTGTGCCATCTACAACGAGACCTGGTCTTTGTATATTTGCACTTTGAGACGTTTGTAAGATAATTGACAGGTTAGAAAGCTGAACACAAACTCTTAGATGAGAAATCACACGACGAGGGCACCGGACTCAATGGTGACCGATGCCAGTCTTGTCATTTTTGTAAGCAATTATAAAATGAATAAAAATAGTAAGTGCTATGGAATTAAGAGTGCTATATAAATGAATAAAATGTTATATTATTATTAAGTGATGGCCATAATGTTCTGAGCATATCAGAGAAGGTAGCACCTTTTTGCAGCGTTGTATATTTAAAGGGGTTGTGCTACAAATAATTGCACATTTTAATTAATAGATCTTAGAATGAAACTAAGTTCCACAATTGGACATGTTAAATAAAATGTTCCTGTCCCAAGATATTATTATAAATATGTCCCTGTGTAATGTGTGTGTGTGTCCGACTATGCAGGAACAGGTCGGATATACCACAGCTCCTGGGCAGGGGAGGTGTAAGGGTATACAGACATTACAGCCGGGAATTGCAGAATATAAGAGTATACAGACATTACAGCTGGGAATCACAGAATATAAGAGTATACAGACATTACAGCTGGGAATCACAGAATATAAGAGTATACAGACATTACAGCCGGGAATCACAGTATATAAGAGTATACAGACATTACAGCCAGGGATCACAGAATATAAGAGTATTCAGACATTACAGCCGGGGATCACAGAATATAAGAGTGTACAGACATTACAGCTGGAGATCACAGAATATAAGAGTGTACAGACATTACGGCTGGAGATCAGAGAATACACGAGCATACAAACATTACAGCCGGGGATCACAGAATATAAGAGTATACAGACATTACAGCCGGTAATTGCAGAATATAAGAGTATACAGACATTACAGCCGGGGAACACAGAATATAAGAGTATACAGACATTATAGCCGGGGATCACAGAATATAAGAGTATACAGACATTACAGCCAGGGATCACAGAATATAAGAGTATACAGACATTACAGCCAGGGATCACAGAATATAAGAGTATACAGACATTACAGCCGGGAATTGCAGAATATAAGAGTATACAGACATTACAGTTGGGGATCACAGACTATAAGAGTATACAGACATTACAGCCGGGGAACACAGAATATAAGAGTATACAGACATTACAGCCTGGGATCACAGAATATAAAAGAGTATACAGACATTACAGCTGGGAATTGTAGAATATAAGAGTATACAGACATTACAGCTGGGGATCACAGACTATAAGAGTATATAGATATTACAGCTGGGGATCACAGAATATAAGAGCATACAGACATTACAGCCAGGGATCACAGGATATAAGAATATACAGACATTACATCTAGGGATCACAGAATATAGAGTATACAGACATTACAGCTGGGAATTGTAGAATATAAGAGTATACAGACATTACAGCTGGGGATCACAGACTATAAGAGTATATAGATATTACAGCTGGGGATCACAGAATATAAGAGCATACAGACATTACAGCCAGGGATCACAGGATATAAGAATATACAGACATTACATCTAGGGATCACAGAATATTAGAGTATACAGACATTACAGCTGGGAATTGTAGAATATAAGAGTATACAGACATTACAGCTGGGGATCACAGACTATAAGAGTATATAGATATTACAGCTGGGGATCACAGAATATAAGAGCATACAGACATTACAGCCAGGGATCACAGGATATAAGAATATACAGACATTACATCTAGGGATCACAGAATATAAGAGTATATTGACATTAAAGCCCAGAATATAAGAGTATACCGAAATTACAGCCAGGCATCACAGAATATAAGGGTATACAGACATTACAGCTGGGGATCACAGAATATAAGAGTATACAGACAGTACAGCTGGGGATCACAGAATATAAGAGGATACAGACATTACAGCCAGGCATCACAGAATATAAGAGTATACAGACATTACAGCTGGGGATCACAGAATATAAGAGTATACAGACATTACAGCCGGGTAGCACAGAATATAAGAGTATACATACATTACAGCCTGGGATCACAGAATATAAGAGTATACAGACATTATATGTATACTCTTATATTCTGTGATCCCTGGCTGTAATGTCTATATACTCTTATATTCTGTGAACCCCGGCTGTAATGTCTGTGAACCCTTATATTCTGTGATCCCTGGCTGTAATGTCTGTATACACTTATTCTGTGATCCCCAGCTGTAATGTCTGTATAATCTTATATTCTGTGATCCCCTGCTGTAATGTCTGTATACTCTTATATTCTGTGATCCTCGGCAGTAATGTCTGTATACTCTCTTACTTCCGCCCCTGCCCAGGAGCTGTGGTATATTCTACCTGTTCCTGCATGGTTGGAAACATACATTACACAGGGGCACATTTATAATATCTTGGCAAAGGAACAATTTTTTTTTAACACATATCCAATTGTGGGACTTATTTTTATTCTAAGATCAATTAATTAAAATGTACAATTGGTCATGGCACAACCTCTTTAAGAGCTGGATAAAATGGTTTAAGAACATATAATATGACTCAGTAAATTTACAAGTTCTAGAAGAGTGGGACAAGTAAATGAAGGGAAAGTGGGAATCAATTACAAAAATGTTAATGATTATTCCCAACTTTTGTTTATTCACAGAAGATATCTTCCCCTGCAAATCCTGTGGCATTTGGTACAGAAGTGAACGCAACCTGCAAGCTCACCTTATGTATTACTGTAGTGGTCGCCAGAGGGAGCCATCCCAGCTGCCCGAGGATAATGAAGACAGTTCCCAGCAGATGTCCAGTGTCTGTCCATTCCCACAGTGCACAAAAAGTTTTTCTAATGCAAGAGCCTTAGAAATGCACTTAAATTCCCACACCGGTGAGTGCATCATTCAGGTTTGTGATGACCGTGCACATCAATGGTGACCCAATTCACATCCTAGTTGGTTTGGATCTGAAATTGTGAGCAAGGGGTTCTTTGCACACCCAGCAGTGCTCACATACTGCTCCTGGTGACATATAGGGGGTCGCAGTTTGTTTGTAGTACTTTGCACTTAGGCTACATTCACAAACAGCGTTTATGTTTTTGCTGAGTTTTATGAGATTCCGTTTTTGGTGCAAAACTGTACCAAGAACGGATCCTCACAAAGCACAGTGTTCTGTATGTGAACGCCACTGCACCGGTGACCGCCGGCGATGTCATCTCATCCCTGGAGACCGCAGTGTCGCAGCCTCTAGGACCCTGCAGCCTCCCATGTGACCGGGTGACGGGTCGCGCGGTTACATGATGCTGTCCAAGGTCCTCCACAAGTGAACGTAGCGTTAGGCTAGGGTCACACTTGCGGTTTTATTTTCAAAACCGGATCCAGTTTTGACCTTTAAAAATGGTCAAAACCAGATCAGGTTCCGCAGCCATAGGCTGCAATAGAAAAGCTGGATTGCACTTATTGCAATCCGGTTACCGCGTCCGGTTTTGCAGCTTGCGGTAAAAATCATGCTGGCTGCATTTTTCGTAGCGGTTGAAAAACCAGATCTGTTTTTTTTATAATGGCCGCCTATGGCAACCAGATCCGGTACCGCAAGGTACATGAATATACCTTGCGGTACCGGATCCGGTTTTTGGTGCCACAATTTTTTCTCATTGCAGATCTGGATCCATTACTGGATCCAGATCTGCCATGTGATGCCAAATGTGAAGGCACACGGTAATACCGGATCCGGCAATGGATGCGGTTACCGGATTGTGCCTTCCAAATGTGACCCCAGCCTAACCCTGCAAACATGATCAGTAGTTAGCACAATTCAATTGTTTCACTATGTAGAGATGAAGAAAGCATCTCACCATGCATTGTACAAACTACCCAATATATATTATATAGAAGCATGGGTAAATGTGTGAATGTATTTTTTGCATGTAGTTGATTAGTGGCTCCCAGAGTCATTGTTACTGGTGGTCCCCTGCCGCGCCGGTCTGACACTGTTCATGGCAGATCATGGCAATTCTCTTGATTGTAATTTATAAGTATGTAAGTATTACCTTAATTTGGTGCATGAATGATGAGTGAGCAAGAACCTGGAGTATATGTAAATGGGAGTCTATATAGTGTGTGTGACTGGAGTGCATGTGTTTGTGAGTGCTGTGTGTGCAGGTGTATATGAGACTGGAGTGTGTCCAGGTGTGCAGTGATAACTGGTAAATCAGCAGGGAAATGACTGCTGGGACCCTCACTGATTAGAACAGGGGACCACAAGTCTTCAAGGGTTCGTCTGCCCATGGTTGATTACTATCTGTCCACTAGATAAAGTAGTAATCACCTATCAGTTGGGATTCGCCTGCTAGAACCCACGTTGATCACCATCATAGGATGCCCCTGTCCACAGCAGCAGGATCGTGGTTAGTAGGAATTTATAGTGACCGTGTGTTGGAGCATGTGCGTTACCACTCAATTTACAATCTATTGGCTTGCAAACATGGCTGTGGAATGTGCACAATCTTGTGGCTGTAGGGAACAAGGTATAATAGTGACCAATTGTTTCCATACTATCAGTAGTTACTTAATCAATACTACCAGATGGATACCTGAGAGTGTGCAAGTGTGTTGAATATGTTGAATGCTGGATGGTAGAAAGTGTACAGTAAGGAAAGTAAGTATTTGATACACTGCTGATTTTGCAAGTTTTTCAACCTACAAAGAATGGAGAAGTCTGTAATTTTTATCGTAGGTACACTTCAACTGTGAGAAACAAAATCTAAAAAAAAAAATCCAGAAAATCATATTGTTTTATTTTTACATAAGTAATTTGGATTTCATTGCATGAAATAAATATTTGATACAATAGAAAAACAGAGCTTAATATTTGGTACAGAAACCTTTGCTTGCAATTACCGAGGTCAGACGTTTCTGGTAGTTCTTGACCAAGTTTGCACATACTGCAATAGTGATTTTGCCCAATCCTCCATACAGATGTTCTCCTTGGTTTTTGGGCTCCTACCAAAGATTTTCTATTGGGTTCCGGTCTGGAGACTGACTAGGCCACTCCAGGACCTTGAAATGCTTCTTGCGGAGCCACTCCTTAGCTGCCGTGACTGTGTGTTACAGGTCATTGTCATGCTGGAAGACCAAGCCACGACCAATCTTCAAAGCTCTTACTGAGTGAAGGAGGTTGTTGGCCAAAATCTCACGATACATGACCCCAGCCATCCTCCCTTCAATATAGGGATGAGCGAGTACTGTAACATTCATACTCGCTATACTTGCAACGAGTAGGTTCCGGTACTCGGTACACGTTGCAAGTATAGCGAGTACGAATACTTTCACAGTGTATCTATAGATACACTGCGAAAGTACCCTAAAAGTGATTAAAAGTTGTTAAAAATAATAAATTACATACTCACCTGTCCGACGCCTGCATCGGGACCGGCAAAGAAGACATCCGTTAGCTGGACAAGGACCTGCGACTACCAGCCAATCAGATGACCGGTAGCGATCTGGCAAATCAGATGGCGCCACGTCACAACCATGTGATCGCTAGCGGCCACCTGATTGGCCAGATTGCAAGGTCCTAGGTGTACTGTCAGGACCTTGCAATATGGCCAATCAGGTGGCCACTAGCGATTACATGGTTGTGACGTGGCGCCATCTTATTGGCCAGATCACTACCGGCCATCTGATTCACAGGTCCTTGTCCAGCGATCGGATGTCTTCTTTGTCGGTCCCGGTGCAGGTGTCGGACAGGTGAGTATGTCATTTTATTATTTTTAACAACTTTTAATCACTTTTAGCCTACTTTCGCACTGTATCTATAGATACACTGCGAAAGTATTAGGACTACTCACTACTCCCGAGGACACATAACATACTCGGAGAGTAGCGAGTAGCCGAATACCGAATAGTAGCGAGTATACTTGCTCATCCCTACTTCAATACAGTGCAGTCATCCTGTTCCATTGGCAGAAAATCACCCCCAAAGTATAATGTTTCCACCCCCATGCTTCACAGCTTGGACGTTATTCTTGGGGTTGTACTCATCCTTCCTGTTTCTCCAAACACGCTGAGTGGAGATGATACCAAAAGGTTCTATTTTGGTCTCATCTGACCACATGACCTTCTCCCATGCCTCCTCTGGATCATCCAGATGGTCATTGGTAAACTTCAAACAGGCTTGGACATGTGCTGACATGAGCAGGGGGACCTTGCTTACCCTGCAGGATTTTAATCCATGACAGCATAGTGTATTGCTAATGGTAATCTTTGAGACTGTGGTCCCAGCTCTTTTCAGGTCATTGATCAGGTCCACCCATCTAGTGCTCAGCTGATTCCTGACCTTTCTCAGAATCATACCTTGGTGAGAGCTCCAGACTGAGATCCTGCATAGAGCCCCAAACTGTGGAACATTGACAGTCATTTTATGTTTCTTCCATTCTCTTATTATTGTGTCAATGCTGGTTGCATATTGTCCTGTAGTCCATCCCAGCCTTGGGCAGGTCTACAGTTTTGTCCATGGTGTCCTTAGACAGCTCTTTGGTCTTGACCATGGTGGAGAGGTTGGAGTATGATTGATTGAGTGTGTGGACAGGTGTCTTTTATACAGATACCAAGTTCAAATAGGAGTAATTAAACAGGTAATGAGAGTAGGAGACTTCTTAAAGAAAAACTAACAAGTCTGTGAGAGCAGAATTCTTACAGGTTGGTAGGTGATCAAATACTTATTTCATGCAATAAAATGCATTTAATAAATTTAGGCTGGTGCTCACAATCAGTAAAAGCAGCATTTTAGATACAGCATATTGCTGCTGCGTCCAAAACCCTGCGTGGTACAGTACAAGCATAGTGAATGGGGTTTCAAGAAATTCCATGCTCACTATGCTTCTCCCAGCCGCAGCGTTATTTCAGCTGCGGTGCAGGTTTCCAAGCTCCCGCAGCTCTGCAGCATGTTAATTTTATGCTGTGCAGTCGGAAGCGGTAACCTTTGGGTAAATGCAGGGAGAAGCCGCCCTGCACTGAATGCAGATTGTGGGCACAAGGCAGCAGCGGTATGCCTGCATGCACCGCGACTTACCCTAGATCCGGAGGTGCTGTGTCCAAGATGCAGCATCTCTGGATCTTCGTATCGTGAGCACATACCCTAAAAATCATTCAATGTGATTTTCTGGATTTTCTTCAAATTAGATTCTGTCTATCACAGTTGAAGGATACCTATGATAAAAATGATAGACCTCTCCATTATTGTAGGTAGGAAATCTTTTAAAATCGTCATTATCTCAAATACTTATTTTCCCCACTGGAGGGGTTTGTAGAATATGTATATAATGTGGATCCACAGAGTTTTGTAGGACAGTTACAATATTTTCTACTTGTCTATTGTTTTTGGCTTGTTGGGGTGTCCTGAATGTTAATCAAACTAATAAACATATGACAACTATTGAACTAAACTTGGGAGTTGGGGGCAATTAGAATAGTTTGTCTGTACTTGTCCAACTTCTGAAATGTACGTATAGGCACATACTAATTAATGGTTTACTGCGTATCCAGCCAAGCTGGTCAACAGTTTAGTAACCATTGTATTTTTGAAACACAGGAACATAAAATACAAGCAAAAACACTATAATGGTACCCTGATTTTACACGCGGCCACAGGAAGGTTCAAAACGCATGCATCGGACACAATTGCCTTTGCCTTGAAAGACCACGATTGGTGGTGTGTAATTCACTGAACATTCTTCCTGTGTACTTCCCTGAAGGAAGGAAAGTCCTGTAATTAACACACCACCACAATGTGTCTTCTTCTGGCAACAGGCACAATTGTGTTCGATGCCTGCGTTTCTACCTTCCTGTGGCCGCGTGTAAAGGGACCATAATATCGATATTGATGTGTTGTCTTCTGAATGTTTTATCAGGGGAACACCCTGAGATTAGCCCATAAGGGTTTCTCAAAAGCCGTCATCTGGAAACTTCAGCCTTTTTACTCTTGCAGCCCATACTTTGCACTCACCCTGCAATCTGTTTCTCTACTACTTTACTATTGTTCTTATGAAAAGTTCTCTGGCGTTAATGTGAACACAACAATCACACGGGAAGACAAATGATCGTCATCTTGGCTGTTGGCGAACAGGGCGTAGTAATATTGTGATTTCTATATTTCACTATATAAAATGGCAAAGTTGTCAAGTGTCATGTAAAAGGGGTTAATAACTTTAAAGGCCTAGTCAGATCACAGAAGTTTTCTTTCAGAGGTTTACTTCCTTGGGGAAATAAAATTAAAGATAAATGGAAAAGAAAAACTGAACACATTGATTTTCAGGTTTTGACAAAACACAGATAGACAAAGAGTATTTAATAATATCAAGATAAACCAGGCCATCGAAAGAGTGGTTGTTCTGATAGATGAACACCAATGCTCATAAATTTACATATGGTATATATGAATATATATATGATTATATTTCTTCTTCTAATGCTCCATTATAATGTAATGTCTGAAGGCCCCAAAACCCTTTAGATACGGTAAGTCATCTGAACCTGCCAATTTGGTGGATTCTACCAACCTTCTAATGTGTATGGGGGCCTCCAAATTATGTTGGATGATCTGCTGATTAACATTCATATGCAGATGAGCCTACCATCTGGATGGCTACTGACGGATGAATCTGGCTCTCCCAATGAGTACAGGTGCACTCGGCCAATTATTCCTTACTATGAGCCAGCTAATTTTTCTTAATTAAGATATACAAAGTAAACAAGTTAATTATAACTTTGTTAAAGATTAGCTCCTTAAAGATCTTTCTTATCATACATATTCACTTTTATGTAGATGCCATGGAGCTGCTCCATGGAGAGCCTGGTGGGGTTTGTTGGCCTTCCCCTTTTTGGTTGAGGTGGAGAGTTGATCATATGCCATCCTCTTTTTGATGGTAGGCCATCCCTCTCCCTGTTTTGATGCCATATGACCCAAGTGAACATAAAGTCATGAGCTGCACCATATTAAGTTTTATAACCTTTACCTTATTGACCATACTGATCTTTTTTATGGTCATATAAAACTAAAGCATATTTTCCAACTTACATGACTCAAGTCACACCAAATCAGTTGGGCACTGTTTGGCCATAGTTTGGACATACTTCTTCACATAAAAACCAATGCCCTAATTGATTTATGAACAAATGAATTAAAAAAAGGCTGTAGTTTCCTGTCCACATTTTTCATGTTGCCTTATGTAGTAAAGCACAGTCGTTTTGTTTTCAATGCAACCACATAATAAAAGGTTTTACAAGGACAGACATAGGAAATGTGTAAATGTACATCTAAGCATAGTTAAGTGTAATACAATTATCACAGGATTTAAGAACAGTTTACTTTGAACAGATCAGGGTCCCCAACCTGCGACTCAGGAGCTACATGTGGCTCACTGGCCTGTGACATGTGGCTCAGGCTGTCTTCCAGCCTGGTACATTAGCACCAGGTATACCAAATGACTTTTGTAAGTAGTCCACACAGAAGGGCAAACTGAATGGGGGTAAGGTAGGAACCCCTGGATCTTGGTATACTGCCTCAGTGTGATTTATGTGGAAAAGCTTTGGCTGTCATTATACTGGTAATGGAGGTTTTGGGACTAATGTGAGGGGGGCAGAAGCTGGATGTAGCTCGCATCCTTCTCTCAGAGCTGGATGCGGCTAGTGACCCTCTCTCAGAGCTGAATGTGGCTCGTGACTCTCTCTCTCAGAGCTGAATGGGGCTCATGACCCTTTCTCAGAGCTGAATGTGGCTCATGGCCATCTCTCAGAGCTGAATGTGGCTCATGATCCTCTCTCAGAGCTGAATGTGGCTCATGACCCTCTCTCAGAAATGGATGTAGCTCACAACCCTCTCTCAGAGCTGGATGTGGCTCGCAACCTCTCTCAGAGCTGAATGTGGCTCATGACCCTCTCTCAGAAATGGATGTGGCTCACAACCCTCTCTCAGAGCTGAATGTGGCTCGCAACCTCTCTCAGAGCTGAATGTGGCTCATGATCCTCCCTCAGAGCTGGATGCAGCTTGTGACCCTCTCTCAGAGCTTGATGTGGCTCATGAGCCTCCCTCAGAGCTGGATGCGGCTTGTGACCCTCTCTCAGAGCTGGATGTGGCTCATTACCCTCTCTCAGAAATGGATGTGGCTCACAACCCTCTCTCAGAGATGAATGTGGCTCACGACCCTCTCTCAGAGCTGATTGTGGCTCACGACCCTCTCTCAGAGCTGAATGTGGCTCACGACCCTCTCTCAGAGCTGAATGTGGCTCATGACCCTCTCTTAAAGCAGAATGTGGCTCTCAAGGTCAGAAAGGTTGGGCACACCCTGGCTTAGATGTCACATATCAGACATCCTCAACATTGTACATATTCTTTTACATTCATTAGAGACAGAACAACAGAATGACATATTATTTTAAACCCACGGGGACATGCACAGATTTCCAATGTTAAACAATATTTCTGCTGGGTGATGATAGATCAGCAAGATTTATTCATGTATTTACATTTTTCCATCTTTTGCAGGTGTTAAAGTTGAAGATTTCCTTCCCCCCGGGGCCAGTCTGAAATGTACAGTTTGTAACTACACAGCAGAATCTGTGATTAACTTCCACAAACACCTGTTCTCTCATCTTACTCAAGCTGCCTTTAGATGCAATCAGTGCCATTTTGGCTTTCAAACTCAGAGGGAACTCCTACAACACCAGGAGCTTCATGTCCCTGGAAGTAAACTACAACGGGAAGCTGACACTGAACATTCTCCTGGTGCCAGCGAAGCAAATGCACAACAGACGCCAGAACTGCTGAATAAAAATGAACTTCTACGGAGCCAAAAGACTGTGCAGAATAAAGATGCAAGCTCAGACAGTGAACTGGAAAAGAGTGAAAAGAAACCCAATCTTTTCCTCGCCAATCAAAGGCCAGAGGCAACAAGCAAGAATGTTTTTTCATACACAAAAATTAAATCTGAGCCATCAAGCCCGAGGCTTGCTTCATCACCCGTACAACCCACCATTGGACCCTCATTCCCAATGGGACCTTTCCTTTCCCAGTTTGCTTTCCCACATGATATCACAGTTGTTCCTCAAGCCTCAGAAATCCTTGCAAAGATGTCTGAACTGGTACATAGGAGGCTACGGCATGGCAGCAATAGCTACCCCCCAGTAATATACAGCCCCTTGATGCCAAAAGGGGCTACCTGCTTTGAGTGCAACATAACATTTAATAATTTGGACAATTATTTAGTGCATAAGAAACATTACTGCAGCAGTCGGTGGCAGCACATAACCAAGACAGCGGACTTCCCCAGTGTTGCTGAGAAGATAAGTGAAGCAGTAAGTCCAACCAATGGCCAAAATTCAGTAAACCTCCTAAACCCTCCTATACCTACTACTGAAGCTGACAACCAGCTCCTTCCAACATCCTGCATTAACACAAGCAATGTTCTAGATTTGTTGGGGTCTAATATTAAGTCAAGAGACAGCAAAGACTTTGTTACTGATGTTAAAAAGCTCGCAAACGCCAGTAGCAATGATGAGAAAATTAATGGAAAACCCAATGAAGTTAAAAACACCACTGCTCCTCAGCAGGAGGCGGACAACAGTGACCCGAACAAAACTACCTGCGAAGCTTGTAACATCACTTTTAGTAGACACGAGACCTTTATGGTTCATAAACAGTACTACTGTGCAACTCGTCATGACCCGCCATTAAAAAGATCTGCAATTAACAAAGTGCCTGCCCTGCAGAGAACTATGCGTACAAGGAAGAGGAGAAAGATGTATGAGATGTGTCTGCCCGAACATGACCAGAGGCAACAGCTAGTCCAACAACATTTTCTACAAGTAGCTAATCTTGGAAACCCATGTACATCTGCTCAAGAGTCAGCAGAGGGGCTCGGGGACTGCTATCACCCCAGGTGCGATATCTTTCCAGGAGTTGTTCCAAAGCATTTGGAAACATCACTTTCAATTAGTAAATGTGTTCCAGTGGTGAAATGTGATCCTTCCCACTCAACCATTTCCTCCCTGGAGATGGATGCTCCTATAGACCTTAGTAAAAAATGTTTAACGCAATCAGATAGGGTATCCTCATCTCCGAAAAGGCTTCTGGACTATCATGAATGCACAGTATGTAAAATAGGGTTTAATAAAGTGGAAAACTACCTTACTCATAAGCAAAACTTCTGTCCTGTGACAGCAAGCCAACGCAACGACATAGGAAATCTAGAGAGCAAAGTTTTCCCCAATGCAGAAAATGAAAGGAGCAGCCCTGATGGCAACTTTGAAAGAACCATCATAAAGTGCGAAAAGAACAGAACCTCGAAACAGTCCTCACCTAACGGGAACATATTCTCTTCGCACTTAGCGACTCTTCAAGGTCTTAAAGTCTTTAGTGAGGCAGCCCAGCTTATCGCAACGAAAGAGGAAAACAAAAATGCATTTTTTCCACAATGCCTTTACCCAGGAGCAATAAAAAAAGCAAGAGGAGCAGATCAGCTTTCTCCGTATTATGGCATAAAGCCAAGTGATTATATTTCTGGGTCTCTTGTAATACACAATGCGGATTTAGATCAAAGCACAAATGTAGGAAGCGAATCTCCCAAAAGCCAGATACCTTCAAATGGATGTTCAATGCTGAAGAAAGAGTCACTCCCGCTATTGCCAAAAAACAGGGGTATGGTAATAGTTAATGGTGGACTAAAGCAGGAGGACCGACCTGTAGTCGATTCCCAGCAAGAAAACATTTCCCAGAGTCCTCCACAAGAAGACGGATGCAAATCCCCCTCCTGGGCATCTGAAAAACCTTTGACAGCCAATGAAAATGTTTCTCCGTCAACCCCCGCTGCTGAGGATCAGGTGTCGAACCTAACGAAAAATCTAAATGGTTCCGGCACAGCTCCAGCCGGTGGGAAATATTGCCGCTTGTGCGACATCCAATTTAACAATCTTTCAAACTTTATCACTCACAAAAAGTTTTACTGCTCATCACATGCCGCCGAGCACGTCAAATGAACAATGGCGGGCCTTGATTTTGGTTAATAAAAAAAAAAACATGAAGTCTATTTGTTTCTTGCAGTTAGAGAACAGACGAAAAAAAAACAAAAAAAATAAACAATGCTGCTTTACTGATACCTGGACAATCAGGATAACCATTAATTGAAAATGACTTGAAGATTTGAAGTGTGAATCATGACAGTTATGCGTAAAAGTGTATTATTGGTGCCATTTTTTCCTATTTATTTATTTTACTGGCAGTGTTCATACAGTTGTGCCCAGCACGGACTCCTGTGCCCTTGCCAATGGGAAATGAGTACTTAACCGGCACAGCCGTCACTGTTGGACCCAACTGTACCTGTGGTTACGTTATTTTTTATTTAAAGAACTTTATATTAAAGTCATTTGTAATGTTATTGTATAGTTATTGTGTAGCACATATGGTTTGCACCTGTATAGTAGATTTTAAATAATATAGACACAACATTACAGAAAAAAAGGACATATTAGGAATAGCTTCAGAGGCACTTGTGTATACCTACTTTTTTTTTTTTCTTCGACGCTTTTGCAAAAGAGTAGATGTCTCTGCTGAAGTATAACTGGCATATTGGAAAAGTACTACAAATATATCTGATTATTTAATGATGTGACGCTTATACAATCAAGTAGCGAAAATAAGCTAGGGATACGGTATCCTATAAGAATGCACTTGCCTGGAGAATGCTCATTGCTTGTTACTCGTGTCATATTAAAGAGGTTATCCACCACGAAAACCCTTTGAAGATAGGTCATCAATATGGGCCAACACTTGGCAGGTGTTTGCAATGCTAGCACAGGCAGGATGTAAATGGTCAAAAAATGCCTGCAACCGCACATAGGATAATGTTAAACATCCCAGTTATTGAAGGGAACCTGCCATGTGGAAAAATGCTATTAACCTGCAGATATGGGGCAATCCTGCAGGTTAGTAATGTTCTTAATCTGCCTGGTGCATGCATATAAAACGCCGCTTCCGGGAGAAACTGAACCTCCCTGCAGCGTTCCAGTTTCAGTCGTGGGGGCGACGCCGGTGCAAGTTCAGTCACCGCTCTTTGTATGGAGGGCAGTCTCTGTAACCACGCACCCTGGTTCTGAGTGACAGCCGCTCAACATTAGAGCCAGCTGTCAGTCAGTGCATGGGGCGCGATGACAACCGTGACTCTCCATACACAGAGCGGTGACTGAACCTGCACCGATGCAACCTCCATAACTAAAACCGGAATGCTTAAAGTTCTTTCGGTTTAATGTGTTGGTGCCAGGCAGGTTCAGAATGTTAATAACCTGCAGATTAACCCCATATCTGCAGGTTAATAGCATTTTTTTACATGACAAATTCACTTTAAAGAGTATTAAAATCCACAAAAGGAAAAAAAGGGGATGACAAATAAATACGAACACAAAAGATACCGTGTCTCCGCGTTTCGAGATATATTGTTTTATAGTTTTGAATAACGCACTTTAAGTAAATGTTATGTTTTTCATAGGGATGGGCGAGTCTACTCGCTAGGACTCGTTACTCGGCGAGTAGTAAGGGACTCGCAGGACTCGGTACTCGGCGAGTTTCCCAGCGATTACTCGCACAGTAATGAGTTCAATGCAAGTCAATGGCAATCCAAGTTTTGTCAGAGTTTACTTTTTCTCACTCGCTAGACTCGCTATATCACATCGCTATGTAGCTTGAATCTCCCCCAAATCGTTTAAACAATCAGCAGCGAGTCTGAGCGAGTCTGAGCGAGTCTACGAATCCGAGTCCTGTATGCTGTATTCGGGACTCGCGAATACAGAATCTGTTATGTTCCGACAAAGCTTCCGAGACAGCCTAGCGTGTTAGGTCAGAAAACTTGTGAAGATGGACAAGCATGTTAGCCAATCATATTCAGTAATGCCGCAGCCATGTTGGTTGTGGCAGGACTATGATTGGCAATGTGAGCGCTTTCCGAGACACATCTGCGATTTGTAAATCGCACATTACTCGCTATTACTCGCTTCCACATTCATTAACATTGGACTCGCTGGACTCGCAACGAGTAGCGAGTCCCGGGCTCAGACTCGCTAGAGTCAAGCGATTCCGAGTAATTTAGGACTCACCCATCACTAGTTTTACATTATCACATGTATGGTTGCTGGAGTTTTTCTTATTTTTTGAGTCTTTGTAGAGGCCTGTGCTTACTATGTATCACTTTTTTATGTGAGTTATTCTCCTACCTGGTGAGCTGATGTTTCTCCTTGTTTGCACAGGATGTATATACTGTACAATATGCAGTGTCCATTCTCAGGTTCTGACACTCAGACAACATTCATACTGGTAATTGACCAGCGGTATGTGAGAACGGCTTTTAAACTGGATCCAGCTATTCCAACCGCTACAAATAGCTGTTCAGTAGTGGAGCCCTGTAAAACCCTTACCGACCTGATAATAATGATCTAAGTATAAGCCATCAATATCTAGATAGTGGACTACCCCAGAAAGTTGAGGAATCTGGTAATGTCATAAACCTTAGGTAGCTTCTCAGGTTGGCCAAGGGTGCTCTAATGTCAAAGAAGATCATGGAGTTCGCCACTACTGGACACATCTGGAGGTTAATAATTTTTAAATACATAAGGATCGACATATTGAAAATCTAACTTACCTGACCCCTCTTACATCGACATGTGACATTAGATATGTAGCAGGTCCATCGAAAATCAACAATTTTGTACATTATAGTCACCTCCACCAGGACAGGATCCCTTTTTGTGCCCAACCATAGCTTAGTCTTGAACGAGGGGGCAACAAAATAGCCTTATGCCTAAAGTATCGAAAGAGGAACAGAAACAATTATATGATGCCCCTCAAAATGTACAACACTAAGGAAAAGAAAATGTGTGTGACCTCACCATAAAAGTGGTGCAACTGTGGTGGCCAAATCAAGGCAAAACTGACTTGTACAGTGGCTAATTTTTGGAATATCTATCATTGCTCAGAGCACTTGAAGGTCCAGGAATAAGGCACTCGAGAGATAAAGAAGATGATGTCACTTTGGGTAATACATTTTAATTTTGCAACACGTTTCAGGAAATGACTTGGGTTTTCCAAGTATTTGGATGAATGTTACAAAAATAAAACGTATTACTTGAAATTGCACTGACTTCATTATTGCTGACAGTTCTGACTTCTCATTTCCTCCCATCAGCATTTTAGGAGGATTGTCCACGACTTCAAAACACATTTTTAATAGCACAGGGTGGAAGGAAAAAAAAATCAGTGTTCATCTACTGGAACAGATCTGCTTCTCTGGACTTTGCAAAGGGTTTTGTCCCGGATTCTTTTCTCCTAGGAGTCAGGTAGCGGGAGTGTCACATGACTAAGGCAGTCACTTAGAAGCCCTGACCGGCTGCAGCAGCCTTCACATTCTAACTAAGCTAAAGAAACAATCTCTATCACGACTTGGACAGAATGTGACCGCTGCTATAGTCTGATGATGCCTACGTCACCAGAAGAAGAATCCAGGGGGCAGATGTTTAACTGAATGAATCTTGACACACAGAGACTTAGTGAAACAGAAAAATATTTAATAAAGTGCTTGCGTTCTTATTGTCAGTGTGCATGCCACATAGCTGGACAATGCCCCTCTCTGTCAGCAGTCGATGCTGCACAGCTGGACTGCGTTCCATTGTCAATGGTGGATGCTGCACAGATGGATAGCATTCCTATTAGTGGTAGATGCCACACAGCTAGACAGCATTCTCCTCCGCCAGGGGTGGATGCTGCACAGCTGGACATCACTCCTCTCTTTCAGTGGTGAATGCTACACAGCGTTCCTGTCTGTCAAATGTGGATGCTGCACAGCTGGACAGCATTCTCTGTCAGGGGTGGATGCTGCACAGCTGGACAACGTTCCTCTGTCAAGGGTGGATGCTGCAAGGCTGGCAACGTTTCTCTCAGTGGTGGATACTACACAGCTGGACAGCATTCCTCTCTGTCAGGGGTGGATGCTGCACAGGTGGACAGTGTTTCTCTCAATAAGGGGTGGGTTCTGCACAGCTCAACAGCATTCCTCTCTGTCAGTGGTGGATGCCACACAGCTGGACAATATTCCTCTCTGTCACTGGTGGATGCCACACAGCTGGACAATATTCCTCTCTGTCAGTGGTGGATGCAGCACAGCTGCACAGTGTTCGTCTCTGTCAGCGGTGATTGCTGCACAGATGGACAGCGTTTTTCTGTGTCAGGAGTGAATGTTGCAAAGCTAGACAGTGTTCCTCTATGTTAGAGGTGGATGCTGCACAGCTGGACAGGGTTTCCCTCTGTCAGCGATGGATTCTTCACAGCTGGACAGTGTTTCTCTCTGTCAGTGGTGGATGCCGCACAGCTGGACAACATTCTTCTCTGTCAGGGGTGGATGCTGCACAGGTGGACAGTGTTTTTCTGTGTCAAAAGTGAATGTTGCACAGCTAGACAGTGTTCCTTTATGTCAGAGGTGAATACTGCACAGCTCAACAGCGTTCCCCTCTGTCAGTGATGGATTTTTCACAGCTGGACAGCGTTTCTGTCTGTCAGTGGTGGAAGCTGAACAGCATTCTTCTTTGTCAGTGGTGGATGCTGCACAGCTGCATTTCTCGGCGACAGCTTGTTCTCAGCAGTCTGTACTGATGAAGGTCTGAGGCAGATCGAAATGTTTTTTCTTTTGCATTGCAAGTACTTATTAAATATTTTTCTGTTTTTCTGAGACTCTGAATCCCAAGTTTTGATTTAGGGTAGGGTCACATTGAAAACCTAAATTGCATTCACCGCATCCGGATCCGGATGCGGTGAACGCAATGGCGGGCACACACATTTTTTTTCAAAAATGTGTGCTGAATCCCGCACTGCGGTCACCGGATGGCTCAGGATGTGTAATCCTGAGCCATCCGGTAACTGCATAGGTTGCGGATCCCGGCTATTGCCGGGATCAGCAAACCTAGTAAAGAGTTAAATTGATTGCTAAATGACTGTTAGAGGTCTGTAGGGGGGGCTTAGACCCCCCTACAGACCGGCCGCCCACTTCGGTGGCCTCCTACTACAATATCCCGATGGCACGGGCTCATCCGAGCCCGTGCAAGTCCCCACACCCCCAGCCCTCCGAATTACTATACCGGGGTGCCTGCACCCCTCTGGTATAGTTATTCCTGTATGTGTGGTAAATGATATATTAAAGTATTGCAGTTCATATCTACGTGTCTTCTCCTGCCGTGTTTAGCGAAATCCATGGGCGGGGCTGTTTGCGGCAGCCTCCGCCCCCTCATTTCTCATGGCCGCCCCCTCTTTGCCTCATCCATTGATGTGAGGCCGGACGCGTCATGAAAGGGGCGGGGCGAAACGCGTCACACCGTGCGCCCCGCCCCTTTCATGACGCGTCCGGCCTCACATCAATGGATGAGGCAAAGAGGGGGCGGCCATGAGAAATGAGGGGGCGGAGGCTGCCGCAAACAGCCCCGCCATGGATTTCGCTAAACACGGCAGGAGAAGACACGTAGATATGAACTGCAATACTTTAATATATCATTTACCACCCATACAGGAATAACTATACCAGAGGGGTGCAGGCACCCCGGTATAGTAATTCGGAGGGCTGGGGGTGTGGGGACTTGCACGGGCTCGGATGAGCCCGTGCCATCGGGGATATTGTAGTAGGAGGCCACCGAAGTGGGCGGCCGGTCTGTAGGGGGGTCTAAGCCCCCCCTACAGACCTCTAACAGTCATTTAGCAATCAATTTAACTCTTTACTAGGTTTGCTGATCCCGGCAATAGCCGGGATCCGCAAACTCTGCAGTTACCGGATGGCTCAGGGATTACACATCCTGAGCCATCCGGTGACCGCAGTGCGGTCCCGGCAAACGCTGCGAAAACTGCTGCCTGCATGATTTTAAACGCAGGCAGCAGTGCCGGATCCGGCCACCGGATGGCTTGTGAAGCCATCCGGTGTTTTGCATAGGCTTCCATCAGGAGCCTTTCCTGGTCCGGTTTTGAGCTTTTTTAAAGCTCAAAACCGGATCAGGATTTTAAACAAAAAACGCCAATGTGACCCTACCCTTAGTTAACTACGGGATAGAATCCGACTTGAGCACCACCATCTACAGAAGTGACAGAGCCCATGTTGTATCCAACAGCGCACAGATGGTGTCACAATGTAGAATACGGAGAAGACCAAGAGTTAGTGAAGTCTGTTGGGTGATCCCCTCTGGCTCTACTAAAGAACTGTGTGTGCTCAGACCTTATATAATAGGGTATTATTTTGCGTACATGGAAAAGAGTCCTATTGCAAAGATCAAAATGGGCCTTGATAATAATGGGTTCAGCCATTCAGGACAAGATTTTGCCATTCAGGACATGATGGTATTTGTCTCCTGGTCACATTTCCATGACCTTTGGATCAATTTCCCAACTTTTTTTTTTTTGTTAAAGAAAACAAAAAAAAACGGTTCTAATGAAGATGAGAGTTCTGCACCCAAAAGATGAGTCAAAGTATGGCTTCTCGCAATGAGTCACATAGCAGTCACCTGGCCTTCTTCTATACCATGTATGCCCATGGTCAAGTTACAAGATTTGTAGCTGGAGTGATGTTTATTTGAAGAAAGTGCACCTTCCAGTTCAGAGCTACTGAAATGTCCACTATGTATAGTAGAGGCCATCCATCATATGTCCACTATGTATAGTAGAGGCCATCCATCATATGTTTTGTTTGCAGACACTGGATTAAAAATAGAAATTCACAATGGATGTCCAACTCACATTAATTGACCCATTCCCATCCAAATGAAGGCTCAACACAAAGAGACAAATGGAAATATTGTTAAGATGTCATTATACCTTAGCAGACACATTAAGTTAGACATTAGGCTTCGCATATGTATGTAGCAGTCTGTTCCTGTTCACTTTTTCAATCCGAAAAACTGTATGTTAAATGAAGATGGATCTTTCTTTTCTTGTATAGTAACTGTAATTTTTTTTGCTGATGCATCTTTGTCTGAATTTTTAAAAATCTTTGCTGTTTAATGCAATACTTTATAATGAATGAACAAAAAAAAACAAAAATTACCGGAAGCAGTATTGTAAGTTCTAAAAGTCAGCCAGTTTTATCTTTTAAAGACGTGAAATGAAAAATCTAAACCCTAAACCTGATGCTGCAAGTATGAATCTAATTCATATGTATTATATATTTACAGTACCTATAAGTGTCACAATACTGCGACTGGTGATCACAGAGATAACGTTCTACTTCTGATAGAAATAATTTCTCAACAAATGTTGTTACTATGCATGTATATGGATGGAATAAAATTCCGGCTCATTGGACAAGTCTCAGAACTTTATTTTTTAATATCTTTTGTGCTTGGGCAGATGATCTGTAAAGGCTTTATCCACTGAATGTAAGCAAGAAGCAGTGCACTGACATCATTTTCTAATTGAACCAGTAAAGCTCTTTTGATTCATGTATTTCTTTTGTTTACACTTCCCTCCTATCCCCTTATATTCATTCCATCTGACAATCACAGGGAGTGATCACTTAATCCTCTGCAGACCACTCCCCCTGGAATGAATACTCATGTAGTGACATCACTGCACTGCCCTTCTCTAGGTCTGTTTCCTGTGTGTTTTCAGCTCTTCATGTACAGGCACAGTCCAGAGGAGTAAGGAGGTGGGAGGAGGTGTGTTTTACCAGCTGCACATCTGACGTCTACATTGTGTGTATCTGAGGCATATGTGTAGTGTGTGCTGGAGATATTTCTATGTGATTATAAGAACATTTGTGCATTTGCTCAGCAGATACGCACATTACATGTACTGTATGTAGGAAAATGAAAGTTCATATAAACAAGTAGAAATTTCTTACAGACAACACTGTAGCACAAACAGCTCACCCCTCTCCTATCTATCCCTCCCCCTCAAACGCAGCCTGGAGAAGCCTGTGATTTTCAGTGACTGACTTCAGCACAGAGAGGAGGGGCACAATACCAGCTTGGATAGATGTGGTTATTTAAATATCATATACATACCCGAACTATTCACTAGTCCGGTCGATTACTTTTGCTGCTGAAGATAGCAGGATGTGCAAGTGCTTAAAGCAAGAAAACTACAGAGAGTACATTAATGATTTTAACATGTTTTTAAAAGTCTGCCCAAGCATTATCCAATGGTACTATTACTATCTTACTGAAAAATGACTTGACAGAGTCCCTTTAATTTCTAATAATCCCAATATAAACTTTATTTGTGTGGAATCCTTGATTTAACATGATTAATCCAGAAGTAGGAAACATTTTGCAGTTAACTCCTTTGTGAAAAGAACAGAATGTGACGTCTAAGTTTCCGCAAACAAATTTTCAGAGAAGGGGTTGCTCCTCATGTCATATCTGTCTCATTGCTGTCTAGCATATCATCTATTTTTGGAAATGTATAAATATTACAAGTCATGGGAGTATATACTGCTGTGCCTATACATGAACTCTAGCTTTTAGCTATAAGCACAGTCATTTTACTTCAAAGGTGGAAGTTGGATGTATCCTCAGGTTTCATTTATGAGAAACCAGATGAACTCTTCTAAGTGCAGAATGTAGCAGAAACCAAGCCAAGAAATAACAATTTTATCGTCTTTAGGGCTCACTCCCATCACCTTGTAACTCAGATGAGTGGTTTCCAATGTTTTATCGGATAGTATTCGGCCCACTGTTTTACTAAGGGGCAGTGCGGATCAGCATTTTCTTTCTCTTGTCGATTCGGCCTGAGAAAAAAAAATTGTGGGTGGCGTCACAACAAACTCCCCTGTAAATACCCCCATTACTTGCGGAACCCGGGACACGGTCCGGACCAAGACCGCCGTGATATCCCCAGCAGTACCCCGGTCCGGTATCGAGTACCCCGTCCCAGTGGGCTCCACACTTTCCTATATATGCAGAAACAGAAAATGGAGAAGACGGAGAAATCAATCTCTCCTTCTTTGCACCTGTGATAAAATTCTCACATGCGAGAGAATCGGATCACAGCAAATTGATGCTCGACTTACACTCGCAGCAGAGTTTGAGCTGAGTGTCCTTAACATATAATATACTATTTTCTTGCATAAGTTGCTATACGCCAATGAATATGCATTCATCCAACCACAACACCTTAGACCAATCTGTTTCTCTCCATTTGTTGTGTTCTTTGGCTATCTCAAGTTGGAACTTCTGTGTCTTTGCAAAGATAAAAGGTTTCTTGACTGGGACTTGTGCGTTTAACCCTACTGCTCTTAGCCTTCACGCAACAGTTTGGCGACTCACTTTAACCCCATATCCTTTGTTCATTTGACACTTGACCATGAGAACAGTTGAATTTCATAGCTCCTCTTTTTGGGTTTTGCCTGACTTCACTCTCAGAATAATAAGTGTCCTGATATCTAGTGATAAAATTTGGCTTTGTGTTTGCCATGATTTACTCAAAGAACACACAAACGAAAAACATTTTTAGGCAAAATTACACTACTCATGACAAAATATGGCCAAGCAAATATGGAAAACTGACACATAAGGGGATAAAATAAAGTCAAACACAAGGTTCATCCTTAGTGCTGACAACTATTTGCTTCCGATTTGCTGAAATCACCAGGATGAAATGACATCACAACAATCCAGACAGAAGTAATCATAGTTTTTAAAAATAAATTCTGAACTTTTGGTCACCGCGGTATGGGAAGATCACCAACATTTGGGCAACTCTGTGAAACAAGTACAATTGTGAAAATAAACAGTACAATCTCTATCAACCTCTTTGATCAA
Source organism: Allobates femoralis (assembly GCA_033576535.1). Taxonomy (NCBI): domain Eukaryota; kingdom Metazoa; phylum Chordata; class Amphibia; order Anura; family Aromobatidae; genus Allobates; species Allobates femoralis. Next base: position 58,641,110 of record JARQOC010000005.1, on the reverse strand, counting down.
TCCATAATCTGAATGGAAGTTCAATCCTTCGAAACTTGACGTACAATAATAGAATCAGTCAAAAATCTCATTTACGGTAGTTTTGTCATGCCTTTTTTCACTGATAGGAGAGAGGAATAAAAAGATATACCGTATATACTCGTGTATAAGCCGACCCGTGTATAAGCCGACCCCCCTACTTTTGCCCCCAAAACCTGGGAAAATCTATTGACTCGCGTATAAGCCGAGGGTGGACCCCAGCACAGGTATACAGCCCCCAGCAGTGGTATACAGGCCCCAGCAGTATGATATACAGCAGCCCCCAGTGGTATATACAGCAGCCCCAGTGGTATTGCAGCCCCTATATACAGCAGCCCCAGTGGTATTGCAGCCCCAGTGGTGTATACAGCAGCCCCTATATACAGCAGCCCCAGTGGTATTGCAGCCCCAGTGGTATTGCAGCCCCTATATACAGCAGCCCCAGTGGTATTGCAGCCCCTATATACAGCAGCCCCAGTGGTATTGCAGCCCCAGTGGTGTATACAGCAGCCCCTATATACAGCAGCCCCAGTGGTATTGCAGCCCCAGTGGTATTGCAGCCCCTGTATACAGCAGCCCCAGTGGTATTGCAGTCCCAGTGGTGTATACAGCAGCCCCTATATACAGCAGCCCCAGTGGTATTGCAGCCCCTGTATACAGCAGCCCCAGTGGTATTGCAGCCCCAGTGGTGTATACAGCAGCCCCTATATACAGCAGCCCCAGTGGTATTGCAGCCCCAGTGGTATTGCAGCCCCTATATACAGCAGCCCCAGTGGTATTGCAGCCCCAGTGGTGTATACAGCAGCCCCTATATACAGCAGCCCCAGTGGTATTGCAGCCCCAGTGGTATTGCAGCCCCTGTATAAAGCAGCCCCAGTGGTATTGCAGCCCCAGTGGTATTGCAGCCCCTATATACAGCAGCCCCAGTGGTATTGCAGCCCCAGTGGTAGTATACAGCCCCAGTGTAGTATCCAGCAGCCCCAGTAGTAATAAACAGCCCCCCCTCCTTATCACGTCCCCCCCAGGCTGCGGCAGCTGTGAAAATAACAAACACTGTATACATCACCTTCCGGCGCAGCTCTCCGCTCCTCCGGTCCTCTGCCCTCCGCTCGCCGGCTTCTTCTTCCTTGATGTGCCGACTTCTGTGACCGCGCGCAGGAAATGACGTCATCTCCTGCGCCCGGTCACATGACACCGGCACATCAAGGAAGAAGAAGCCGGCGAGCGGAGGGCAGAGGACCGGAGGAGCGGAGAGCTGTGCCGGAAGGTGATGTATACAGTGTTTGTTATTTTCACAGCTGCCGCAGCCTGGGGGGACGTGATAAGGAGGGGGGGGCTGTTTATTTCTACTGGGGGACCCATATTAAGGAGGGGGGCTGTGTAGTGCAATATGCACGGCATCCCCCCCACCGCTGATGGACGGGGGATGCCGTGCATATTCATTGCACTAATGAGGCGGCTCCACGTGACCGCCTGCGGTCACCGCGGCCCCCTCCTGCCTCCTCCAGCCCCCAGTCACAGCCCCCCCCCACAGCATACCGTATGACCCGTGTATAAGCCGAGGGGGGGACTTTTCAGCCCAATTTTTGGGCTGAAAAACTCGGCTTATACACGAGTATATACGGTAATTATATAGGATTCTTATTACACATACGGTAAAGACGTTTCCATGTTCTTAGAGAGGGGTGGCACTGGCACACCTCCGAGGTTCAGTCAAACAGCCAGACTGTCCCAAAATTTGTTGTATCTGTCTCAGAGGAAGAGGCATATTATAAAGTGCTTCATTGAAACTCTGAATTTATAATACCTCTATAAACTAACCTGCATGTCGTTATTGAAGTCAATTTTATAGTGACTTTCAGATATGGACACCAACATCCCTATGATATCTTGGCTGGCTGAAAGAACTTACTTAGTACCTTCATTATTCCCCCAATATTATATCTAAAGCTAACAGTGGCGTAACTTCAGGCCCAGGGCCCCAGATGCGAAAGCTCCAACAGGGCCCCCAGTCTTTTTCTATAGGCGAAAGGGACTTTTTGGGGGCCCCCTAGGCCGCAGGGCCCGGGTGCAATCACAACCCCTGCACCTATTGAAGTTACGACTGTGAAAGCAAACTACCCTGATAATCCTTCCTAAATAATTTTTCAGAAATGTATGTCAAGTATTTTTCCAGATTTCTTAAAGAGGACCTGTCACCAAACCAGGCATCGTGATCTAATTACAGCACTGGATGCAGCATGTCTGCAGCATCCAGGCAAGGGGTCCCCCAGCACTTGAGTAGCCCTGTACCCTGAGATAATACACTTAGAAAACTTACATGTTGCAGCCATTAAGGAGGTGGCCAGAGGCTGGAGCCAAGGGCAGTTTCACACTCCCTGCATGTTTAATCTGCCCACCGCTGCCAATCATTGTCTCCCTCTTCAGCAGCATTAAACAGAGGTTTTTTTTTTCAGAACTTGCCGTTTGGCCCTGCCCCTGAGGGGCAGCAGTGGGCAGATTAAACATGCAGGGGGTGTGAATCTGCCCTTCTGCTCCTGCCCCTAGCCACCACCTTAATGGCTGGAGCATGTAAGTTTTCTAAGTGTATTATCTCAGGTTACAGGGCTGCTCAAGTGCTGGGGGACCCCTTGCCTGGATGCTGCAGACATGCTGCATCCAGTTCTGTAATTAGATCACCATGCCTGGTTTGGTGACAGGTCCTCTTTAAGAAAAAAAAGTGAAATGAAGAAAAGCATAACATTTTTCTCATGTGATCCAAAATAGGATTTGCATTAGGTCTTCCAAATGTCGATACCTACTGTCAAGCTATTCCACTACACCAACCCAACTTGAATTGTTATCATAACCAAAAGTCAACCCGAATTTTGGTTCAAAATAACATACAGGATAATGGAGGACCTATCTATGGTCCCACTTTCCTAAAGTCTTCAGATGATCCCTAAAGCTCTTATTATGATGATATCTGACACTCATTATTTTCACTGTTGTCATTGTTTCCATGTACCTCCCCTATTACACCGGCAACTTTAATTCCCCATTTTGTTGCCAAGTATTTTGATGATTCAATAGGCTTATGGACCTCATTAGTTATTTTTAACACAGACTTACTAAACTGCAATTAAACCCTCACAGTTAATTTTTTTATGGCCAGTACTGATGAGCGAGTAGTAAGATATTTGGGGTCGGATAGTTCTAACCCAATAACTTGAATGAGTAACGAGTAATGAATCCAATGCAGCAAGTCAATGGGGAATGCACCCAGATCTGAATACTGAAACAGTTCAAAGTATTTGGTCAGAGCTTTCCGAACCACAAGATCTCACTACTCACTCATCACTAATGACCACCTTTAAAATAGGTTTTTGGTCTTCTATGTAATACAAGTATTTTATGAGCACATATTGGAATATCTTGAATTCCTTTCAAATAAATAGACCTGGTATAAGTCTATGCTATTTTTAATGCTTAAATGCACTTATTATCTCTTCTCTATAACAAACTGTTCCAAATGAGGGCTTCCTCAAAACCTCCATTTATAGATGCTTGGGAAGAAGACATGCCTCTTCCGATTTAGAAATAAATAAAAGTGCTCTCCAGATCTCATGAATTCAGAATGTGTCAGAATCCAGGAAAATTCCTTCAAATGTATGACAAAATGATAACAATTGTGGTAATAGCAATTTTCAGAAGAAATGAGCAATGTGGTCAAACATCAGGAAGCTTATACCACCTTTGCTGCCCTTGTATCCAATCCTTTTGAAGAGAGGTTAAAGAGGTTAAAGCATCACTAAAGCAGTTATATTTTTATTTCACCGCTGGTGCATTAAATGTAAGTCCCCTGCCCGTAATGTCATACACACCTCCCACTGACTTGATCCTTTTCCACGGCACTCTGGATGGTCTACGTTGAAAAGTGACCTGCTGGCAGCTTGAGTGTTTCATGGAGCATGCCCGAGGTCACTTTTCAATGCATTTCTATAAAAGTCTCATTTTGGCCTCATAGAGATGCATTGAGAGCTTATTGCATAATTTCTGACTTCCAGACAGTCAACTTTCGGGCCCACAAGATGTCACCTTGGGAATGGATCGGCGCTGAAAAAGCATAAAAACACCAGAGGGTAAGTATAATACCAGGGGCAAGGGGCTTACATTTAAAGTACCACTACGGCACTGAAAAAAAACAACTGTAGTGATGCTTTAAATAAAATCTACCCCTCTCAAATTACTGTCACACCTCAACTTGTGCTTCTCAACATGCCCTTTCAATCATGCCTTCTAATATCCCATGATCTGCATGCACTGCTAATTTCAGCAGCGAAGTGTAATATGCTGTAAGATTACTCAGGGATCTGTTTGCAAATGGGAGCACAGACAACACACAGGAACTAAAGTTTTAGGGTAAGTGCACACTGGCGGGTTTTCGGCGGTTTACCTGTGTAAACCGCCGTTTTGTTTACATTAGTTTTATTTAAATTTATGTTAATCCAAACCGGCGTTTGGATTAACATTAAAACTAATGTAAACCGCCCAAGGCAGTGCACACACCGGCGGTTACCCAGCGTCATCCGTTGCTAACCCGCAGGTTTCCCAGCGGGTTAGCAAAGAATGATCATGTTCTAAAAAACGGCGGTTCTGCAGCGGCTGCAAGCAGAATCATGTGCTGCTTCCAGCCGCTGCAGATTCGCCGCCGAGAACACGCTGTGCATCCGCCGGCTCCCGCCCATCACCCGCCCGGCTCCCGCAGCACATACCCGCCAGGAAGCCGGTGGACGGCGCCGGAGCTTCCTGGCGGGTTCCGCCAGCTGCCGCCGACCAAACCGCCGGGTAAGTGTGAACTTACCCTTAAGGTGAACAAGTCCTTAATTATCACACGTGGCAAACAGTAAGTTCACTAAATAGGTAGGTACTGAAAGTCTCAAGAAATAGTTTTCACAAAAAACAAACTCCCAGTGGCCTGGCAGTGGGAATCCACAGAAAAACAAGCCCAAACACTATTTAGTGTTAGGCTGGTTTCACACTACGATTTTGTTAAATCCGATGCTGTCCGATAAAAATCTGAGATCCGATTTAGCCCCCATGTTCTCCAATGGGGATCGGATCGGATGTGCACTTAATGGCATCCGATTTGCATCCGATTCTGTCCGATTTTTTTCAGGAGCCAAAATCGGAGACTGCTGGTATCCGATTCAAAAATAGAATCGTATCGGATCCGATGTGATCCGATGCGATCCGATTAAAATAATATCGGAGTCTATGGGGGATCGGATCGGATGGAAAATCAGATCCGATATCGGATCTGATTTTCTGTATTGAGCATGCTCAATACCCTAGACCACTCCCAAAACCTCCCACAGCTCTCCCCCAGCCATTTAAATTGTACCCTATAAAAAATCGGATCGGATGGCATCCGATGGCATCCGATTTTGAGCATCCGATGCTGTCCGATTTTCATCGGACAGCATCGGATTTAACAAAATCGTAATGTGAAAGTAGCCTTAATGGTACCTTTACACGCCGCCACAACAGGATGGATACAACCCGCTACAGGCTACAAATGTAGCTTGTCGCGCCAATATCGCCCGTAGTAGCGGCGTCTGAAGACGGGACGACACAGCCGGCTACAGATACATCTGTATCCGTGCACTGCCCATAAACAGATGGCTACATCGCCGATTGTAGCGAGCTGTATCGGCGTGTAAAGAACCCACAGAAGGGAACTGTGGACACCCGGCGATGTAGCTGCAATGTAGCTAAGGCGTCACCCAGGCTCCGTGTTACCGCGCACCATCTGCGATCATTGGTGGAAGATGCTGCGTAGCGATTGTTTGTCGCCGCACAGGGCGGCATATTTAAGGAGCTGACCAGTCACACTACACAATCGCTCGAGCGTCATGTATTAATCAGCCTCCTGCGATGCCTGTCCAATCATGATATTCTTGCGTTGTCCTATCAGCGTACGGACGTCTTGTAATCCACAATTGTGCCACGCCTATGTGCTGTCCCTGCTGCACCAGGTCCGCCCATAGTAGCTGGTTGTAGCGGTGTGTAAATGAGGTATGCTGAGCTACAGATGGCTACTTGATACACCCGGCGATGTAGCTAGTTACAGATGTAGCGTAGCGCACCTTGTGGCGGCGTGTAAAGGAGGTGCGTTTCCCGTTGGTAACCGTTTGGGCGTGCTCGTGCACGTGAAGTAGCCGTTGGTATCCATCCTGCTGTGGCGGCGTGTAAAGGTACCATAACAGTCCCAGTGTCCAGAGAGCTGCACACAAACAACAGTTCAGTAAGTGCTAGCAAGGCAAATGAGGCTTACATGACACAGGACCAGGTGAAGGCAGCAGCAGAGTGTGGGGGTTCAAAGCACTTGTAGCAGGAAGCAGGTTTATAAAGGCAGAGGGGAGAATCACATGATCGGGAGTGAAGCAGCGAACACCATTTTGAAAAGGGGCAAAATGTACAGAATGTCAATAGAGATTCAAAGTCCTAACACCAAGTTACTTGTTCCTCTGAAATAACTAGATACTTCACCCACAAAAATTTCCCCAAGGCTTCATTAACTCAAACTGCTCGATCATTTTGAATCATCAACAACTCAACATATGGCATATGATGAATATCTCAAAACCTGGGATCCATGGATTACTTGGTATTTGACTGATTAACACTACATGACTTTGGATGTACCTACCGTATTTGTCTTGGGAGGGAAATAGTTCCCAACCAGGGACATATAGGAACATTTTGGCTAAAATGCGACAACGTGGAGCCATAGTGATTGCATCAAGATGCCTGCTGTTTCCAACAGCACAGGACCTGAGCTTGTCACCAAAGGGGCGGCGCCACAACTCCACAACTAAGATCACTATGATTGGCTGTTCAATTCTGAACAGCCATTTCCAGCCATTTCAATGTTTCAAGCAATTTCATTGCCTGAATCATTGAGATTCAGCTATAATCGGTGCTACCACAGGCTACATAGGTTGGAGCATAGCAATGGCGGGTCACCACTTCCAGCTGATTACAGCGATCGTGCTCCGATGCGTGATCACTCCAATCAGTGTGGAGAGAGCAGATTTGACCCCACAGTACCATTACTGCTCTCCTCAGCCTCATATAGAGAAGTGTAGAGAGCGGTCCCTGTGCCGTTCAGCTGGCCATCTTTGTTGGGATTTGTGGTGCCACAAGCGATTTTGCTCTATGCTCCTTCTATTCCTCTTTAGATCATGTGAGTAGAAGGAAGCCTATTTTGTTCCTGACCTGTTTCTGTTCCTGCTCTTTTCAAACCAAGCCCAATCCCGCTTCCCCCTTCTGCTAGTGAGCACTGATCAAAATGTTTGATCGCTCAATCACATCTGTGCGTGCATCCTGCAGCTGCTGATCGACGTCTGGTTGTTCCTTTTTTTTTTTAAATTATAATAAGAATCATCAAATTTAGATTAGTTTATAGGCCTGGATTACTTAGAGACAGTGAAAGTATATCAAAGTAATTATCATCTACCACAGTATATAGTCAGGGTTAGTGTCATATGCATTACTCTTTTTCTTTTTACTGACGTCCATTTAGTTTTTTTTTTTATATCAAAATTCAATATTCTCCTTTTTATTATATTGTTCTTTTTCTAGATTATTTTCTTTTGCACTTCTAGGAAGTAAAAAAAGTTTACACCTGAAATGACCACAGGGGAGAGCATCCGGGAGTGGACCCATTGGGCCATTGCACCAATTAATTGCCACCTGGAGGAGCAAACCTGAGTGACTACTGAGTCTTTACTAGAGCCTCAGATGGAGAGGTTAGGTTTATGCTGGTTGGTTGCTGCCAGGAGCAACTCCAGGGAGTCTTGGTACCACTGCAGCTGACTCCAAGGGTTGAGCTCCTACAGATAGGCAGAGTCTCTGGGTAAGAGTAGGTGGGACAGCTAAATGCTGGTACAGATGGAGAAGCAAAAAAGCTGGTCTAGATGGTGCGGCAGGACTGACACAGATGGTCCTGAAGCAGACAGGTCCACATGGATGCTTGCAGGTCAGCAAAACTAAGGGCAAGCACAGATAAGGCAAGGCATGGGCATTGGACAAAGCCGAAAGACCTGATAACTAGCAGCGTGGCTAAGGTATAGACCATGTTGCTCAGGCACCTTCAAAATGGGAAAGACACCTTAAATACTCTGTGCTTTTCTTAAATAGGTTGAGAAGCATTACTGGGTAGTGTGCACTGGCCCTTTAAGAGGCAGGAGCGTGCTGAATGCGTGGCCTAAGCATGTGTCGAGCCCCAGGCTTTGGGGTACTCAGGTATCAGGCTCCAAGGGGTTAACTGTGTCACAGGGAGTGGTGGCCGCGCCTGATTCCGTGTCCCTTTTTTGAAAAGAAGTATATTTACAGGGGATGTTATATACAAGATGTCATGACGCCACCTGTAGTTTCTGGTGAGGAGTCACCAGCGCCGCCACAGTCCGCCGGAGGGAGATGGCAATGCAGCTAGTTTGGCAAAGTCCTCTACAGGTAGGGCTGGACCTCCGGGCAGCGTAGTATGAAGGGGCAGCTTGTAGTGGAGCTGTAGATGGGATAGGGAGCGTTGGAGCAGTCTATGAGGGGCACCAGGAACGGAGAGGAATGACACACCACACACTGCAAAAGTCTCTTTTACCTTCTACTGATGGTAAAGACGTCCAGGGCACTGACAGGTGACTAGGTTGCACAGTGGCTCCCCACAGCAAGTGGGTATAAGGCCTCCTCTGTTCCTGTATAGTGATTGAAGCCCAGTCTGCATGCAACCAGACCGGCCTCCTTTCTCTTCCTGACTCTGATGTCTGTCTCTCCTCCTGTGCAGTCCACGGGTTACCCTCTTTGATCGCTGCGGTGGTACACTCCTGTGTCTGGCTCCCTCTCTTTGACTAACAGAGGACTGGGTGACTGAAGTCTCCATGGTGTGACAGGGTTTTCTGTGGTCCTGGAGTATCCCACAGGTGCGGATCCCCGATTTCCGGTACGTCTTAGGGTGAACTTTCGCTAGTTCCTCACTCCCTTTCGGCTCACTGCTCCTTGCTTTCTGTTCCCACTTAGGCTTGCGGGACATCAGAAGGGCCACTCCGGTCACTGGCTCGGGCCTAACCGCGGCACTGACCACCAGGATGTCTTTGCAGCTTTCCTAGCATCTGCACACTCTCACTAACTCCTCCCGCAGCAGAAGTATTTATAGGGGATCTTGCCTAAGGTCAGCAAGTGGGGCTCCCCCTACTGTGCCGGGGTGGAAGGTGTTGCATGTAGTAGGTACCTGCTGTGGAAACCCAACTGTGGTGCATTAGAGAAGTCTGTGGCTACCTGCGTGAGCAGGGAGCCACACATGCTCCCAGGAGACCTGTGCAGCAAGTGCAGGCCCTTGTAGTAGGAAGCCTCAGACACAACCCAAGCAGACGTCGCAGGACTGCTGAAGGAATGAGTGCGACGTGGACGCCAGTCTCCCTGCTGTGGAGGTGCTGCCGCCACAGTGGATATAACAAGACCAAACATGCACACACACATTCATGCACGCACACACATGCATACCTGAATAAAGTTTGTATTTTATACACACACTACACACAGAAAAACCCCACTCATCCCAGTCCCAAAGATTGTATCAGTTGAGGAGACATATGCCATCATTGCCTCTGACACAAATAGTGAGGGAGAGGATCCCAGCTTTCTTTATTCGTACCACTCCTCTCTTCCTCCAGCCATTCAGAACACTGATGTAGATACAGCAGGAGAAGAAATGAGCCAGAACCCAGAGTAAATGACCCTCAACCCAGCACTAGTGACCCCCAACCCAGCACTAGTGGCCCCTAAGGAACTCAGCCCAAACATTTTGCACCATGAATTCTTGATTTTATTCCCCAATTAGGAATCCAATTTGATACTCCCAACCTCACAGAAATTGACTTTGTCAAGTCTTTTTCTCTAAGCGGGTTGTAGATCTCATAGTGGTGCAAATAAATTTGTATGCTCAGCAACCTTTGACCCAAAACCACACTTCATCATTTTATAGCTGGATTCCCAGTAGAAATCAATAGAAATTATGAAATATTGGGTCCTGGTTCTCCACATGGGCATAGCAGAGAAGGCTGAAGTGAGACAATATTGGAGTGTTGATATTTTATATAACACTCCAGTATTCCACATGGCTATGGATCGTAGACACATTGTGTCCATTGACACATTTTTACATTTCAGTGATAATTTGTAATTTTCTCCCTGAGATGATCCACATTTTGACTGACTTTTCAAAATTTGGCTGGTCATCGATCACTTCAGCAAAAGGTTTGCTGAACTGTATGATGCACCCCGTGGGAGCTGTGGGGTACTTGGAGCCGGGTCCCTCTGGTGATACCGTCGGGGGATTGGGATGTCACACTGGCGTGACCCGGTCCGTGGACCCGGAGCGGTCAACAAGAGAAGGAAAAAGGGCTTTGATAGGGAATTTGGGTGGTTGTCGCCACCCGTGATACGCCGCAATTAGTGAGCGCTGCTGTGGTCCGTGACCTCTGGGGATGATGGGATGGTGCTGTGATGGTTTTTCTCCCCACGGGTAGAGCAGATCCCCAGGGCATCCCTTGTAGAGGTCTTGGTGATGGAGGACAAGCGGGGGCTGATCTGGCTGCAGGGAGGGATCGGAGCATCTCTCAAGCAGGCTCCTGCGTGGCTTATCTGTCTATCGCTCCTCAGGCGGGAAAAGAACAGTCTCACACACAGTTCTGAGTTCCAAACACAGTTTAGTTAACTTTCTCTGCTAGCACCACAGGGTATAGTTCAAGTTTTATTGCAGTCCATATAGTCCTCAGCAACCAGGATGGCTTGTCCAGTGCACCCACTTCATGTTCCTATCTTCTCGGGTTGCTCTTTCCCAGCGCTGCCTGCTTGCCAGACTCCTGCTCTCGCCTCCGCACATAGTGCCCCAAAAAGCTTTTCCCTGGGGAAGGGTGAAGTGCCACACGAAAAGCATAGAAATAAAAGCTCTTTCTTCTACTGGGACTGACATCTGGTTCTGTTTGGTGGCGCGATATCTCCATCCATCCTCATAGCCTATTTTTACCTGATCCAGTTACTTGGTTCGCTGCAGCCAAGGCATGTGTAGTTGTTGTGTCTCACACAACCACACAAGGTGAGCTTACTTGCCAATATACCAATATCTTTGTTTAATCGGTTAAGACCCTATGTGCGCTGTTTCTTTCCTCAAGTTCCTCCACGGTTCTTTCTATAAAATGAATATGAAAGACTAATGTAAAGAATAAATAACTAAGTATTTTATTTTATAAACACTCTTTTTGGTGTATGGAAGAGGAGAGAGGGGTGCACATATTATTTTTTTGGAAGGGGATTCATGTGGGTCACCATTTTTATTGCAAAATTAGCAGTAATGTATCATGAAAATTGATAAAAAACGAGGCATCGACGAAAACCGAGGCAAAAAAAATGCAAAAAAATATGAGTCTGCACACATTGGAAGCAGCAGTGTGAACTGCAACCAATCCCCACCAAAAACATGATAAACCAATGCAAAAACCGTATATGGATCACACAAAAGGCGCTCTGCTGTAAAAATAAAAATAAATAGCAAGTGCTGTGACAAAAACAGGGCCTTTTGGTTTATACGTTTCTGCAAGAAAACGTACAATAAGCTGTCTCACCCACTCCACGGTAGGCCCTGATAGAGACAGTCCTAACTCTGTCCCTAGTGCTACGGTAAAAACCTGCCAGTGTGTACATACCTCAGCTGGACAGGGTGTGGGAGAGCACAGGACTATCTCACCTTGTAGGGCTGTGTGGGTGGCAGCTCTGTGTGCAGACTTCATATGGGAGGGGCAGGTGCCTCCAATATCTGCTGTTACCAGCAGTGGTGAATACAAAGGCAAAAAAATATGAGTCTGCACACATTGGAAGCAGCAGTGTGAACTGCAACCAATCCCCACCAAAAACATGATAAACCAATGCAAAAACCGTATATGGATCACACAAAAGGCGCTCTGCTGTAAAAATAAAAATAAATAGCAAGTGCTGTGACAAAAACCGAAAACCGAGATACATTTTTAGTTGAAAAAATAGTCGAAAACAGTAAACGATCTTAACCCATGTCAACAAAAACTGAGGTATCACTGTCTTCTTTCACTCTATAATTTTGTGAAAATGTATAATAAAGCAATTAATTCAAGAAACATTTTCCAGGCTATTCCATGCGAGAATTGCCAAGAAACTGAAGATTTCCTACAATAGTGTGTACTACTCCCTTCAGAGGAGAGCACAAACAGGCTCTAACCAGAGTAGAAAGAGAAGTGGGAGGCCCCGCTGCACAACTGAGCAACAAGACAAGTACATCAGAGTCTCTAGTTTGAGAAATCAACACTTCACTGCTCCTCAACTGGCAGCTTCATTAAATAGTACCCGCCAAAGGTCTGCAATGCTGTAATTACTGCAAAGGGAGCATTCTTTGATAAAAGCAAAGTTTTAAGGAGAAAATTATTATTTCAAATAAAACTCATTATTTCCAACCTTGTCTGGACTATATTTTCTATTCATTTTGCAACGCATTTGATAAATAAAAGTATGAGTTTTCATGGAAAACACTAAATTGTCTGGGTGACTGCAAACTTTTTACTGGTAGTGTAGTATATGGTCTTCATCCTGCTATATATATAGTCTCCATCTTGCTAATCCTGCTATATATATGGTTTCCATTCTGCTATAGATATGTCCTCCATTCTGCTATATCCATGTCCTCTATCCTGCTGTATATATTTCCCCCATCCTACTGTATGTATGGTCTTCATCCTGCTGTATGTTTCCTTCATCCTACTGTATATATGTCCTCCATCCTGCTGTATATGTCCTCCATCCTGCTGTATATATGTCCTCAATCCTACTGTATATATGGTCTCCATTCTGCTGTTTATGTCCTCGATCCTACTGTATGTATGTCCTCCATCCTGCTGTATATGTCCTCCATCCTGCTGTATATATGTCCTCCATCCTACTGTATATATGGTCTCCATCCTACTGTATATATGTACTTCATCCTGCTGTACATGTCCTCCATCCTTCTGTATATATGTCCTTCATCCTGCTGTATATATTTCCTCCATCTTACTGTATATGTCTCCCATCCTGCTGTATATATGTCCTCCATCCTGCTGTATATGTCCTCCATCCTACTGTATATATGGACTCCATTCTGCTGTATATATGTCTTCCATCCTGCTGTATATGTCCTCCATCCTGCTGTATATATGCCCTCCATCCTACTATATATTGTCCCATCCTGCTGTATATATGTCCTCCATCCTGCTGTATATATCCTCCATCCTACTGTATATATGTCCTCCATCCTACTGTTTATATGTCCTCCATCCTGCTGTATATATGGACTCTGTGGCCTGCCTTTAACAAAAAAAGCTGTCCCACATGCTTCCCCCACTGCTCACATTGTATATAACTAAATTTGTGGCAACCCCCACACCACCCTTCATCTATCATTCCCCCTCCCAGATTCCACTGTTTTCCTGGCAGTTTGTTACCTCCCTAAGGCCCTTTCACATCTGCGATTCTGTCCGGATCTGGCAGATCCAAACAGAAAACCGCATCTGCCGCCTAACAGCGGCACGTTCAGGGGTGAACCTAGCCTCTCTGCTGCCTGAGGCGAACTGCAAAACGGCACCCCTCATATACCCCCACCTGCTAGATAAAAATTTTAATTGATAAAAATAAATCTGGTTCATACAGATTTATATTCATCCTGTAAAAATGAGCAAAATAGTGGACATTTTAGTTTACAGAAACAGAAAAAAAGATTTTCACACAAAGATGTCAGTGCCATCACACGCACATACAAGAACCACACAGAAGAATCCAGAACAATAATCATTAATGGCAATGGCCGCTTGGCAGAAGCATTTAGACACATAATGACGACTGGCAGAGCTGTGGTCCTGCAGGCAGAACTGATTGCCAACCTCTGGCACAGCCTGCAAAACTCTGGACCGCTGCCTGGCACTGAATATTCAGACAAGTCACCATGCCGCACCTTCCACACAACACAGGTAAAGACCTGCAGTCTGAGCATCAACAAGCCGCCACTGCACTAACTTGGTAAAATGGCGCTTCTCCTCCATCCAACAGACCACACTTACTCCCGAATTGCTTAGCCAATTACAAGCACCACACACGGGGCTGTCTTTATGTAATTAATAACAGGGTCCTTCCAATTGGGTTGAGCAAAGGATATGGGAGCAGGAAGGGGGAGGAGCACCACCGACCAACCGCTGCTCAGGAGAAACATGGCTGGATGCCTGAATGTACCGAGGGGCGGCACTGGACCTGGTGTGTAAGGGTGGTTTCACATTTGCATTCGGAACACAAGCGTAACAGAACGCAGCCAAACGCATGCGCACTGCGTTCCTATGTTTAACATGGGAAAGGTTCCGTTTGGATGCACATAATTTATACGCCCTCCTCCGCCCTCCAAATGCAACATGTTGCATTTTTTGTGCGTTCACAGGCGCTTGTTTTATCAGCAAGTGCCCACAAGTGCACAAACAATGCATGGATCTCAATGGATCCACACTGTCCTCCGCATGGCGGCGCAGGAGAACGCTGCAAATCACATTGAAATTTCGTCGGCGGGAGGAGGATCTCCGGCACAGATCTCCGCCTCCCGGCTGCCGTTCAGATCGCTGATTGGCTGGCCGAGCACCATACTGATGAGAATCTCCGCTGTGCTCACATCAGTATGGCAGCGTTTGCCCTGCGTTTGCGCTTGCATGCCCTGCGCATGCAGACACAAACGCAAATCTGAAACCAGCCTAACTTATGGCCAATCAGTCCTGCAGCAGAGGGACAATGCATCCTGCATCATAGAAATCATGGAGCCCCAGAGCAGAAGTTCTAATTGGGCACCCCCCAACAAAAACAATATTTGGCTGAGTCACATAGGTACACCTCTCACAATATGTCAGCCTTTACAAAGTAATTTTCCTCCTACTGAAGCCCCATGATTCCCCTTTCATTGCCCCTATAAAGTGTGATGCCAACAAAATTGCCCCACAAACATTGTATGATCCCCCACAGTGCATTCCTCCACACGCACAGTATGATGACCCTACTGTACCTCCTGCAACTACCCCAGTACAGTATGATCCCCAACTGTGACCCCCGCCCAGCCCTCCATGTAGTAAAATGGACCTATGTACAATATAATGGCCCCCAACAATGCCCTCAAATAGCCCTTTATAAAGTATAAAGGCTCCCTCATAGCCCTCCAAGTATTATCATGCCTCTCACAGAGCCCTTCAAATATTATAATGGCTTCCATATAGTATAATTTGCTCCATATAATATAATACACCCCCCATAGTATTCCACATAGTATACCGCATTCCTCCATATATTATGCACCCCATAGTCTTCTATAAAATAGAATGCACCCCACAGTCCTCGATATAGAAAAACGCACCCCCACAGTTCTCCATATAGTATATTGCACCCAGTAGTCCTCCAAATAGCATATTGCACCCCCACAGACCTCCATAGAGAACAATTCACCCCCACAGTACTTGATATAAAGTAATGCACCCCCACACTCCTCCATGTAGTATAATGCACCCCACAGTCCTCCATATAGAATAATGCAGCCCCACAGTCCTCCATATAGAATAATCACCCCCACAGTCCTCCATATAGATTAATGCATCCCCACAGTCCTCCAAATAGTATAATGCACCCCACAGTCCTCCATATAGCATATTGCACCTCCACAGTTCACCATATAGAATAATGAACCCCCACAGTCCTCCATATAGCATAATGCACCCCCATAGCTCTCCATACAGCATATTGGACCCCCATAGTCCTCCATATAGTATAATGCACCCTCATAGTCCTCCATATAGTATAATGCATCCCCTATAGCCTTCCTTATAGTATAATGCACCCCCTTAGTCTTCCATATAATATAATGGGCCACAATAGTTCTCCATATAGTATATTGCACCCCCATTGTCCTATATTATATTGTACATTACATAGTTTCCCATCAGTGTACTCACTAAAAAAACTGTTAAAAATAAAAAGTAAATACCTATTCTCCTCAGCATCTCCTCTGCCGCTCTGCACGTCTCAGCACAGCGGCGCTAAGTGATGACATCATTGTTCCCCGCCGTGCTGAGCTGCAGAGGGGTGGACAGCGGCGGCCAGGACTCGGGAGAAGAATGCTGCCGGCAGAGGCGGTCGGACTATAGGAGCGGCATGCTCGGGGGGCCACCATTGGTACACACATGGCTCCGCTCCGTACACCTAGTACGCACTCAGCTCCGTACACCACGTACGCCTCGTACATAAGCGGCTCTGCTCCGTACACCTCGTACACATGCGGCTCTGCTCCGTGCACCTCGTACACAAGCGGCTCTGCTCCATACACCTCTACACAGTCGGCTCCACTCCATACACCTCGTACACATATGGCTCCACTCCATACACCTACTACACACGTGGCTCCGCTCTGTACACACCGTACACACGTGGCTCCACTAAATACACACGTGACTCCGCTTCGTACACCTCGTACACACTGGGCTCCGCTGCGAAAGCCTCACACACACGGCTCTGCTCCGTACGCCTCGTACACACGCGGCTCCGCTCTGTACACCTTGTTCTCACTGGGCTCTGCTCCGTACACCTCATACACATACAGCTCCGCTCCGTACAACTTGTACACACTGGTCTCCGCTCCGTACACCTCGTACATATACAGCTCCGCTCCATACACCTTGTACACACTGGACTCCACTCCGTACACCTCGTACACATACAGCTCTGCTCCGTACACCTTGTACAAGTGCAGCTCCGATTCATACACCTCATACACTCTCAGCTCCGCTCCGTACACTTTGTACAAGTGCAACTCCACTCCGTACACCTCATACACGCTCGGCTCCTCTCTGTACGCCTGGTACAAGCGCAGCTCCACTCCGTACACCTCATACACTCTCAGCTCCGCTCTGTTCACCTTGTACAAGCGCAGCTCTGCTCCGTTCACCTTGTACAAGCGCAGCTCCACTCTGTACACCTCGTACACACACGGCTTCACTCTGTACACCTCGTACACACACGGCTCCGCTCTGTACACCTCATACACACACGGCTCTGCTCCATACACCTCATACACACACGCCTCCACTCCGCACACCTCATACACACACACGACTCCGCTCCGCACACCTCATACATACACAGCTCCACTACATACACCTCATACACACGCACCTCCGCTCTGTACACCTTGTACACTCAGCTCCACTCCATATACCTCATACATACACAGCTCTGCTACATTCATTTACACTGTAAATCCCTCATCCCAACACATAAACTTCACCTCATCCAGCACCATGCTGGAGTCCTGGCTGCATACTGAGGAGCTGATCATGTGACCCCCCTGACTCCTTCCCTCCTTTGACATCATCACAGGTCCTGTCAGCGCGGGGCACTGTGAAGCATGAAGCCGGCTCACACTGCCGGCGGGGGGTGCTTTGGAGACCACAGGCGCTGCAGCAGGAGTCTGCTGAGCCTGGGGCAGATGCCCCGCCAGCAGCACCAGATACGCCAAGCCTGGTCGCAGCGTCGGCGGCCAGGACTATGGGAGCAACAATAGCAGGGGGCTGTACAACCACCAGGCGCCCCTGAGGATGCGGCCCCCTGTCTACCAGCAGGCCTCGCTGCCTGAGGCTGACACTTCATGTCGCCTCATGGATGCTGCGGGCCTGGGCACGTTCGGTACACTTTCGGCAAGTCCCATGCATTCTCTATGGGGCTTGCGGCAAGTGCAGTACTGACGCAATCCGGCAGTTGCGGACGCAAAAAAACCCGCAGCTGACCACGTTTTTTTTCACAGCCGCAACTGCTGAAGTGCCGGATCGCAGCAATACCGCACTTGCCGCAACCCCCATAGAGAATGAATGGGGCTAGCGGCAAGTGTACCGCAAGTGCGGCCATTAGGCGGCAGATACGGCTTTCTGTCCAGTTCTGCCGGATCCTGACAGAAACACAGATGTGAAAGGGGCTTAACAGACACTGTTGGTCACTGAGCAGAGCAGAAGGAAAGGGGAGGCAGAGTGAACATTCAGCTGTATCACTGCCTGTGCTGTCGGAAGGAGCAGGCAGACTAAGTTCTCCTGCCTCATACTTTCTGTGACACTGTGCAGTCACACTGCTGCTCTCACCTCCTGATGTCTATGCTGCAGAGGCCGGGTGGGATCACACTGTATGAGGAGAGCCAGAGACCGGCACGGCATCACAGAAGACACTGGAGGGGGTGGAACCAAGCGCTTCCCGGCTGCTTGTATTTGAAAGTACAGGAAGTCAGGATCAGCACAGCTCCTCCTCTGCCACTGACAAGAGCGGCTGCTTCTCTGCAGGGGGCCTGGGCCAACACTGCCGGGCCCGATCGCACTTGCGACCTCGGCGACCTCAGTAGTTACACCCCTGCTAGTGAGCATTGTTTATCTTTAATTTGATGAATGGCAGTCATCATACCCGCACCACCCCATCCCAGCTCCACACGCTCTGTCAAAGCTGTGTGAAAAGGGCATGTGACCAACCAAAGTTGCAAAATTTTAGCGAAGCTTTGAGTTGCATGAAAACTTTGCAGCTTTTGAAAACCTTTTTTATGCCAAAATTCTAGCCTAAAAGCTTTGATAAATCATGTACAAAATGTTGGTTTGCATTCACTGTAAGAGACTAAGATCTTTTTGCTGCAAATTCAATCTCGTAATAGAAACTAATTAGTTTTATAAGTTTTACCTTTTTTGGGGGGTGGCTGGGGGAAGGTATTAGCATGCTCCATTTTCTATGTACATTTTCTATGTGTATATTTGGGTGCTTGTTTACAGCCTCTCCGAGGCTTAAGTGCTGTTCACTTTCAACCTCTGACTTACTGAACGTCACATCTATATCTGCTCATTACTGTTCATTCTCTAAAATCATGCTACCGTTCCCTTACCTGTTATTATGTTCCAACTAATAATGGCAGTAGCTTAATAAATGCAAGCTGGAAAAGACTACACAGCTTTGTGTTGTGTGTTGCTGTAATGTGCTGGATGGCTGACCCCGGATCTGCATATTAATTCTCATATACGTATGTACATTTGTCTCCAACCTTTCAATATCCCGGTAGAGCATTAGAGCAAAGGTACTAGAACGTGGGTGTTGTATCTAAATAATAATAGTGAGAAGATATGAAAAATGGCAGATAGTAGTCCAAGAGTCACAGGTGCAGATTTGATAGATAACAGGTGTTTAAAAGCTTATATCACCCATAAACATTTTAGATGGATGTTGTATCATTTAGTCGGTGGAATGCCTGCTTGGTAATAAATCTATGTTGGAATAGTAATGTCTCATTATCATAGATTAGATATATTAGAATTTCAAACATACACATATGGAGGCCGCAGAGGAGGCCTCAGATGCCCCGACCCCTACAAAGAGCAAGGGGGTAGGGGTGGGTTGTGGTGACCCTGACTGGGTATGTGGTCTTGATGTGTGCAAGCCGTTCCTATCATTAGACCCTCGTGTAGGACAGGGTTCTTCATTGGGGATTGACACACACAGATACAGAATTCTTTTTACACAGTCTTTTATTTAACACTCAGCACCATGCCACGAACACTTCGATATAGCTGAACAAGTACTTTAAAGTACTCTCTACTTTAAGGCACAGCATTACATTGGACTGCTCCATCATTTCTGGCACGTTTAGATGTTGTACGTCCATACTCCACTACATGATAGAATCATAAAGTCCTCTCTGGCCGGGGTCTTGGTCATCCCACCCACAGGGATCCGTTCTCAGTAACAGTGTGATCCACCATCAGACTAGCCTTGTCTAACATCCGTTTCCATGCTGACCTGTTCTCCCAGGTCTTTGCTAAGCCTCCATTGTAGGACTCATGCTGCTCGAGTCAGGTCACTGACAGAGGAACATTTTGGAATTCGGGCCTTCATCACACTACTGCAGGATGGAGGCACTCCTCTAACAACATTGCTGCCTGAAGTCCCTCCCGGGCCCTCTGTTCCCACTGTCCACCAATAGGTAAGATGCAACAAGCACCATTTTATTGCAGCCTAAGGTACTTTTTTCACTTGAACATTACTGCTATACTCCTACTACTCACTAGTACAGCTTCTACTCACTAACTGAACTGTGATGGAGTTTTCCCTCTAAGTCTAGAAGCTAGCGCCACCCCCAGTGGTCTGAACCCACAACTTAACCTCTTTACGACACATGATGTACCCAGTAGATCATGTGTCAGCTTCTTCACTTTGATATGAGCTCCTGCTGTGAGCCCACATCTTTCCCCTACATCTCAGCTGATCTCATCAACTGAGATGTGTAGCTAACACCGCCGATCGGATTGCTGATGAGCAAGTAGTGAAATATTCAAAATCATTATACTCGTGACAAGTAGTTTTTAATACTTGAAGAAAAAGAGAGAGAGACAGGAGGGGCACTGCTAGTGTAAACCTGGTGGTTAAGTGGAGCAATGTTATGGGAGAAGGTGCTCACCTGGCGGGGTTATGCGGCTGGCATAACTCAGTGGAATCGCAATGGTGCTTGTCGCACACTGTACGCCAATGCCGGGCTTCTGGGTATCTGGAGAAGACTGGTCACGAGGGGAATCACGAGGGCTTTACGTCACCCCAGGTCCTGCGGTCTCCGTCGGCAGTTGTTGTAACTAGTAATGCCTATTCATTCTGTGCAGCACCCACCGCTTGCCCGGAGGTGTAGTTATATGGATTGGAGGAAAGAAAAGCAGTTTTTAGGGCGCTCAAAAGGATAGGCAAATCCAGATAGTAGTAAAATACTTTCCTTTACTTGTGTTTAAAGGTCCTCACAAAGTGTTTCGGTGGCAAGCTCCTCCTTCATCAGGTGTTGACCTTTAGCACTGGTCATGAATATTTATAGGTTTTTTTTTTTTGCTGACATCACCTAAGTTAGCCCTCACAGGCTTAACCCTTAAGAGGATATGACACTCCATTGTGCTGATAGTACCAAATCCACATAGGAAAGGAGAGCACTACATTATAAGGGCATTTATTCCAAATATTGATTAATTTAAAAAAAGCATAATATACCTTAATCACATAAAAAAGGAGAAGGCAAAATGAAAATATTCTTTAATAAATGGTGGAAAAAAAAAAAAAATATATATATATATATATATATATATATATATAACAAGAAAAAAACTGCACAGCACTCACAGACTAGTGTGAACTGGTGCAAGCAAAGACGCAGGGTCAAATAATTTGAAAAAATTCTTGCAGCACACAGCTACTACCAATGATGTACAAATGCTATAAGCTATATGTATATGAGGAAAAAGTTTAAAAACTTACGTTTTTTTCAAAAAACTCAAAAATTCTAATTTTTTATTTCTGAAGTTCTTAGTACAAACATTGGCCAATGTCTGCTTGCTCATCAACTGCGACAAAGTGACTTCAGGTCTGATGAGTCCTACTCTGATATCCCTATCCTCCTTGTCCACCCCCCACTTCTCAGTGGGCAGACTCCATCTAGACCCTCGATCACCTGTAGGTTAATGAGGGTGATGTGCACCCTCATTAACCTACAGGTGATCGAGGGTCTAGATGGAGTCTGCCCACTGAGAAGTGGGGGGTGGACAAGGAGGATAGGGATATCAGAGTAGGACTCATCAGACCTGAAGTCACTTTGTCGCAGTTGATGAGCAAGCAGACATTGGCCAATGTTTGTACTAAGAACTTCAGAAATAAAAAATTAGAATTTTTGAGTTTTTTGAAAAAAACATAAGTTTTTAAACTTTTTCCTCATATACATATAGCTTATAGCATTTGTACATCATTGGTAGTAGCTGTGTGCTGCAAGAATTTTTTCAAATTATATATATATATATATATATATATATATATATATATATATATACATATATATACACAGTCATATGAAAAAGTTTGGGCACCCCTCTTAATCTTACTATTTTATTTTTTTTAAATAGTTTTTTTGCAACAGCTATTTCAGTGTGATATATGTAATAACTGATGGACACAGTAATATTTCAGGAGTGAAATGAGGTTTATTGTACTAACCAAAAATGTGAAATATGCATTATTTTAAAAATTGACAGGTGCAAAAGTATGGGCACCTCAACAGAAAAGGGACATTAGTATTTAGTAGATCCACCTTTTGCAAAAATAACAGCCTCTAGTCGCTTCCTGTAGCTGTTAATGAGTTCCTGGATCCAGGATGAAGGTATTTTTGACCATTCCTCTTCACGAAACAATTCCAGTTCAGTTAAGTTTGATGGTCGCCGAGCATGGACAGCCCGCTTCAAAACATCCCACAGATGTTCAATGATGTTCAGGTCTGGGGACTGGGATGGCCATTCCAGAACATAGGCATTCATGCAGAGGAACAATTACTATGTTCTGGATTTGGAGCGGTGTTTTGGATCATTGTCTTGCTGAAAGATCCATCCCCGGCGTAAATTCAACTTTGACATTGATTCTTGAACATTATTCTCAAGAATCTGCTGATACTGAGTGGAATCCATGCGACCCTCAACTTTAACAAGGTTCCCGGTGTCGTCATTGGCCAAAAAACAGTCTTTCAGCAACATCTCCAGTTTCTTCCAACCAA
The DNA here is from genome assembly GCA_033576535.1 of Allobates femoralis. Classification (NCBI taxonomy): domain Eukaryota; kingdom Metazoa; phylum Chordata; class Amphibia; order Anura; family Aromobatidae; genus Allobates; species Allobates femoralis. Next base: position 58,618,393 of record JARQOC010000005.1, on the reverse strand, counting down.
AGTGTCCTGCATCATTGTGATAAGCTTCTAGTACCATCTGTACATCTCTTTTTGGAACCACGAATTGCCAGATCAGTTCATGGGTTCTGGAATTGAGGTGACGTCTACACAGTTTTACCTTTATAGACAAACAATTTTCCTTTCTCCTTCCATAGGCGCTTGGCGTCTTATGGAGCATCTGGGCTCAGACAGGAGGGTATTTTGGTTATTAGCACTTTAACTAAGCTAACAGCCGGGTCACTGTCCTGGGTCTCTTACCAGCTATGGTGAGATAATGGGTTTATTGATTTCTCTTGACGTCTTTGGCTTGCCTGATGACATGAGGCTGTACTTGGACGGTGGAAGGCTGGTAATTCTACTACTTCTAGTTCATCCACGTCTTCTCCCATGTCTGGTAGATTAGGCATTCTGGATAGGGCATTAGTGTTGCCATTCTTATGACCTGCCTGGTACTTGACAGTGAAGTCATAGTTGGATAATCTAGCCATCCAATGCTGCTCCATAACTCCCAGCTTTGCAGTCTCTAAATGGGTTAGAGGGTTGTTGTCAGAGAAAGCCGTGAACTTGGAGGATGCCAGGTAATGTTTGATCCGTTCTGTGATTGCCCAGACTAAGGCTAAGAACTCCAACTTGAAAGAACTGCTCTCTGGATTCCTCTCTGTTGGACAGAGCTTCTTGCTGGCATAGGCTATTACTTTCTCCTTGCTTTTCTGTCTCTGTGCCAAGACAGCTCCTAAGCCCTTGTTGCTGTCATCGGTGTATAACAGGAACGGTAGACTGTAATCGGGGTAGGCCAGGATCTCTTCTCCAGTTAGGGCATCTTTCAGCTGCTGGAAGGACTTTTCTTGTTCTGGTCCCCACTGGAATGGAGGACCTCTGATCTTGCCCTTCTTGGATTGTCCTACCAGGAGATTTTGCATGGGTGCTGATATCTTGGTATAGCCCTTCATAAACCTCCTGTAGTACCCAACCAGTCCTAAGGATTGGCTTACCTCTCTAAAGGTAGTTGGCACTGGCCAGTCCTTGATGACGGTGACGTTGTCCAGGTCTGGTGCTACGCCTTCTGCACTGACCACATGCCCAAGGTACTGGACTTTGGGGTTTAACAGGTGACATTTTGAAGGTTTCAACTTCATGCCGTATTTGGACAATGATTCAAACACTTCACTCAAGTGTTGCAGGTGGTCTTCATAGGTTTTGGAGTACACTATGACATCATCCAGGTAAAGCAGTACAGTTTCAAAGTTTCTGTAGCCTAGGCAACACTCCATCAGCCGCTGGAATGTTCCTGGTGCATTGCATAACCCGAATGGCATGCTGTTGAACTCACTGGTGTCCCATTGGTGTCGTGAAGGCTGTCTTCTCACGGTCTTCTTCTGCAATGGAGATCTGCCAGTACCCACTAGTAAGATCTAGGGTAGAGAAGTAATTAGCAGACTTCAATGCAGCAAGTGACTCTTCTATACGGGGTAACGGGTATGCATCCTTGTGTGTTACTTTATTGATTTGCCTATAATCTACACACATCCTCATACTACCGTCTTTCTTTTAACCAGGACCAGTGGTGCTACCCAAGGGCTACAACTATCTCTGATGACCCCTGCATTCCTCATGTCCTGCAACATTTCTTTCGCTTTCTGGTAGTGTGCTGGTGGCATAGACCTGTATCTTTCTTTAATGGGTGGATAGTTTCCTGTGGGTATGTGATGTTGTACCCCTATAATCCTCCCAAAATCAAGTGGATGCTTGCTGAACACTTGTTCATACTCCTGAAATACCCGATAGACTGTTTTTCTGATGAGAAGATATGTTGTCAGTTCCTACATGGAGCTCCTGACACCATTTCTCTGTTTCTTGGAGACGTGAGGTTCGTCTGACACTGACTGAGCTAGTGATTCAGCTTCATGTATAGAGTTGTTATCTACATGGTACAACTTAGCAACAGTGGAATACCTGGGTAGCGTTATTTCATCATCACCATAATTTAATACATGCACAGGTACCCTTCCTTTGCGTACATCGACCACCCCCCTGGCTGTCAGGAGTTTAGGACTACTGTCAGACATCACCGGCTCCGCTACTGCCTGGAAATTCTGCCCTCTGAGGCCTACTGCTGCCCAACACCAGATCATCATGTCACTTCTTGGTGGCACTACGATAGGAATTGGGTCTGTTACACGTACGCTACCAATTTCACCACTTGTCAGTGTTACCTGTTGCTTGTACACGAGGGCTCGGATCTCCTTCTGAAGAACCCTCCTCTCTCCTAGAGTAGCAGTATCTGCACTCTGTTGAAGCAAAAACAGCACTTCATCTAAACAGTTACCCATCACATTGGTACCAAGTATCACATGTGGATCTCGCTCATTTGGTTTATCCTCAACCACAATGAGTCCTTGATTCTTTAATTCCACCCTCCTCACCTTTATGGTTGCCTCCCAATGTCCCTCTATATTAACAAGCAACTCATTGGTAGCAATGATATTCAAGTCAGGGTTTGGAGGGTCAAGTTCAAGTTCAGACCAGAACCGTTTGTAAAGGATACTCGGGATGGTGGTCACCTGGGATCCAGTGTCTACCAAAGCAGTGGTAGCGATGCCATCTATGATGATGGACAGGTATGGACGATCTTCCACTTACCTGTGCAGCCAATTGGATGGGCCTGGAGAGTATACTCCTGGGGTTCGGCCCCCGGCCCCAGGGGTTGCTCGTTTAAAGGGCAGAACCGGTAGATGTGCCCTTCCTTGTGACACTTGCGATAGATGGGCTGTCCACTGGCACTGTAGCGATCAGTGATCCTTCCTCGAAGCGGTGGTGTCCTCTTCTTCATCCATGGAATGTCGTCCGGACTGTCAGCAAGCTGGATCTTTGCTGGTGTCTGTGTCTCCGTCTTGGGTTGCCTAGCACCTCGGAGTTTGGTCATCTCTCTGCTCAGCTGGTGCACCTCGGAGCACAGGCTGTCAAACCGGTCAGGGGTCACAGCCTGCATTCTGGTCTCTGCTGCAGGGGATAAGGAAGGTGCTTCTGGCAAGGAGGGGATTTTAACCCATCGCGGCTGTGGGGTTAAGTCTGGCACGGCTGGGAGCTGCAGTCCCTTAACGGTTATTTCCTTCAGGGTAGCAAACTCTGCATCAGGGTTTTGGAGAGCCCACCAGCGTGCTTGCTTACTGTCATCCGGTAGCTTGAGGCCCCTTACAAATTGTTCAATAAGCATTTTATTTTCACCCCGTCTGCCATTGGGATCAACTTGCTTAAGGAGTCTCAGCGCCTCCTGCAGGAGTAAGGAGTAATCTAGGACACTTTCTTGTGCCCCCTGTTTGTAATGGTAAAACAACAGTCTCAATTCAGTCTCAGTGTGATGTACAAAAACTCTCTTTAACTTTCCAAATATTTGAGCAATAGACCCCTGATCTCCCTCAGACCAGTTTCGGGTTTCCAGCTCTGCTGCACCTGTTAACTGTCCCATCACTACTGATGCTCTTTGTTGACTGGTCATCGCATACATATCCAACACATTACAAATCTTTCTCTTGAATGCGTCCAGGGTGCCTGGCTGGCCGTCATACTTAGGCAACCAGGCTGCATTAGGGACGTATGGCAGTGAGATCGGCATTATCGGAGCTACGGATGCAGGTGCCGGTGACAGTATTGCGCCGCCGGATGGATTGGCGACTGCAGGCTGCCCGTTGGGGGCTCCATCAGTGGTGGCGGGCTGGTTCACGATCGGGGGCACGGCATCGTTCGGGTCCGGGGCACTCATTCTCGCTCCCCCTAGTGAATTGCTGCTAGTCTCTGAAAAATGAAAGTAAGTAGTCGGCTCCATGGGCGGGGAGTGGAGCACCTCGGGTATTTCTGGATCCGACTGTGGCGTTCGGCGGTTCTCGTCAGAGCGTGGGGCAGGCCTATCTTCTCGCTCTTGCACTGTAACGCCCCCTTCCTTTCCCGCTCTATGGCGCAGCAATGGCGGCCCAGATTAATAGTTCACAAACACAGTCTATATACGGCACACAGTACCCGTTTACATCGGGCACGGGACCCTGTTCGTGACGCCAGAGTTGTCTGGGGCCACAAGGGAGTGAGTACCCAGGTCTCGGGCGGTCAGTCGCGGGGATGTCATGGGTGGTCCTGTGCCCTTGGGTGACAATAAAAAGGGGTATATTTACAGGGATTGAAGTTGTCAGTCGTGACGCCACCTGTAGATTCTGGTGAAGGCACCGGCGCTGCTTTAGATCATCATCACACTTATGATGGTCAACATTGTATAATGTCCAGAACATTAAGTAGTAATCATAGAAGAAAAAAGTGTCACTCCCCAGGAACAGTAAAAAGCTTCTCTTTAATTATTCCATTTTAAAATAGAGCATTGTATACACAGAAGGCGATTTTACAGGTTTATACAATGGTGGACCCGTAGAAGGGCTTGTTTGAGCTTGAAAAGGCTGTCATACATCATGACTGACCCACCCCCTGATCCACACCTGATGATCCTTAGCTGTAGATATAATCAGAACCATGAGTCTGATCCTGACTCTAGTCTGATCCATGAATCTCCCAAACTACATCTTCCAAAGTACAGCTTCCTAAGTGCAATACAGTTGTGGTCAAAAGTATTGACACCCCTGCAATTCTGTCAGATAATACTCAGTTTCTTCCTGAAAATGATTGCAATCACAAATTCTTTGGTATTATTTTCTTCATTTAATTTGTCTTCAATGAAAAAACACAAAAGAGAATGAAGCAAAAAGCAAAACATTGATCATTTCACACAAAACTCCAAAAATGGGCTGGACAAAAGTATTGGCACCATCAGCCTAATACTTGGTTGCACAACCTTTAGCCAAAATAACTGCGATCAACCACTTCCAGTATCCATCAATGAGTTTCTTACAATGCTCTGCTGGAATTTTAGACCATTCTTCTTTGGCAAACTGCTCCAGGTCCCTGATATTTGAAGGGTGCCTTCTCCAAACTGCCATTTTTAGATCTCTCCACAGGTGTTCTATGGGATTCAAGTCTGGACTCATTGCTGGCCACATTAGAAGTCTCCAGTGCTTTCTCTCAAACCATTTTCTAGTTCTTTTTGAAGTGTGTTTTGGGTCATTGTCCTGCTGGAAGACCCATGACCTCTGAGGGAGACCCAGCTTTCTCATACTAGGTCCTACATTATGCTGCAAAATTTGTTGGTAGTCTTCAGACTTCATAATGCCATGCACACGGTTAAGCAGTCCAGTGCCAGAGGCAGCAAAGCAACCCCAAAACATCAGGGAACCTCCGCCATGTTTGACTGTAGGGACCGTGTTCTTTTCTTTGAATGCCTCTGTCGGGGTCGTTGCGACAATACACTCCTTCACCAGTCACTCCAAATTAGACTATGAACATATGGTACCAGATAAGAGTAAATCAGACGGAGAATCTGGTTCAAACTTATAATATGTTCGTTGCTTTATTAAGCAATGGCAATGGTCACAGCAACTAACTTTATTTCCGGGTACACAGCATTTTATACTCTAGAGACTAGGCGTGAATTGGCCAGGACAAGGTGGGATTAGATGGGGGTTAGGTGGGGTTAGGCTAATATATCTATCTCTGTTAGTAATAATTAGTCCTTTGTCTTCTCTGTTGAGTCCATCCTTCTTCTTGACACGGTGCCATCTCTGGGCTCCTGGCATGTAGGACATCTCAGGTTTCTCCTGATACTCCTTGACACAGACATCCAAGGACAGCTTATCTTCTTAGGGTATGTGCACACTTGTAGGTTTAGCAGCGGTTTAGCAGCGGAAACCGCCGGTCGGTTTCCATGAGGTTTATGTAAATTTATGTTAATCCAAAAGCGGCTTTTGGGTTAACATATAAACCTATGGAAACCGACCCCCGGTGTGCACACACCGGCGGTTTCCACATGCTCATCTGTTGCTAACCCGCTGGGTTCCCAGCGGGTTAGCAAAGAATGAGCATGTTCTATAAACCGGCCGGTTCTGCAGCGGCTGCAAGCAGAATCATGTGCTGCTTCCAGTCGCTGCAGAACCGCCGCCGCTAACCCGCTGTGCACCCGCCGCACACCCGCCCGTCTCCCGCCGCACATACCCGACAGGAAGCCGGTGGACGGCTGCCGAGCTTCCTGTTGGGTCCGCCCAGCCGCCGCCGACACTAAGCCGACGTAAGTGTGCACATACCCTTAGTTCTCATCCATCTCAACACAACAGTATCTTCTTTTCAGCAGACAGATATATCTATTGGATACTAGGTTAAGGGAAAAACTTATTGTTTCTCATCTAGAGCATTAGTAAAAATATATAATATAAAAGTATATAAAGAAAATATAAATATAGTGGAAAAGCGTATTTTCTACCTTGACACCTCCACTTCTTGATGACACTGCGCACGGTAGACACAGGAACATTCAGGTCTTTGGAGATGGACTTGTAGCCTTGAGATTGCTCATGCTTCCTCACAATTTGGTTTCTCAAGTCATCAGACAGTTCTTTGGTCTTTCTTTTCTCCATGTTCAATGTGGTACACACAAGAACACAGGACAGAGGTTGAGTCAACTTTAGTCCATGTCAACTGGCTGCAAGTGTGATTTACTTATTGCCAACACCTATTAGGTGCCACAGGTAAGTTACAGGTGCTGTTAATTACTCAAATTAGAGAAGCATCACATGATTTTTCTAACAGTGCCAATACTTTTGTCCACCCCCTTTTTATCTTTGGTGTGGAATTATATCCAATTTGGCTTTAGGACAATTCTTTTTGTGTTTTTTCATTGAAGACAAATTAAATGAAGATAATAATACCAAGAATTTGTGATTGCAATCATTTTCAGGAAGAAACTGAGTATTATCTGACAGAATTGCAGGGGTGTCAATACTTTTGGCCACAACTGTAACCCCTTTTACTTGTGAGCTCGGGACACGGTCCGGTCCAAGACCGCTGTCATAACCCCCGTCTCAGTGGCTCCACATCTTCAGGGGGCACATGACAGCTGGAACACCTCCTTTCATCTCTTTATAATCTGAAAGCTGCTGATCTGTGATATCCCAGGTACTGACCACCACCGTACAGGGTATGATCTACTAGATGTCATAGTTGATGGACATTATGGGGAACACCCTGCGGTAACACAAAAAGACATTAGCCCGCTCTCAGATGCAGTGAAAGAAAAGGAAGTCGGCAAGATTTGTTTCGTCATTTGCAAAATTTTATCACAAAATATTCGAATTTGCATAAAATCTCAGAAAAATATTAGAATCTGAGAGTCCTCAGTGGTTGATACCTTTTAAGGGCTAGCTGAAAAGATGGTAAACATAGCAAGCTTTCGAGACACTATGGCCCCTTTGTCAGGCTGATAATGACACAGATTCTGAAGACACATACATATATACCGTATATACTCGTGTATAAGCCGACCCGTGTATAAGTCGACCCCCCTACTTTTGCCCCCAAAACCTGGGAAAACCCATTGACTCGTGTATAAGCCGAGGGTGGACCCCAGCACAGGTATACAGCCCCCAGCAGTGTGGTATACAGACGCCCCCAGTGGTATACAGGCCTCCCCAGTGGTAGTATACGGCAGCTTCCCCAGTGGTAGTATACAGCAGCCTCCCCAGTGGTAGTATACAGCAGCCTCCCCAGTGGTAGTATACAGCAGCCTCCCCAGTGGTAGTATACAGCAGTCTCCCCAGTGGTAGTATACAGCAGCCTCCCCAGTGGTAGTATACAGCAGCCTCCCCAGTGGTAGTATACAGCAGTCTCCCCAGTGGTAGTATACAGCAGCCTCCCCAGTGGTATATACAGGCCCCAGTATAAAAAGTGCAGCAAATGCAGCCGCTAGGCGAAAATGCGGCAGATGCGGGGTTTTTTACCGCAACTGCCACATTTTAAAAAAAAACGCCTACGTGTGTGAAGGCAGCCTTACAGGAACAGTGACTGCCGAAACCAGCAAGAGCTGTTTCTGACAGTGAGTATATTACACGTTGTTAGGAGCGGGCTAAAATGCATTTGCGTTCCCTTGCGCTTTTTAAAAATACCCTTCAAATGCAAAATGTTGCATTTTTGTGAATCTGAGGATGCTTGGTATACGCAAGCATCCTGAAGCGCACAAATAATGCAAGCAGCTCAATGGAGCCACACTGCCATATGGGTGGCACCGCAGCCAAGCGGAGTGTCTGGCTGTCTGGATCTCTCTTTCTCCTCACCTTTCTTCTCGCCGCTCTAGTCTCCTCCGGTCACTCTGCGCATATCAGCACAGTGATGACAACATCGTGCCCCTCCATTCTGAGCTGCAGAATGCAGACAGCGGCAGAAGAGACTCTGGAGATGAATACTGCTGGCAAAGGTGGCTGGGACTATAAGAGCGGAATTCGCGGGGGGCTACCACTGGTACACATACCTCGTACACATGCGGCTCTGCTCCGTACACCTCATACACACACGGCTCTGCTCCATACACCTCGTACGCACGCGGCTCTGCTCCGAACACCTGTACACATGCGGCTCTGCTCCATACACCTCGTACACACACGGCTCTGCTCCATACACCTCGTACGCACGCGGCTTCGCTCCATACACCTCGTACACACGTGGCTCCGCTCCATACACCTAGTACCCACATGGCTCCGCTCCATACCCCTCGTACACACACGGCTCCGCTCTGTACACCTAGTACCCACATGGCTCCGCTCCATACCCCTTGTACACACATGGCTCCGCTCCGTACACCTCGTAAACACAGGGCTCCGCTCCATACACCTAGTACACACACGGCTCCACTCCGTACACCTAGTACACACTCAGCTCTGCTCCATACACCTCGTGCACACTCGGCTCCGCTCCATACCCCTCGTACACACTCGCTGCTCCATACACTCGTACACACAGGCTCTGCTCCATACACCTCGTACACACAGGGCTCCGCTCCATACACCTAGTACACACACGGCTCCGCTCCGTACACCTAGTACACACTCAGCTCTGCTCCATACACCTCGTACACACTCGGCTCTGCTCCATACCCCTCGTACACACTCGGCTCCACTCCATGCACCTCGTACACACACGGCTCACTCCATACACTCGTACACACACGGCTCCTCTCATACACCTAGTACCCACACGGCTCCACTCCATACCCCTTGTACACACATGGCTCCTCTCCGTATACCTCGTACACATGGGGCTCCCCTCCATACACCTTGTACACACGCGGCTCCGCTCCATACACTAGTACCCACATGGCTCCGCTCCATACCCCTCGTACACACACGGATTCGCTCTGTACACCTAGTACCCACATGGCTCCGCTCCATACCCCTCGTACACACATGGCTCCGCTCCGTACACCTCGTACACACAGGGCTCCGCTCCATACACCTAGTACACACACGGCTCCGCTCCTTACACCTAGTACACACTCAGCTCTGCTCCATACACCTCGTACACACTCGGCTCCGCTCCATACCCCTCGTACACACTCGGCTCCGCTCCATACACCTCGTACACACACGGCTCCGCTCCATACACCTAGTACCACACACGGCTCCCTCATACACCTACGTACCCACATGGCTCTGCTCCTGTACACCTCGTACACACAGGGCTCTGCGCCATACACCTAGTACCCACACGGCTCCACTCCATACCCCTCGTACACACATGGCTCCGCTCCGTACACATCGTACACACAGGGCTCCGCTCCATACACCTCGTACACACGCGGCTCCGCTCCATACACCTAGTACCCAAATGGTTCCGCTCCATACCCCTCGTACACACAGGCTCTGCTCTGTACACCTTGTACACACAGGGCTCCGCTCCATACACCTAGTACACACACAGCTCCGCTCCTTACACCTAGTACACACTCAGCTCTGCTCCATACACCTCGTAAACACTCGGCTCTGCTCTATACACCTCGTACACACACGGCTCCGCTCCTTACACCTAGTACACACTCAGCTCTGCTCCATACATCTCGTACACACTCAGCTCCGCTCCGTACACCTCGTACACACACGGCTCCGCTCCATACACCTACTACCCACACGGCTCAGCTCCATACCCCTCGTACACACATGGCTCTGCTCCATACACCTTGTACACACACGGCTCCCTCCATACACCTAGTACCCACTCGACTCCATTTCATACACCAGTCACACTCGCTCTGCTACATTCACACTGTAAATCCTCCTGACCCACACATAACTTCACCTAATTGTCCACACTCGCCTCTGCTACATTCACACTGTAAATCCCTCCTGACCTCACACAAACTTCACCTAATTGAGCATCATGATGGGCAGCACAGCAGAGTCCTGCATACACTGAGGAGCTGATCATGTGACCCCTGACTCCACCCTCCATTGACATCATCACAGGTCCTGTCAGCCCAGAGTGTGCGGCTCTGTCGGCTCCCATGGAGGGGGAGGAGGGAGACCTCTGGTGCTACAGGAGGCTGAAAATGACCCCCCCAGCTGCCCCCTGATCCCTGGATATGTCCCTGGTGTGGGGGCAGTGCTCAGGGGCCTCTGAGGCTAGGGTAACACTTGCGCTGTGACCCTAGCCTGATGCAAGCATTTTCGGCTGCAGCGCATAGCTTTAATACTATGTGCTGGAGCCCATAGAGACCCGATGTTTACCTTGCCAACCACTGGTTGGCAATGTAAACATCGGGTTTCAATGGGCTCCGTTGCTGGCAGCGCATAGCATTAAACGCTCTGCGCTGCAGCGGACAATACTTGGTCAGGCTAGGGTCACAATGCAAGTGTGACCCTAGCCCTCAGGGGCCCGGTGGGCCCCCTCCAAGCAGTCGGGCCCTGGCACTGCCCGGGTGCGCCGGGTGCTGACACCGGGCCTGCCCTGTGTATTTCAGGAAGGTTTTGCAGGCATTTGCTGTTGCTGCACAGAGATTTCACATCCATGGTGGCGAGGATGGTTCCTTCTGGTAGAGGACCTATTGCTGACAGTTTATTCAATAGGTCAGTTATGTCCTGAATGTAGCTGGGTGTCTCTTTTACCAGGGGTTTAAGAAGACCCTCTACCCACCCTGAAATTTGTTCGGTGAGGGTGCCCACGCATGAAATGATTGGTCTTCCTGATATCCTGGTTTGTGAATTTTGGAAAGCATGTAGAATGTGCCTGTTCTTGGACTTTCTGGTATTAGGTCATTAGCTCTTAAGGTACCGTCACACAGGGAGATATCGCCGGTGATGTTGCCGGCGATCGCGGGAGGCGCATCCCTGACAACATCGCCGGGGAGATGTCAGACTGAGCAACTTACCGGCGATGTCGCCGGCTAGTTGCCGCGGCTATGCTCGCTGGGTTGCCCAGCAACCCAGCGAGCGATAACTCGCAATGTTGGAGATAGGCGGAATCGCCCGCAGCATTGCAGGTTGCCGCGTACACAGGGCGATCAGGCATGATCGCCTGACCAACATCGCCAGGTTTCCCAACATTGTTGGGAAACCTGGCGATGTTACTCAGGCGATTTTTCCCCTGATTATCGCCCTGTCACACGAGGCAACTCTCCGGCGTTTTCTCCCTGTGTGATGGTACCTTTAAGGATATGTCAGGTAGACATGAAACCAGCCTATTTAATTCCTTCTGATAGTCCTGTGTGGGGTCAGACTCCAATTTCTTGTAGTAGCGTGTGTCCGTCAGTTGTCTGCTTCCTTCAGGTAGTCAGATTTGTTCATCATGACTATTGCACCACCCTTGTCTGCAGATTCAATGATAATTTCTTTGTTAGTTTTCAAAGACTGTATGGCCCTTCTCTCCTGGCCATTGATGTTCGATGGTTGACTTTTGTGTATATTTAAAATAGTGGATTTTACCAAATGTCTGAAAGTGTTAATATATTTCTCCAAATGGGGGTTATGATTAAATTCTGGTGTCCAGTCTGACCTTTTCAGGATCTTTCTTCCTTCGGCCCCATTGGTTTTGGAATCCTCTTTGTCGCTGAAATATTTCCTTAGGCGTAGTCTCCTGAAGTAATCCTCCGTGTAGCTGCACAGTTCAATTTTATCCAGAGCTTTAGTAGGAGAATATGAGAGCCCCCTAGAAAGCACAGCAAGTTCCACTTTGTTAGGTTTGTAATCCGAAAGATTGATGGTACAATTAGATGCTTTCTGTCAGGAGTAGTTGTCCAAGTTGCCAGGATTTGTCTTTGTTTTGTTTGTATTAAGTCCTGAATTGATGCACAATCTATGTCATTTCTTTTCCTTGTTACGAATCAGACAAGTTTGTAATTTATGGTAATATTGTTGTAATTTCTGTTCCACGGCTTCTGTAAGTGTGTTCCTCCGTGTTTCCAATTCCCTCTGGATGTTACTTTTGATGCTGTAGAAGGCATGCAAAAGGTGGTTCCTTAGTCTCTCAGAGGTCTTGTGGCATCTTAGAATTATCTTTGGCTGCTTTCACATCAGTGTTTTACGCTGATCGCGGCAGTTGCGGTGAAAAATCCGCAACTGCCGCGATTACAGCATAACGGCCGCAGTTTTGGTTCACTGTCTATGGGGCTTGCGGTAGGTGCAGCAAGTACGATGTAGTTGCGGTTTTGGCACTTGCGGCAGATTCGGCCGCGAAAAAAACGCGGTCAGCCGCGTTTGCCGCACCTGCCGCACACTTACCGCAACCCCATAGACAACCCCCATGCTTTTGAAACCTGGACTACAGGGCAGGGTGTGGTCTAAGTTTAGAGCCTAGAGGCTGAAGCAGGTGTGCTAGGCTGTGTGCTGGGAGCAGAGCTTGGAAGGGTGCAGCTCTGACAGAGCAGAGTTGAACCACAATCTTTAGCGGTCGGAGCCTGCAAAATAGTTGGACTTTATGTTATGGACATTTATATGTTACTAGCTGGGAGCCCGATGCACATGCATCGGGATTCTAGTACGTCGAGTCTCTGACTCGCAATGCCCGCTGCACGGGCATTGCGAGTCGACTTAGAAGTGCTCGCAATGGCCGCTTCGCGGCCAATGCTTCGCGCGTATCCACATGACCACGCCGGGGGCAAAAAAGCTATTCGCAATTATATAATAGATTGCCTGACGTAAGGCTTATGTCTCAGTAAAGCTGTATGGTTTATAAAGACTAGATAATAAACATGTGGAACTTAAAAGAGAAGTGATTGCTGTATTTTCTATAATTGTGCTGCCATGACTATTCCCCAACATGTACAGCAAGTGCTATCCTCACAGCATGTGTGAATAACCTCCATCGTCAAGTGTCTACTGTTATGTTGTAATTCATGTCTTTGTTCTGTGATACTGTAATGTCCCTCAGGATCAACAAAGTGTATCTTATCTTATCTTACCTTATCTTATCTTATCTTATCTTATCTGGGCATTTTGCAGCCCAAGAGCTCATCATAATGCAAAATTTCCATTTGGTCATGGACGCCTTACATGCGTGCCCCTGGGTGGCCGCACAGGTTGCACCTGACTCACCGCGGCCGGGACTCCGGTTTAGACAGGCGATGCTTCCTTCCTCCTTGTCACGGGTGGACCACGCCTGCCGGTAGTGGGGCCCGGTGTAGTGCAGATCAAAAGTGTTGAAGACGTCTTGGTGGAACAGATTAAAGGGGTTTTAATTTATTCGTGACGCCACCTATGAGTAGATTCAGTAAGGACTACCGACGCTGCGGAACCTCCGGGGGTTTCACAGCAGCGAGATGTTACGCTCCCCACAGGCTGAGCGGTAATCCCCGGAGGCTGGAGCTGCTTAAGATGTTGTGCGGCAGCTGCGGTTACCTTGTAGTGCGGACGGACAGTTCATAAGGAAGCACGGACACAGAAAGTCTCTGCAACGGGTCTTTACTGTAACCAGCAGGCAGTACATGGCATACAGTGATTGGGTAGTAGACCGGGTGGACTCAGCAGTGATGGTGTCCCTTAGAAATCCGCAGTGTTCCTCCATTCTAACTAATTGGTTGCCAGTGTCGCCCAGGAATACCAGATCGGGTACGGGGAGGCTGCTTCAATGCCCTATCCATGATTTACGTTCTGGATGTTTTGGGGAGCCTTGGATCCCTCAGTGGGTACACCGCTGGTTAGACAACTGGAAGTTGGCTTGTGGTGGGGTGCTCCTTTGAAGCTGCTCCTCCACGCTTTCTGGTTCGCGTAGCAGAGGTGAACTGCTGCCAGGTTCGGTACCAATGAACCGGCTGTGAGTTGTGGGCACGGGAGTCTTTTGGGAACCCGTGTGTGTAATGCCCAATCCCGGTTGGTAAGGCCACAGGTGCTGACACCCGACCGGTGACGGCCCGGGGCTGCACGGGGTGCGGAGCCCCCGCTCCTCTCCAAGTTCTAGCTCTCGACCCTTCTTCTCCGAGTTCTAGACTGTTCTTTTTTATTCTGTCTAGACTATTGTGTGTGTTCTACTACACTTCCCTAACACTCCACCCACCAGGACCTAGGATTGGCCCTCTGTTCTAGGTGATGCATGTAGGGTTGGATTTCTGAATTAACCAGGTCACTGCTGTGTCAGAGAATATTGCGGCTGCTTTTATGGCTGCAATACCCTCTTGTGACGCACTCGTTGCGGGGCGCCACACACCCATGGTATGTCCACTCCTTAATTATGCTCTTGATAAAAATGTAAACTTTGTAGCACAAATGGTAAATAAACTAGAAATTAACACACAAAATAAACCATACTCTATTACTATAGACACCTTTACATGCAAATATATGTAATTATTTGCTCATCATAAGTGATGAGACCTCCATTGTTTGAGTTATACTGTCACCCAGTGGTAGAAATGTATGACAAATTACCATATTTGTGATTTCTGTTATACATAGACTGTTCATAATTCTGTGTGCAAAGTAAGTATCTAGATCATTTTTAGGTTATTATTAATATAATCAAGTAAACTTTCTCGAGGACAGAGTGAACTGCAAAGAAGCCAATTGCTTATTTCAGCTGACTGGAGACAATTTAAAACATTTTTATTTATTTTTTTGCAAAAATAGAAATAAAAAATTTGTGTTTCGGTTTCGGTGGGTGAACAAGGAAATGAAGTCATGCTTTATTTTAGTTGTAACAACAAACCTAATTCTTTTGGCAGCAATAAAATTTTTGTTGTACAAATTGTAAGTGTATGGCACATGAAGAAGGAATAACTTTAAACAAGCCATCCAAAAATGTTCCTATTTTTAAGAAGAGGCTTGATGTTTGGGAAGTGAAAAGACAATTTTCCCGATGACCATGGGATAATGGGGAACCAGAACGCCTGATCTGTGCCTCAAGGTAGAGGCCCTATCTCAGGGGTAATCCTAATGGTGGAGAGACCTGAGTCTCTGACCTAGCCCAGATCCTGACCAGTTCTGATCTGATTCCCCATACCCCTCCTCCGAGACAGAGGAGTAATAAAGCCCACAGATAGAGACAGACAAGGAAAACCAATAGTCAGGCACTAAGCATGCACAAACAAAGGTAAAGACAATAAGAGTAGCAGAAGAAAAAAACAAGAGAAGTAAGGAGGCAACAAAACAACATGGGAGAACTTCCACCATCGTATCAAGTAAACTTAACAGCACAACTTTCACCAGAGTCTGTGACACCGCAACTTACAGACCAACATAGGATAAACTATAGCTGGCATGGTTAGAAGGATTCCTCCAGCATAAATAGGAGGAAAGTTGCTGTGATAGGCCTCTCCACAGCAAGTGACAATAGGAGCAAGCAGACAGCAGAGATTAACTATTGCTAACCTGCCTATCAATCAGCACACAGCTGGTTGACACCCAAGTTTGCCTGTGTTGAACCCAGATCAAGGATAAGTATATGCCATCATTTCTTAAGGTACCGTTACACGAAGCAATTTTGCTAGCACTTTCACAGGCAATTTGCTGGTTGCAGTGAACTCATGGACACATTGTTCTATTTTGTTGCCGTGTACAAATGGAACAATGTGTCCATGATTTCACATGAGTCAGCAAATTGCCAGTGAAATTGCAAGCAATATTGCTTCGTGTAGCGGTACCCTTAGGCAAGCAGATGGGATCCTTATATACCGTATATACTCGTGTATAAGCCGACCCGTGTATAAGCCGACCCCCCTACTTTTGCCCCCAAAAACTGGGAAAACTTATTGACTCGCGTATAAGCCGAGGGTGGACTCCAGCACAGGTATACAACCCCCAGCAGTGAGGTATACAGCCCCCAGCAGTGTGGTATACAGGCCCTCCCAGTGGTATACAGGCCCCAGTAGTATCGTATACAGCTGGCCCCCAGTGGTATACAGCAGGCCCCCAGGGGTATACAGCAGGCCCCAGGGGTATACAGCAGGCCCCAGGGGTATATACAGCAGGCCCCCAGGGGTATATACAGCAGGCCCCTAGGGGTATATACAGCAGACCCCCGGGGGTTTATACAGCAGGCCCCCGGGGGTTTATACAGCAGGCCCCCGGGGTACATACAGCAGGCCCCAGTGGGTACAAACAGCAGGCCCCCGGGGGTACATACAGCAGGCCCCCGGGGGTATATACAGCAGGCCCCCAGGGATATATACAGCAAGCCCCCGAGGGTACATACAGCAGGCCCCCAGGGGTACATACAGCAGGCCCCCTGGGGGTATATACAGCAGGCCCCCGGGGTTTATACAGCAGGCCCCCAGGGGTACATACAGCAGGCCCCCGGGGTACAAACAGCAGGCCCCCAGGGGTACAAACAGCAGGCCCCCGGGGGTACATACAGCAGGCCCCCGGGGTACCCAGCAGCCCTCTGGGGGTACCCAGCAGCCCCCTGGGGGTACCCAGCAGCCCCCAGGGGATACCCAGCAGCCCCCTGGGAGTACCCAGCAGCCCCCTGGGGGTATCCAGCAGCCCCCTGGGGGTATCCAGCAGCCCCCAGGGGGTACCCAGCAGCCTCCAAATGCTGGCACTCGCCCCCCTTGTAAGGGCCCCCCCCGCTGCTTCTCTTACCATCCCGGTCTTCTGCTCAGCGCCGCTCCTCGGTGCTCCGTCCTTGCTGCTCCCGTCCTGCTACATCCGGGATCCCCGGCCGTCGCGCGATGACGTCATATGCCTGCGACGGCCGGAGATCCCGGATGTAGCAGGACGGGAGCAGCGAGGACGGAGCACCGAGGAGCAGCGCTGAGCAGAAGACCAGAATGGTAATATAAGCAGCGGGGGGGCCCTTACAAGGGGGGAGAGTGCCAGCATTTGACAGGGGGAAGCAGTGCATATATAATGAGCGGCCCCACGTGACGGGGCCGCTCATACAGCAGCCTCCCCCCGCCTCCTCCAGCCTCCACAGCCCCCACCACACAGCCTACCATATAGACCCGTGTATAAGCCGAGGGGGAGACTTTTCAGCCCAAATTTTGGGCTGAAAAACTTGGCTTATACAAGAGTATATACGATAATAATAATAATAATAAATCTTTATTTATATAGTGCCAACATATTCCGCAGCACTTTACAATACAGTGGTTTGTTTATGAGCGGTCCTATGTAACAATAAAAATATACAATATAGTAAGTAATTAAAGTAGAGAATCAATGCAAAAAAAATTGAATACACTAAGCAGAGAATCAATGTAAAAGTACAATACTTTAAAGCAGAGAAACAGTGTAAAATATAAAGTAGAGAAACAATGTAAAAAATACAGTACAGTAATTAGATACAATAAGCATAGAATCAATGAAAAACGTACAATACAATTATTAATGCAAAAGTAAAGGTGACCCTGCTCAAAAGAGCTTACAATCTGCAACAGGATTGGGGTTACACAAGGTACAGAGGTGTGGCGCCCCGCAACGAGTGCGTCACAAGGGAGTATTGCAGCCGCAATATTCTCTGACAAAGCAGTGCAATAGTTAACTCTGAGATCCAACCCAACATACAACACCTAGAACAGAGGACCAATCCTAGGTCCTGGTGGGTGGAGTGTTAGGGTAGTGAAATAGAACACACAATAATCTAGAGAGTTGAATCTAGAACCTGAAGAGAGCAGACTAGAGCTTGGAGAGGAGCGGGGGCTCCGCACCCCGTGCGGGCCCCTGGGCCGTCACCGGTCGGGTGTCCGCACCTGAGGCCTTAACTACCGGGATTGGGCATATCTACACGGGTTCCCAAAAGACTCCCGTGCCCACAACTCACAGCCGTTCACTGGTACCGAAGTGGCAGCAGTTCACCTCTGCCACGCGAACCAGCCCGTGGAGGATCAGCTTTACAGGAGCACCCCACCACCAGCCAGTTTCCAGTCGTCTAACCAGCGGTGTACCCACTGAGGGATCCAAGGCTCCCAAAGCATCCAGAACGTACATCATGGATAGGGCATTGAAGCAGCCTCCCGTACCCGACCTGGTATCTCCTGGGCGACGCTGGCCAAAAACAAACTAAGGAGGTAGAAAGGAGGTACACTGCGGATCTCTGAGGAGCACTATCACTGCTAAGTCCACCCGGTCTTCTACTCAACCACTGTAAGCCATGTACTGCCTGCTGGTTACAGTAAAGACCCGTTGCAGAGACTATCTGTGTCCGTGTCTCCTTATGAACTGTCCGTCATTAACTAAAGGTAACCGCAGCTGCCGCACAACATCTTGAGCAGCTCCAGCCTCCGGGATCACCGCTCAGCCTGTGGGGAGCGTAACATCTTGCTGCTGTCCATCACCCCGGAGGTTCCGCAGCGTCGGTAGCCCTTACCGAACTTCTCATAGTGGCGTCACGAAGAAAACAAATTAAATCCCCTTTAATCTGTTCCCGTAAGACGTCCTAATTTTGATCTGCACTACAACCGGGCCCCACTACCGGCAGGCGCGGTCCACCCGTGACAAGGAAGGAGAAGAATCGCTGTATCAACCGGAGTCCGCCGGCCTCGGTGAGTCAGAGGCTTATAACAGTGATGGTCCAAGCATCTTGAGGAAGAGTGGGATAGAAATAAAGTTACATGAATGGTCACCAGACATCTGTGTAGAGCTTTTGGGATTGGTGTAGTTTGAAGAAGAGTTATGTCCAGAGAGATGGTACTGCATATAGCCCATTCACTAAGGACTAATATTAGGGAGAATGATAGGCCACCTTAAAAAGATGTGTTTTTAGGGAGTGTCTGAAGCTATGCAAGTTATGGATAGCCTTGATTTCTTGGGGGTAGAGCATTCCAGAGAATTGGTGCAGCTCGGGAGAATTCTTGGCGCCGGGAGTGGGAGGATCGAATTAGTGCAGATGTTAGTCAAAGGTCATTTGTAGAACATAGAGAATGGGTGGAGTGATAGATAGAGATGAGGGAGGAGATGTTGGGAGCTGCTGCACCATGAAGAGCCTTGTGGGTGAGAACAAGCAATTTGAATTGGATCCTGTAGTGTACGAGCAGCCAGTGCAGTGACTGGCACAGAGCGGAAGCATCTGAGTAACGATTGGTCAGATAGGTTTTACTGGCTGCTGAATTAAGGACGGACTGGAGAGGAGAAAGTTTAGAGAGGGGAAGGCCAATTAGTAGAGAATTGCAGTAGTCAAGACTGGAATGGATTAGGGCCACGAAGAGGGTTTTTCTTGTTTGCATGGTGACAAAGGGGCGGACTCTAGAGATGTTCTTCAGGTGCAAGAGACAAGAGCGGTCGAGAGATTGTATATTGGAGGTGAAGGCGAGATCGGTGTCTACTGTGACACCCAGACAGTGAGCCTGTTGTCTAGGTGTTATCGTGGTGCTTCACACTGAGAGAGAGATGTCAGATGTAGCAAGGTTAGTGGAGGGCGAGAGCAAAAGAAGTTCAGAGTTTCAAACAGAGAGCAGACATGATGTTGAAAACTGCAGCTAGACAGTCATTGGTGTTCTTTAATACCGCAGGGGTAAGGTCAGGGGCTGAAGTGTATAATTGTGTGTCGTCAGTATAAAGATGGTACTGAAAGTCAAATCTGCTGATGCTGTGTCCAATCGGGGCCGTGTAGAGAGAGAAGAGAAGAGGTCCAAGGACTGAACCCTGAGGGACTCCAATAGTGAGAGGAAGAGGGGAGGATGTGGAGCCAGCAAATGATACACTGAAAGAGCGGTCAGAAAGATAGGAAGAGAACCAGGAGAGAGCGGTTTCCTTTATACCAATGGAGTGCAGCATAGAGAGTAGGAGATGGTGGTCAACAGTGTCAAAAGCTGCAGAGAGATCAAGAAGCAGAGAGTGTTCACCATTACGTTTTGCCATCAGAAGGTCAGTTATATGCCATTAGATCGCTGGTTAGATATATAAAGGCTCTTTTCTTGTCTATAAACTCCCAATCAGACGAATCTAGCGTTAAATGTGTGTTAGGGGTGAGGTCACACACAGGTAAACTAACCCTTTATGGCACTTACTTGGGCTTTTGGTGCAATGGCACTTGTGTCATGTAAATGTTGATATTTCACTTCTAGTGTGTATATACACTGTGTGCAGAATTATTAGGCAAATGAGTATTTTGATCACATGATACTTTTTATACATGTCGTCCTACTCCAAGCTGTATAGGCTTGAGAGCCAACTACCAATTAATTAAATCAGGTGATGTGCATCTCTGTAATGAGGAGGGGTGTGGTGTAATGACAACAACACCCTATATAAGGTGTGCTTAATTATTAGGCAAATGCCTTTCCTTAGGCAAAATGGGTCAGAAGAGAGATTTGACGGGCTCTGGAATGTCCAAAATTGTGAGATGTCTTGCAGAGGGATACAGCAGTCTTGAAATCGCCAAACCTTTGAAGCGTGATCATCGAACAATCAAGCGTTTCATTGCAAATAGCCAACAGGGTCGCAAGAAGCGTGATGGGCAAAAAAGGTGCAAAATAACTGCCCATGGAGTGAGGAAAATCAAGCGTTGAAGCTGCCAAGATGCCATTTGCCACCAGTTTTGCAATATTTCAGAGCTGCAATGTTATCAAAACGATAGGGTGTGCTATACTCAGGGACATGGCCAAGGTAAGAAAGGCTGAAAAACGACCACCTTTGAACAAGAAACATAAGGTAAAACGTCAAGACTGGGCCAAAAAAATATCTTAAGACTGATTTTTCAAAGGTTTTATGGACTGATGAATTGAGAGTGACTCTTGATGGGCCAGATGGATGGGCCAGAGGCTGAATCAGTAAAGGGCATAGAGCACCACTCCGACTCAGACTCCAGCAAGGTGGAGGTGGGGTACTGGTATGGGCTGGTATCATCAAAGATGAACTTGTGGGACCTTTTCGGGTTGAGAATGGAGTGAAGCTCAACTCCCGGACCTACTGCCAGTTTCTGGAAGATAACTTCTTCAAGCAGTGGCACATGAAGAAGTCGGTATCGTTCAAGAAAAACATGATTTTCATGCAGGACAAAGCTCCATCACATGAATCCAACTACTCCACAGCATGGCTAGCCAGTAAAGGTCTTAAAGAAGAAAAAATAATGTCATGGCCCCCTTGTTCACCTGATCTGAACCCCATAGAGAACCTGTGGTCCCTCCTAAAATGTGAGATCTACAGGGAGGGAAAACAGTACACCTCTGGGAACAGTGTCTGGGAGGCTGTGTTGGCTGCTGCACGCAATGTTGATCGTAAACAGATCAAGCAACTGACACAATCTATAGATGGAAGGCTGTTGAGTGTCATCATAAAGAAAGGTGGCTATGTTGGTCACTAATTATTTTGGGTCTTGTTTTTGCATGTCAGAAATGTTTATTTCTAAATAATTTTGAGCAGTTATATTGGTTTACCTGGTGAAAATAAACAAGTGAGATGGGAATATATTTGTTTTTTTTATTAAGTTGCCTAATAATTCTGCACAGTAATAGTTACCTGCACAAACCGGCAAGCTGCAATACCTAATTCTCTCAATGTTCAATGAAAAACGAAGTATATTACATGCTGTTAGAATTGGGCTACAGGGCTTAGTGTTTGAATTAAAGGGCTCATCCAGGTGTGAGATGAGTCTGCAGTCCCTCTAGGTGCCTGAGGGCCTCAGAATTCTCACAGCGCGTGGTCTGCACACTGTCAGGATTCTCTTGTGTTAATAGAAGATTGGACAGTCGTGTGAGCACAAGAATGCAATTCTTCATTCTTCGTTCAGTTCATTTTCATTAATCGAGACCTCACATGTCTAGTCAGTACGTGACTACATGTATGTAAATCGCATACTTACAGTTTCATGACCTCTCACCGCCAGCAGCAGAGAATCCTGACAGTGAGCAGTGTGTGCTCTGTGAGAATTCAGAAGTCTGCAGTCACATAGAGGGACACATGGAGTGACTGCAGACTTATCACAAATGTGGGACAACCCCTTTAATGCTTCTAACAAATAAAAACATAGAACCCTTAAATTGTCAGAGGGCACAACACTTTATGAACATAGCCATGTATCACATAATCTTACAGGTTATAGATTGTTACATATATACAGGATCAGAACCAATAACAGCACAAAACTACATCACCAGTCCCACCAGAGGTACATAAATGCATCCATATAACCTCCATCAGTACAAAGACACAGCATCACAACCTTTATCAATACATAGGCCAGGGTCACATCGGCGTTTTTTGTTTAAAATCCTGATCCGGTTTTGAGCTTTAAAAAAGCTCAAAACCAGACCAGGAAAGGCTCCTGATAGAAGCCTATGCAAAACACCGGATGGCTTCACAAGCCATCCGGTGGCCGGATCCGGCACTGCTGCCTGCGTTTAAAATCATGCAGGCAGCAGTTTTCGCAGCGTTTACCGGGACCGCACTGCGTTCACCGGATGGCTCAGGATGTGTAATCCTGAGCCATCCGGTAACTGCATAGGTTGCGGGTCCCGATCTGGCAAGTTAATAAAGAGTTAAAATAGCTGACCTAAATGACTTTTTGAGGTCTGTAGGGGGCTTAGACCCCCCTACAGACCGGCCGGCGACTTCTATAGTGTTCTTCTACAATTTCTCAATGGTCACAGGCTCTTCGGAGCCCGTGCATGTAAACCAAAGGGGCCCCCCCGTATCACTATACTGGGGTGCATAGACCCCTGTATTACAAATAAGCTGTATTGATGTCTAGTAACGGTTAAATGTGTACATTTGCATTGTAAGTATATACTTACAACATTCTTTCGTAGGCAGAGTGAAGGAAATCCATGGGCGGGGCTGTGTGCAGCAGCCTCCGCCCGCTCCTTCTTGATGCCCGCCCCCTCTGGCCGTAATCCAGTGTTTTGAGGGCGGGCACGTCGTTAACGGGGCGTGGCTAACCGCGGCACATAGTTAGCCACGCCCCTTTAACGACGTCCCCGCCCTCACAAGACTGGATTACGGCCAGAGGGGGCGGGCATCAAGAAGGAGCGGGCGGAGGCTGCTGCACACAGCCCCGCCCATGGATTTCCTACACTCTGCCTACGAAAGAATGTTGTAAGTATATACTTACAATGCAAATGTACACATTTAACCGTTACTAGACATCAATACAGCTTATTTGTAATACAGGGGTCTATGCACCCCAGTATAGTGATACGGGGGGGCCCCTTTGGTTTACATGCACGGGCTCCGAAGAGCCTGTGACCATTGAGAAATTGTAGAAGAACACTGTAGAAGTCGGCGGGCGGTCTGTAGGGGGGTCTAAGCCCCCCTACAGACCTCAAAAAGTCCTTTAGGTCAGCTATTTTAACTCTTTATTAACTTGCCAGATCGGGACCCGCAAGCTATGCAGTTACCGGATGGCTCAGGATTACACATCCTGAGCCATCCGGTGACCGCAGTGCGGTATTCAGCACACAGTTTTGAAAAAAATGTGTGTGCCCGCCATTGCGTTCAACGCATCCGGATCCGGATGCGGTGAATGCAATTTAGGTTTCCAATGTGACCCTACCCATACAGTGCCTTGTGAAAGTATTCGGCCCCCTTGAACGTTTCAACCTTTTGCCACATTTCAGGCTTTAAACATAAAGATATAAATTCTAAGTTTTTTATGAAGAATCAACAACAAGTTGAACAAAATCGTGAAGTAGAATAAAATTTATTGGGTATTTTGAACTTTTTTAACAAATAAAAAACTGAAAAGTGGGGGGTGCAATATTATTCGGCCCTTTTACTTTCAGTGCAGCAAACTCACTCCTGAAGTTCAGTGAGGATTTCTGAATGATCCAATGTTGTCCTAAATGACTGGTAATGATAAATAGTATCCACCTGTGTGTAATCAAGTCTCCGTATAAATGCACCTGCTCTGTGATAGTCTCAGGGTTCTGTATCAAGTACAGAAAGCATCATGAAGACCAAGGAACACACCAGGCAGGTCCGAGATACTGTCATGGCGAAGTTTAAAGCCGATTTGGATACAAAAAGATTTCCCAAGTTTTAAACATCTCAAGGAGCGCTGTGCAAGCGATCATATTGAAATGGAAGGAGTATCAGACCACTGCAAATCTACCAAGACCCGGCCGTCCCTCTAAACTTTCATCTCAAACAAGGAGAAGACTGATCAGAGATGCAGCCAAAGAGCCCATGATCACTATATCACTATACTGCAGAGATCTACAGCTGAGGTGGGAGAGTCTGTCCACAGGAGAACAATCAGTCATACAATGCACAAATCTGGCCTTTATGGAAGAGTGGCAAGAAGAAGCCATTTCTCAAAGATATCCATAAAAAGTCTTGTTTGAAGTTTGCCACAAGCCACCGGGGAGACACCAAACATGTGCAATAAGGGGCTCTGGTCAGATGAAAAAAAAATCGATCTCTTTGGCCACAATGCAAAACAATATGTTTGGCGTAAAAGCAACACAGCTTATCACCCTCAAAACACCATCCCAGCATCATGGTTTGGGGCTGCTTTTCTTCAGCACAGACAGGGAAGATGGTTAAAATTGATGGGAAGAAGGATGGAGCCAAATACAGGACCATTCTGGAAGAAAACCTGTTGGAGTCTGCAAAAGACCTGAGACTTATTTTCCAACATGACAATGATCCCAAACATAAAGCAAAATCTACAATGGAATGGTTCAAAAATAAACGTATCCAGGTGTTAGAATGGCCAAGTCACAGTCCAGACCTGAATCCAATGGAGAATCAGTGGAAAGAGCTGAAAACTGCTGTTCACAAACGCCTCCATCCAACCTCACTGAGCTCCAGCTGTTCTGCAAGGAAGAATGGGCAAGAATTTCAGTCTCTCGATGTGCAAAACTGATAGAGACATACCCCAAGTGACTTGCAGCTGTAATCACAGCAAAAGGTGGCACTACAAAGTATTAACTCAAGGGGCCGAATAATATTGCACGCCCCACTTTTCAGTTTTTTATTTGTTAAAAAAGTTTAAAATATCCAATAAATTTGGTTCCACTTCACGATTGTGTCCCACTTGTTGTTGATTCTTCACAAAAAGATTAGAATTTATTTCTTTATGTTTGAAGCCTGAAATGTGGCAAAAGGTTGAAAAGTTTAAGGGGGTCAAATACTTTCATAAGGCACTGTAAATACATCACCAGACCCACCAGAGGTACAAAAATGCATTCATATAGCCCCTATCAGTAAGTACAGAAACACAATGTCAAAACCCTCGTCAGTGCAGAAATACAACACCAGACTCCCCAGAGGTACAGAAGTACATCACCAAAACCCTCATCAGTAACAAAATTCATTATTAGAACCACCAGAGATGCAGAAATACATAACTAGAACCCCCGTCAGTACACGTATAATCCATATAACCCCCATCACTATAGAAACACAGCATCACAATCCTCATCACTACAGAAAATCATCATCAGAACCAACATCAGTACATGGTAAAACAATTGTAATGTCAGGTCAGACCCAAACACATTGTCCTGCAACTCCTACTACTTCCGTAACAATGGTAAGGAGCTACTGGGAGTTGTTTATCAGTCACCATCAGATCATACAGGTACTACAGTACTGATGAGAATTAGTCAGTATCAAATACAGTAATCATTTACACCCAGGTACCTTAGAGATGACCTTGTCTCTGATTGGGGTTGTCTTTTTCTTTTTTTCATCCTGTCCAGACACCATACTGACTTATTCACATCCACAGCTCATCTCTGGAGAAATCCCTTCACCCTTTTATACTGGATCCTCAAATTTACACCTTTGGTTAACATATACTCGCCCCACTCTCTCCCTTGAGGTTTGGTTCAAATATACTCCCATCATCCCTATCCCCAGTTTGGTTCACATATACTCCACCCCCTCACCGGTTTGACTGACATGTTCTCCACCCCCACCTTGGGTCACATATACTACCCCACCCTATCCCCAGTTTGGCTCACATTTCACCCCCCCCCCACCTTCCTCAAGTTGGCTATTATTTTCTCCCCTCCTAGTTTGACTCACCTATCTCCCCCCTCTCCCTCCAGTTTGGCTCTTATTCCCCCCCTCCCCAGTTTGGATCTTACCTTCCCCCTAGTTTGGCTCTTATCCCCCCTCTCCCTCCAGTTTGGCTCTTATTCCCCCCCTTTCAGTTGGCTCTTAATCCCCCTCACCCAGTTTGGCTCTTATTCCCCATCCCCTATTTGGCTTTTATTCCCCCTCCCCCCAGTTTGGCTCTTATTCCCCTCCCCCCCTAGTTTGCCTGCTGCCCCGGGCACATGCCCGCCAACAACTTAGATACGGCCCTGATATATGCACGGTTGATACTGTGATTGTTGTACATGAAGGTTTCCAGTATGGATGGAATTGTCAGTCTGACACTTTGTTTAATTGGGTTACCTGGTGTTGTGTACTGGGTCCGTTTTAAAGTTTTCTGTTTTTAACTTCTGTGATACCAATAAAATTAATATGGTGTTTTGCATTGAGGTAACTCCTGGGTTGTTATTGTGGAATATTGACTAGTGGGAGTTGAACTGGCAAACTGGTAAATGTCTGGGTATGTTTATTGTTTCCTACCAACACAATCAAGTATACTTAACTGCCGGTAAAACATAGACGGAAAAGTATTCGCGTAGGTAGAGTGCATCTACTGTACAACAGGTGCAGGGTTACAATCGCACCCAGGCCCTATAGCCTAGGGGCCCCAAAAGTCCTTTTGGCCAATAGAAAAACACTATTGCTATTAAAGATTTGCAATAACTGGGGGCCCCGTTGTAGCTGTCCATGAGCTTCAAGTTACGGCACTGAGCGTACGATACCTGGACAGGAACAACACAAGTTAGTAAAGGGGCGATCTCAAGCATATGGTGTCAATGGTGAGGACAAAATAAAGTGTCACTCTCTCTCTCCTCTTTCAAAATTGATATTCAATTAACGAGTTTGCAATAAATTAACAAGTATCACCCAGCAATACTGCTGGTTTGGGGATGATAGTGAAGAGCACAAGAACATACCGACACTCTAAATAATTATGCATAAGCACGGTTTTATGGTTCTAATAGAATCTAGCATTAAAATGTTTGCAGAGATCTCCCTCTAGTGGTAGAAGTATATTTAAACTCTTTATTGCTGAGTCCTACATTTATAATTTATTGTGACTTTTAATGCTTGCCGATAATGCGTAGAGCTTAGTACAGTGATGGCGAACCTATGACACGCGTGTCAGCACTGACACGCGAAGCCATTTTCAGTGACACGCGGCCGCCGGAGAAACTAGACTCGCTATTTGGATAAAAACCACAGACACGGACACAGCAGCAAAAAACTGTTGCGAGTCGGGTTTCCGACACGGCAATGCGAGCGCTTTCCGAGACATCTGCGATTTGTAAATCACACATTACTCGCTATTACTCGCTTCCCCATTCATTAACATTGGACTCGCTAGATTCGCAACGAGTAGCGAGTCCCGGGCTCGGACTCGCTAGACTAGAGTCAAGCGATTCCGAGTAATTTAGGACTCGCCCATCACTAACTACAGCTGAGGAAAAAAAAATGTGCTGGAGGTCTGTAGCCAGAACAGCAGAGCTCCGGCACAGAGCGTCTAGTCCTGGGACTTCCGGTAAGCGGAACTTCTGGCTGGCACAGCAGGGAGCAGCGGAACGCTGCGGGGGACGCATATCTGAGGCCCTGTGATCGCTGTCTGGAGGTCCAGTGATTACTTCAGCAACCATACTGCAGTGAAAGGTTCTGGGCAGAATCTGGGGTGTCATGAATGTGTGATTGGCCATTACTGAGATAAGTGAGGGGGAGGCTGGAAGAGGCCTGTGCTATGGGTGCCGTTTCCCGCCATTAATTTACATAAGGAACGCCATCTTGCAGCATAGTACAGACTCCATTTCACCACTATTATTGTTGCGCACCCTATTAATCCCTATTTCTGCTTATTAACTCTGCCCTTTCCTAAAAGACAGTTAACCCCCAATTGCCTGCAGGGCTATCTATAAATCTTCTGTCACTGCCCCTCTTATGGAGAAGCCAAAAAAACCAAGGTTAAGTAAAGGAAGTGGTAGTAGTAGCAGTAGCCGACCCTTTCAAGAGACATGGACTGAGATGTATGGCATTATAGAAAAAAATGGCAGATCATTTTGCGTTCTATGTAGTGAAACGGTAGTAAGCAGAACGTGGAATATAAATAGACATTTTGACAGATAACCTTAGTAGCGCTTGCTTGGCCTTGAAGTGTACAAAATACCAACCTTCAATTGAAGATTTATTTTAGCCAATGAAATTCAGCAACAAAAAAGTCACTAAATCAGTGATGGCGAACCTGTGGCAGTCCAGCAGTTGCTGTTGCTGGACTGCCACAGGTTCGCCATCACTGGAAGAATTCCCCCTCCCCCTCACTTATCTGACTTAGTTCATGGCACCCCACACAAGTTAAATAACAGCAAGACCAACAAAAGAAACCAACTGACAGATTAACAAAGAAGTCACTAAGCAGGTAAGTTAAAGAATTATACATATTTGTTATTTAAACTATAAATATCGTAAAATTAGGGGTTTTTTTCTCAAGGTGACACACCTCCCGATTTATGCGCGTTTTTTTGGCGAATTTTGACACACCAAGCTCAAAAGGTTGCCCATCACTGGCTTAGTATCTTATGTAAGTGACACCAGTAAGAAAGTACCCAACCTGCTATTGTCATTTCTGCCACTGAACAGCCATCTACTGAACACCAGGGGGCGATACAGAAACCTTTGTTTACTTTGAATCTGTAAACAATCCCCAATCTAATGTTGGGGGGTGAGAGGAGCCTTTTCTGTACAAAAGAAGTGAGAAGTTGCACAAATAATCACCCCCTTGAAGCTAGCAAGACTTGTCAACTATGCGGAACATATTTAGGTCTATACAGTTTTAAGGGATTTAGACATTAAATCACAAACATATTTAGTATTTTGTAAATAAAAAAGGCTATGCTTATATGCAAAATTCAATTTAGGTACCTATGTGTATAAAGCACTGGGTGGCATTTTACCAATGTACCGGGTGCTTACATTTAGGGTACCGTCACACCTGGACACTTTGCCGGCGATTTCACAGGCGATGCAGGGGCGTGGCCTATCACCGGCGACAGCGCCGCTGTGTCGCCTAGTGTAAAGGGGCGATATTGAGGTGAAAAAACACTTACGAGTGGTCGCCTTGTTTCCCAGCACTGCTCTGAAACCAGGCGAGCACTCTGGGGCGATGTGTCCACATCGCCCCATGTAACTTGGCAATCGCTGATGTTACAGGCGATGGAAGCCATAGGCTCCCATAATACAGGATGGCCGCTGGAGTTTGTGGACACCCCAGCGGAGATGTTGCCTGTAACATCGCCAAAGTGTCGCCAGAAGTATCGTCGCGTGTAAACACGCAACTGCGAAGCTGACGGGGCGCCAAAAAAGTGCTCCTGTGCGTCGCCTGTGATATCTCCGGCGAAGTGTCCAGGTGTGACGGTACTCTTAGGGTACCTTTACACGCCGCTACGGCAGGATGGATGCATCCCACTACTTCACGTGCACGAGCACGCTCACACGGTTACAAACGCTCAACGCATCACCTTTACACGCCGCCATAAGGTGCGCTACGCTACGTGACATCTATAGCTAGATACATCGCCGGGTGTCTCAAGTAGCCATCTGTAGCTCATTTACACACCGCTATAACCAGCTACTATGGGCGTACCTGGTGCAGCAGGGCCAGCACATAGGCGTGCCACAATTGTGGATTACGAGCCGTCCGTACGCTGATAGGACAAAGCAATAACATCCTGATTGGGCAGGCAACGCAGGAGGCTGATTAATACATGACGCCCGAGCAATTGTGTAGTGTGACTCGTCAGCTCCTTAAATATGCCTCCCTATGCAGCGACTACCAATCGTCATGCAGCATCTTCCACCAATGATCGCACATGGGGCGCGATAACACGGAGCCAGGGTCACGCCTTAGCTACATTGCAGCTACATCGCAGGGTGTCCAGAGTTCCCTTCCGTAACGTCTTTACACGCCGATGCATCTTGCTACCATCGGCTTTGTAGCTCTCTGTTTTCGAGCAGAGGTCGTAAACAGATGTATCTGTTGCCGGCTGTATCGTCACGTCTTCAGACGCCGCTACGACGGGC
Organism: Allobates femoralis; assembly: GCA_033576535.1. NCBI lineage: Eukaryota > Metazoa > Chordata > Amphibia > Anura > Aromobatidae > Allobates > Allobates femoralis. The sequence continues at coordinate 58,588,010 of JARQOC010000005.1, read as the reverse complement.
TATATTGGCGCTACAAGCTACATTTGTAGCCTGTAGCGGGATGCATCCATCCTGCCGTAGCGGCGTGTAAAGGTACCCTTAGGGCTACAAATGTAGCTTGCAGCGCCAATATAGCCCGTCGTAGCGGCGTCTGAAGACGTGACGATACAGCCGGCAACAGATACATCTGTTTACGACCTCTGCTCGAAAACAGAGAGCTACAAAGCCGATGGTAGCAAGATGCACCGGCGTGTAAAGACGTTACGGAAGGGAACTCTGGACACCCTGCGATGTAGCTGCAATGTAGCTAAGGCGTGACCCTGGCTCCGTGTTACCGCGCCCCATGTGCGATCATTGGTGGAAGATGCTGCATGACGATTGGTAGTCGCTGCATAGGGAGGCATATTTAAGGAGCTGACGAGTCACACTACACAATGGCTCGGGCGTCATGTATTAATCAGCCTCCTGCGTTGCCTGCCCAATCAGGATGTTATTGCTTTGTCCTATCAGCGTACGGACGGCTCGTAATCCACAATTGTGGCACGCCTATGTGCTGGCCCTGCTGCACCAGGTACGCCCATAGTAGCTGGTTATAGCGGTGTGTAAATGAGCTACAGATAGCTACTTGAGACACCCGGCGATGTATCTAGCTATAGATGTCACGTAGCGTAGCGCACCTTATGGCGGCGTGTAAAGGTGATGCGTTGAGCGTTTGTAACCGTTTGAGCGTGCTCGTGCACGTGAAGTAGCGGGATGCATCCATCCTGCCGTAGCGGCGTGTAAAGGTACCGTTAGGGTACCGTCACACCTGGCCATATTGCCGCCGATTACATAGGCGATGCAGGGGCGTGGCCTATCGCCGGCGACAGCGCCGCTGCGTCGCCTAGTGTAAAGAGGCGATGTCGGCGCTAATAATCACCTCTGAGTGGATGCCTGGTTTCCTAGCACTGCTCTGAAACCAGGCGATCACTCTGGGGCGATGTGTACACATCGCCCCATGTAACATGCTGATCGGCGATGTTACAGGCGATGGGAGCAATAGGCTCCCATGTTACAGCATCGCCGCTGGGGTTTGTAGACACCCCAGTGGTGATGCAGCGGGGCGCCAAAAACGTGCGCGCCCCCGAGCGTTGCCGGCAATACCTCCACCGACGTCACCAGGTGTGACGGTACCCTAAAGGTACCATCACACGAGGCGACAGCGCTGGAGATGTTGGTGGCGACTGGCGGGTGCACGCACGTTTTTGGCGCCCCTCCAGCGTCGCCATACCCCATTTACATGGGGCAACACCTCCAGCGCCGCATCGGCGATCTGACATGCAGCATCGATGCAGTACAATGGGAGCCTATGGGTACCTTTACACGCCGCTACGGCAGGATGGATGCATCCCGCTACAGGCTACAAATGTAGCTTGTAGCGCCAATATAGCCCGTCGTAGCGGCATCTGAAGACGTGACGATACAGCCGGCAACAGATACATCTATTTACGACCTCTGCTCGAAAACAGAGAGCTACAAAGCCGATGGTAGCAAGATGCATCGGCGTGTAAAGAAGTTACGGAAGGGAACTCTGGACACCCTGCGATGTAGCTGCAATGTAGCTAACGCGTGACCCTGGCTCCGTGTTACCGCGCCCCATGTGCGATCATTGGTGGAAGCTCCTGCATGACGATTGGTAGTCGCTGCATAGGGAGGCATATTTAAGGAGCTGACCAGTCACACTACACAATTGCTCGAGCGTGCTGTATTAACCAGCCTCCTGCGATGCCTGCCCAATCATGATGTTCTGGCTTTGTCCTATCACCGTACGGACGTCTTGTAATCCACAATTGTGGCACGCCTATGTGCTGTCCCTGCTGCACCAGGTCCGCCCATATTAGCTTGTTGTAGCGTTGTGTAAATGAGGTACGCTGAGCTACAGATGGCTACTTGAGACACCCGGCGATGCAGCTAGTTACAGATGTCACGTAGCGTAGCGCACCTTATGGCGGCGTGTAAAGGTGATGCGTTGAGCGTTTGTAACCGTTTGAGCGTGCTCGTGCACGTGAAGTAGCGGGATGCATCCATCCTGCCGTAGCGGTGTGTAAAGGTACCCTATGGCTTCTATCGCCTGTCAGGTCGTCGTCGGCCGTTTACACAGGGCGATGTGGATACATCGCCCCAGATCAGCCGCCTGGTTTCAGAGCACTGCTCTGAAACCAGGCCACCAGTAAGTGGCGTCGCCCTCGCCCATTCACATTAGGCGATGCAGGGGTGATATCAGCGCTGATAGGCCACACCCCTGCATCGCCTAATAAATCGGCAGTACCGTCGCCTCGTGTGACAGTACCTTTAGGGTTCTCTGACATCTCCATGTGGAATATGGCTCTGTTGTTGCTCCTGGAAAGTCTTTGGGTACCGTCACACCAGGTGACGTCGGCGGAGATATCGCCGGTGACGCTCGGGGGCGCACACGTTTTTGGCTCCCGCCAGTGTCGCGTGTTTACACGCGGCAATACCTTCGGTGATACACCGGCAATGCTACAGGCAGCATCGCCACATGGGTGTCTCCAAACCCCAGCGGCGATGCTGTAACATGGGAGCCTACGGCTCCCATCGCCTGTAACATCGCCGATGGGCATGTTACATGGGGCGATGTGCACACCTCGCCCCAGAGTGATCGCCTGGTTTCAGGGCAGTGCTGAGAAACCAGGCGACCACTCAGAGGTGATATTTACCGCCAACATCGCCCCTTTACATTAGGCGACCAGTGGCGCTGTCGCCGCCGATAGGCCACACCCCTGCGTCACCTATGTAATCGGCGGCGATGTCACCAGGTGTGACGGTACCCTTTGAGAGGAGTCTGGATGTCATGTGAGTGCGATTATTCCCTCGTCTAGTCTTCATGCGACATCCGGGTGCAGTGTGTTTTTAACATCATCTTTTACATACTACATTACTCTATGTGCATTGTTTTTTTAACAAGAAGAAAGCATATAAAAATTTGGTAAGCTTCTTTTACATTTTGAAGCTTTTTTTGATTGATGTTCTGAATTAATATCCTTTTATGTGTTTTTTTCTGAATATAGTTACAGGAACTCATAAGAGTGTGGACCCTTGATGCGGGTTATGAGCTTACATTATTCTGGCCAAAATATCCACTAATACTTTACTTTATCATGCATTAGTTTTTTGCACGTTTTATCTTTATGCAGGACACAGTGTAGCGTCTAGGGGGCGTCTGTCCGGTGTGTTGCATATATATAGTGTTGGGCAAGCCCACCTGATCAAAGAGTATGGGCGTGAACAATAGGCTGCAGACAGACACTTTGCAACATGCCTTCATGTGGGACTGATGCCCTGTGGAAACCTTATCAGAGTACATATAAAAATATCACCAATCGCCTAACGCAGGTTGAGTGTGATTGTAGTGACCGGCCCCAGCGCCGTGGGGTACTCGTTGATTTACGGGGGATGTCACGGGGGCCTGTCCCCGATCCCGTGGCCCTGATGATCACTAAAAATCAGAAAAAAAAAACAATAAAAATAAAAGTAGCTCTTGACGCCACCTACAGTTCCAGTATGGTTACCGGAGCTGCGGGTCAGACCTCTGGGTGCAGTTGTAGTAGTTTTTACACAGGGAGGCAACTTACCACATGGCCTTTTTCTTTCACTTGTCCGTTCAATGCAGCAGTGTGCGGCTCAGCAGGCAAGGGAAATAAAGTACATCACACCAGTCATTAACTCTGATCAGGTTTTACTTGCATCTCTTTAGGCAGGAAGACAGGTTACACAGTCTTTCAGTTCTTTCTGGCCTGGGTAGTCACCAGGGAAATCGGGATGATTTTCTCAGGACTCTCTGTGGTGTGCCTGCTGTTCCCTACCAGTCCCTTCACTGCGCTCAACCTCTCCTCATAACCGTGCAGCGCCTCCGCGCGCAGAGCCTCGAGCCAGCCTACCCGGGTCTTTGGTGGGTGACTTTCCTTTACAGTGCCTTGTGAAAGTATTTGGCCCCCTTGAACTTTTCAACTTTTTGCCACATTTCAGGGTTCAAAAATAAAGATATAAATTCTATTATTTTTTTGAAGAATCAACATAAAGTGGGACACAATCGTGAAGTGAAACCAAATTTATTGGATATTTTAAACTTTTTTAACAAATAAAAAACTGAAAAGTGGGGCGTGCAATATTATTCGGTCCCTTTGAGTTAATACTTTGTAGCGCCAGCTTTTGCCGAGATTACTGCTGCAATTTGCTTGGGGTATGTCTCTATCAGTTTTGCACATCGAGAGACTGAAATTCTTGCCCATTCTTCCTTGCAAAACAGCTGGAGCTCAGTGAGGTTGGATTGAGGCGTTTGTGAACAGCAGTTTTCAGCTCTTTCCACATATTCTCCATTGGATTCAGGTCTGGATGTGACTTGGCCATTCTAACACCTGGATATGTTTATTTTTGAACCATTCCATTGTAGATTTTGCTTTATGTTTGTGATCATTGTCTTGTTGGAAGGTAAATCTTTGTCCCAATCTCAGGTCTTTTGCAGACTCCAACAAGTTTTCTTCCAGAATGGTCTTGTATTTGGCTTCATGTCACCACCACTGTCACCACCATGTTTGACAGTGGGGATGGTGTTTTGAGAGTGATGAGCTGTGATGCTTTCACGCCAAGCATATCGTTTTGCATTGTGGCCAAAAAGTTCTATTTTGGTTTCATCTGACCAGAGTACCTTATTCCTCATGTTTGGTGTCTCCCAGGTGGGAGAAACTTCAAACAAGACTTTTTATGGATATCTTTGAGAAATGGCTTTCTTCTTGCCAACCTTGTATAAAGGCCAGATTTGTGCAGTGTACGACTAATTGTTGTCCTATGGACAGACTCTCCCACCTCAGCTGTAGATCTCTGCAGTTCATCCACAGTGATCATGATTCATGACCCTTTTGGCTGCATCTCTGATCAGTCGTCTCCTTGTTCGAGATGAAAGTTAAGAGGGACGGCCGGGTCTTGGTAGATTTGCAGTGGTTTGATACTTCTTCCATTTCAATATGATCGCTTTCACAATGCTCCTTGAGATGTTGAAAACTTGGGAAATCTTTTTGTATCCAAATCCGGCTTTAAACTTTACAACAGTATCTCGGACCTGCCTGGTGTGTTTGTGGCGCCCCTGCGACAGGGTGGCCACAGGGTGGACTGCAGTTGGACAAGGTAAGACTCACAAAACACCCGCACACAGACACTCCGACCCTGAGCTAATCACTCTATGTCAGGCAAGGGGTGGCGGGAGTATAGAGATGTGTGGGTGGAGAGAAAGAGAGAACCCGGACAAAGGGGTGGAGGAAAAGTAGAGAAACACTGGAACACTAAGTTGGGCAACACAATCGATGGAATTCCCTGGAAGGTAGAGACGGGAAGCATCCCCAAGCTGAGACACCCTTCAGCAGAACACTGATAACGACAAATAGTGAGAGAACAACAGGGCCTGGCGGCTACTACTATTGGCCGACCGGGAGCCCAGGCAGAAAAACGGAGACAGGTTGAAGGAGCCAGATGAGCCCAACTAACACGGATCACTGGTGGCTAGGCAAGGACAGCCAGAGTGCCGGCTCTGTAAATGTGGCGGGGGAAAACCTACAAGACCCTAACCATGAGACACCCCGGCGGGGTGCGCGAGTTCTATGACCCATGACCTAACTACCACTATGGAGTAGGACAAAGCCATCGTATGAGGGCTAGTGACCCAAGGAAGGGAAAGTATCACTACAGTGCCCATGATGGCTGGACCAAACCCGTATGCGAGGATAGAGACAGAACAGCAGGGCCTAAAAGGTACACTGAGGGGAGTGACGCAGGGGAACCATCTCAGATGTAGTGAGAGCCCGGAGCAGTGCTGCGTGGACCCGATCCACAGCTAGTGTGAAAGAATGTGTGTTCTAGGAACTGCTGCTGAGCCACAAGTAAAGTACCCGGTCAGTTCAAAACATGTGTGAGACTGTTGTTCTTTGAGCCGCGGCAGACCCTCCACCTGTGGAGCTCCCTATTAGATTTCCCTGCGAGCTGGCTGGAGTAGCTGCGGAGGAGAGAGATATGTGCAGCATCCAGAGCACACAAAACCCCTCATCATCGTCCCTGGCAGGAATACGGCAGCAGTGGTCCACGCTGATCACGCACCACGGGTGGCGTCACGAAACATCCATAAACTCTATAACCCCTTTTTATTGCCGCACCTAGAACAATGGGGCCAGGCAACGGCACCCTGACACCCCAGAGACACGATAGCCCAGTCCCGAGTACCCTGGTCCTTAGGGGTGCAACATGTTCCTTGGTCTTCATGATGCTCTCTGCACTTGAAACAGAACCCTGAGACTATCATAGAGCAGGTGCATTTATACGGGGACTTGATTACACACAGGTGGATTCTATTTATCATTACCAGTCATTTAGGACAACATTGGATCATTCAGAGATCCTCACTGAATCTCTGGAGTGAGTTTGCTGCACTGAAAGTAAAGGGGCTGAATAATATTGCACGCCCCACTTTTCAGTTTTTTATTTGTTAAGATTTTTTAAAATATCCAATAAATTTTGTACAACTTCACGATTGTGTCCCACTTGTTGTTGATTTTTCACAACAAAAATAGAATTTATATCTTTATGTTTGAAGCCTGAAATGTGGCAAAAGGTTGAAAAGTTCAAGGGGGCCAAATACTTTCACAAGGCACTGTAGGTCCCCTGACCCTAGTTCGGTGTGCCTTTTCGAGGTATATGCCGGGACTTTGGCCGCAGCTTCCTGCAGAAGCTTGGGGCCTCCGATTTAACTGCTTGGGGTTAAACTCCAGCGCTGTGTCCAAAGCTGGTTCTCTGTACGGGACCAGACCCTTCTGGTCAGTAGTACTAGGTCCAGATTCAGGTGCACCGTAACTCCTGGTGCCCCTAGGATCTCTTTCAGTCATGATGACCTTCCCCTGCGTCGTCCTCTGCTCGTCTCTCTCTCTTACTCACTAACTAACTGCCAACCCACCCATACACTTTTTCTACCCATGTGACTCCTCCCACGGGACTCTGTCTTCCCTGCAGCATGTTCACCCATGGTCCTCTACTCTAGGGTGTGCATGAATGGGTGTTGTGAGGGTCCCTTATTTACCATCCCAGTTCCCTTAGTCACAAGAATACCACACACTCTTATTTGAATGCAGTACCTCTCCATGGCATCCCGACCAGTGGGGCGCCACAGTAGTAATGGTATAATATACTTGACCCTACTGTGTCCTGCTGAAATGCAATGAATATTGATTTCTGGTAAGCTTGACTTTTTGAAGCTTTTTTTGATAACTTGAGACCCTCCTGTCACATCGCCATTGGACTCGGTGGCTGGTGTTCCTGCCTCGGCCGCTGGGAGGAGCCGGATTCCTTCGGCTGGTGGCGCCGGTGATAGGAGGGCCTTGTCCTCATATGGAACTGCTCCCGTGACGTCTGCCTCTGTCGCTGAGCGCCGCTGTGTTTCCCCTCTGGGTGGTGTTGGTCGCAGAGGAAAGGGCCCTGCAGAGGTGTCCGTTAAGCGCAGCCTGCGTTCTTCTGTCAGAGGTGGCGTGGGTGGAGCCAGTCGTGCATCTCCATCTGGCCTGGATCTAGGGGCGGTCCGGATGAGGTCATCAGGTTGTGAGCTCCAGCCTATGGGAGGTAGCCGTGCCCTTCAAGTACATTGGAACCTGGCTTGCAGGCCGCCAGATATAGTTTTGGTTCCCCAGTGATAGTGTGTTTAGTTTCGTGTCTGACCTTGCCTGGATTTCTGACTCTGCCTCTGCCTATTGATTTTGTACCTCAGCTGCCCTCTTGGTTTTTGCCCTTGACGTTTGCCTGGATTTTTGACTCTGCTACTGCCTGACGATTTTGTACCTTCGCTGCCCTCTCGGTTTTGACTCGGACTTCTGACTTCGTTTTTCGGGTCTTGATTTTCCCCTGGCGACCTCCCCGGCTCAGTTGCTCATATAGGCAGCTACCCCCTGGGCTCCGCTATAATTCCAGATCCCTGTATAGGGGTTAAGGGTCTCGGGGTTTCTCGGGGTGCTGCCTACCAGCAGCTCGGCCTCACGGTGGATGGTCGTCACACCTCCCAACTAGTGCAGCATGTTTCTACAGAGACAAGACAATTCTTATAATAGTTGAGGTTCAACTTAACAATATTGTTCTGACACCAATCGAACATGGGAATGTGAATACACAACCATGGAAGTGTCAAGCCCCAGGCCCTGGGGTACCTGGCTATCAGGGTCGAGTGGAATGCTTGGGATGTCACAGGTGGCAGCGCCTGAGCCCGTGGCCTGGGTGACACTTCAAAAATGGTGTATTTACAGACAATGAGAGTTTGTCATGTGACGCCACCTGTAGTACCTGGTGTTGGATCACCAGCGCCGCCACAGTCGGCCGGAGGTAGATGGTAGTGCAGCTGAGATGGCAAAGCTCCCTACAGGTAGAGCTGGTCCTCTGGGGCAGAGTTCCTGAAAACGAGCACGTTGATGGAGAAAACCACATACAGGCAAAGTCACTTTCTCTCAGGTACTTTACTGTCAACTTGTAGCAGCATCATACAAAGTTCATAGTCCAGCATCAAATGTTAAAGTAACAGGTAGCTCTACGGGTGGCTGCAAGTGGATCCCAGGTGGTATGGTGGAACCCATAATGTACCGTAGTTGACAAACCCGTGTCCTTTCTTTCCCGCCTAGGATGGGCCTATACCCAATGGCTTCGTGTAGGTAGTATTGGGGGTCCTCACCCTTGTTGTGAGGAAGAAGGCAGATCGCTCCATCTGGCAGGGTGCTGTGGCGATATATGGACCACAGCAGCCGGTTGCCGACTGCAAAGATGGACTTTGGCCAGATCCTCAGGCCCGGCGTTCCTGTGGTGGACTGGAGAATCCCCTGGAGTATGGTGGCTCCACGCTGGGGTTCTCCCTTTCTCTCTAGGGCCTCGACTCCACTCGTCGGGCGCCCTCTTTCAGGATCTCCTCAAGACTCCTTCTCCTTCCCTCTGGATCAGCTTGAAACCGTCCGGGTAACCCTTCCGCCTCATTCCACACTCTTTCCAGCTTTCCTCCTTCTCCAACTGTTCCGACCCTCTCCGTCCCTCACTGACTAGAGAGAGACTACTTTTGCTTCTAGCTGGCCATTCTGCTGAAGACTTCCTTTATCACCCTAGAGGTGAATATATCCCCTCCCGGGTAATCTCCCACCGCTCAGCTAATGTGGGAGTGCAGGAATGGGTCCTTCCCACCATCCTATGGTCCACCTGCAGCTGTGGCAATTACACCTCTTTTACGGGTGCAATGCCCCTCTGTGACGCCAGACTATGTGGGGCGTCACAGAAGCCCCAATACCAACCCAGTACGTAAATTATCCAAAACAAAGCAGGTAGTAGACTCAGTGTGAAGCACTCCCACTCAGAGTGTGAAATTCAATGTTACCCACTTGACCAGATTTTGGAGTAACAGTGTCTGGTCCATGTCGGAAATTTGACTTTAGTTTCAACACTCACAGTGTCCCATTTCATGAAAAAACGTGGAAATGTTAATAGGCTATGAGTATATTTTCAGTCCACAGTACATGATAAAAAGTATTCCAAAAAACACTGGAATATGGTCTTTCGGCATACACAAGCTACATGGAGCACTGTGGAGGCCTATGGATGTGTTTGTGATATGTGGTGGAAACTTTCCAGGTTCATATACTGATTACAAAGTAAAAACATAATATTAATAGAAATTAACAGGAAATTGATAAAAAAGTGAGCACAATTATTCAGGGTGTTCCTGATTGTAGTACAGTAACTTGTCCTAAAATAAGCTGCAAAAACGTTCCTCCTCATTTTTTATGAAATAGAGGAGGACTAAACAGAATCAATAGAAAGGTGATGCTTTAAAGAGAGGATAAAACCAAGGACAGGTAATATAAGGAAACCTATAACAAGGAGCACAGAGTAGAAAGTTTGTGTAATCAGGTGCGGTCATTGATGCATCTTGAGATCTGTTCACTATCGGTGTTTTCATCTATCAGATACAATTGCTCAGAGAGGAGAGTGCAGTGATGTATGTCTCAATAACAAGGAGGTGGAAATCCACAGATCTTATCTGGTATTGAGTTGACTTAAAGGTTTTTCTTTTGGGACATTACAAAGCAAGTTGTGTATTCTACCTCTATTCTATTCCAAACAATCAATGCATCGCAAAAAAGACTAGCAATGTGAAAATGGTCTGAAGACAGTTTCCTTGGAGCTGTAAGCTTTATAGCCTGTAATGGAAAAGTACAAAAATTATAGAAAATATAAACCAGATTTGTGTAGTGTATATTTCTTCCCTTTTTTGGTAGTTTTTTCACATCTATTTAAATTTTTTTTTAGGTGACTACCAACACAGGGGCGTATCCAGGGGGGTGCAGCCGGACCTCTTGCACCGGGCGCCACTCAGTGGAGGGCGTCGGTGCCATCATCAGGTGACCAGGCGTCGGCGGTGGCACTGCAGCGCCGCCGCCGGAACTAATCTCCCTCGCCGCATATTGTGCACGGGCGGCCGCAGAGCTGTGTGTACACAAACCCGCCCCCCGGGCACGTCGCGCTGCGGCTGACGTCACCCGGCGCGCCGCACAGTCTGGGACGGAGAGGAGAAGAAGTGCCGAGGAGCTGCTGTGCCTGCCTCCTCCTGACTCAGACTGAGTCTTCCGTTGATCCGTTCCGGTAATAAAGTAAACTAAACAGGCGGGGGGATGGGATTGGGGGGGGTTTGTGGGTGGGTGCCTGTCCTGGGCTGGCCCAGCTGGGGTTATGAGGTGTATATATGTATACATCAGGCGCAGGCACACACTATGAGGTATAATATTATACCTCATAGTGTGTGTGCCTGCCTGGTGATGTATACATATATATACCTCATAGTGTGCCTGCCTGATGTATACATATATATACCTGAAGTGTATATACAGTTAGGGCCAGAAATATTTGGACAGTGACACAAGTTTTGTTATTTTAGCTGTTTACAAAAACATGTTCAGAAATACAATTATATATATAATATGGGCTGAAAGTGCACACTCCCAGCTGCAATATGAGAGTTTCCACATCCAAATCGGAGAAAGGGTTTAGGAATCATAGCTCTGTAATGCATAGCCTCCTCTTTTTCAAGGGACCAAAAGTAATTGGACAATGGACTCTAAGGGCTGCAATTAACTCTGAAGGCGTCTCCCTCGTTAACCTGTAATCAATGAAGTAGTTAAAAGGTCAGGGGTGGATTCCAGGTGTGTGGTTTTGCATTTGGAAGCTGTTGCTGTGACCAGACAACATGCGGTCAAAGGAACTCTCAATTGAGGTGAAGCAGAACATCCTGAGGCTGAAAAAAAAGAAAAAAATCCATCAGAGAGATAGCAGACATGCTTGGAGTAGCAAAATCAACAGTTGGGTACATTCTGAGAAAAAAGGAATTGACTGGTGAGCTTGGGAACTCTAAAAGGCCTGGGCGTCCACGGATGACAACAGTGGTGGATGATCGCCGCATACTTTATTTGGTGAAGAAGAACCCGTTCACAACATCAACTGAAGTCCAGAACACTCTCAGTGAAGTAGGTGTATCTGTCTCTAAGTCAACAGTAAAGAGAAGACTCCATGACAGTAAATACAAAGGGTTCACATCTAGATGCAAACCATTCATCAATTCCAAAAATAGACAGGCCAGAGTTAAATTTGCTGAAAAACACCTCAAGAAGCCAGCTCAGTTCTGGAAAAGTATTCTATGGACAGATGAGACAAAGATCAACCTGTACCAGAATGATGGGAAGAAAAAAGTTTGGAGAAGAAAGGGAACGGCACATGATCCAAGGCACACCACATCCTCTGTAAAACATGGTGGAGGCAACGTGATGGCATGGGCATGCATGGCTTTCAATGGCACTGGGTCACTTGTGTTTATTGATGACATAACAGCAGACAAGAGTAGCCGGATGAATTCTGAAGTGTACCGGGATATACTTTCAGCCCAGATTCAGCCAAATGCTGCAAAGTTGATTGGACGGCGCTTCATAGTACAGATGGACAATGACCCCAAGCATACAGCCAAAGCTACCCAGGAGTTCATGAGTGCAAAAAAGTGGAACATTCTGCAATGGCCAAGTCAATCACCAGATCTTAACCCAATTTAGCATGCTTTTCATTTGCTGAAATCCAGACTTAAAACGGAAAGACCCACAAACAAGCAAGACCTGAAGGCTGCGGCTGTAAAGGCCTGGCAAAGCATTAAGAAGGAGGAAACCCAGCGTTTGGTGATGTCCATGGGTTCCAGACTTAAGGCAGTGATTGCCTCCAAAGGATTCCCAACAAAATATTGAAAATAAAAATATTTTGTTTGGGTTATGTTTATTTGTCCAATTACTTTTGACCTCCTAAAATGTGCAGTGTTTGTAAAGAAATGTGTACAATTCCTACATTTTCTATCAGATATTTTTGTTCAACCCTTCAAATTAAACGTTACAATCTGCACTTGAATTCTGTTGTAGAGGTTTCATTTCAAATCCAATGTGGTGGCATGCAGAGCCCAACTCGCGAAAATTGTGTCACTGTCCAAATATTTCTGGCCCTAACTGTATATATATATATATATAGCAATACAAAAGAAAACAATGTCCGCACTCACCGGTAGTTGATCTTGAGACTTTTTAATTCCTGTTCACATCAATGAACAAAGTAAATCAGCAAGGGAGGGGGTGCAGGGGCGAAGGACGACGGCACGCCGTTTCGCGGTTGTGTACCGCTTCCACGGGTCCGCTAAGCGGTACACAACCACGAAACGGCGTGCCGTCGTCCTTCGCCCCTGCACCCCCTCCCTTGCTGACTTACTTTGTTCATTGATGTGAACAGGAATTAAAAAATCTCAAGATCAACTACCGGTGAGTGCGGACATTGTTTTCTTTTGTATTGCTGATTCCCGCTATCAAGAGCCAGCACCACCAGGTACAGCTGCAGAAGTGTCACAGCCCGCCCTAACTATAAGCGTTTAGTGCCCGGTGTTATCTATTTTGGATGATTGTATATATATATATATATATATATATATATATATACATCAGGCAGGCACACACACTATGAGGTGTGTATATCATATATACACCTCATAGTTTGTGTGCCTGCCTGGTGATGTATACATATATATACACCTCATAGTGTGCCTGTCTGATGTATACATATATATACCTGAGGCCAAAATAAATCCTTGCCCCGGGTGCCAGAAAACGTAGTTACACCTCTGTACCAACATAAGAAATGTAACTTGACAATAGTGTCTAAAGGTCACGTTACACACACAGATATATTGGTCACAGATCTCTGCAGTGAAATCATGGACACATTGTTCCATTTGTACACAGTCACAAAATGGAGCAATGTGTCCTTGATTTCACTGCAACCAGAGATCTGTGACCAATATCTGAACAGATATCTGTGTGTGTGACGTGACCTTAAGACATCTCATTAGCCAGAGCAGTTAGCGCTGTAATTCTGATGGGGAACTATGGGAAAAGTCTTCCCACTTGGGAACCTGTACGTGTAAGGGTGGTAAGCTAACACCAGAGAAGGCTGTAGATTGTGAATAGCTCATTTTGAATTGGTCAACAATTACAAGCGGTTCAATATACATTATTTCTTGAACATATCCACCTGCTTCAATCAAGTCAAGAGCTACCAACTTCATTCTGTGCTTAGCGACCATGTTGCTTCTGGATTTTACAAAGTCATCAAGACCGGCTATTTGAGGGTTCCAGTCCTCCAATGCTGAACAATGGGTTAGCTTGGTCTCCATTAGTATGCAAGTGTGCAATTCTGCTAGTTCATTCTGCTGTCGGCCCTGGCTTTTTGCCTGATTGACTGCAAATTCCATCTCTCAATTTGGTATTATAAGGTATACCTGACTAGCCTTATATCAGCATTTCCCTCTTTAGGCTCAGATCTCTATCCATGACTACATATTGGGTCCACTAACCAGGTAACTCTTTTGTTACCTTGACTAAATCACTTGAGATGTTGAGAGAGAGAGAGAGAGGGTGAATGAGTGAGTGAGTGAGTGAGGAGAGAGAGAAGAGGAGGAACCAGTACAGTAGGTATTGGATAGAAGAAACAGTGCACTAATTGCATTGACTGATATAACCTGATACCTAACAAGTGGCAGCAGTAGAGATAGTAGTGTGGGAATGTGTGATGTAAGGCGGTTTCTGGAGTACAGTGTACACACAGAGTTTTTGAGAAGACTTTAAAGGGAACCTGTCACCGGGCATTAAGCCCCTGACCTATCGCTAGCTGTCTCTACACCTTCCTAAGTGCTCCCTAACCATCCTCTCTGTTGTAAATCAACCTAATTTAAAAGTTAAAAAATGACTGAACTTACTGGACGTCGCTCTCAGGAGACTGGAAAGGCGACTCCAAGCTCCATGGTCCCCTGCTCTCACTGCAGCCTGTTGGCGCATCATTCCTGTTTGATTTCCTCTTTTCTTAGGAAATTCCCGCCACTTTCTTGGAATCACCCGCCGACGTCACATGGCCAAAGCTGTAGCATCACAAGATCGGCCCAGTGCATTATGGCTCGACACGATCTACCCGATCATCAAGTATCGGCCATTGCATTGCGGCTCGACCGGGCCATCACGTTGAAGTGTCGATAGCTAGTATAGGTAGGGCTAATTCCTTAAGTTCCTTAGAGCTATAAGCAAGTTGCCCCCAAGCCTTTTGCAATTTCAAAACTAGACCAAAGTTTTGGCAATGCTAATTCACCCGTTGAACTTAAATTTTTGCTAAAAGTCGGAACCATTAATTGAACGTAATGTTTAATGCAGAAAAAACTTAGTGCTTGCACAATTCTTCTGTTCATTTCAGTGTCAGTGTTGTAAGATGCGGATGGACAGGGATTGAGAGGTTTCAGGGTTTAAAGTCAGATAAACGAGGGTGCTGATTTTCTTCCGCTTCTTGAAAGTGTCTGATTGAACCAATCAACATCATTCAAGCAATTTCATCTTCAAGACGAGTATATAAAATAGCCATTTTCTTTCAACCAATTATCTCGTGTTGAGCTCAGAACAATTTAGTTGCAATGCTGATGATGCAGCAAAATTTTTCTATAGTACCTTTCTTGGCATCCCCTTGTAATTGTGTTGTTAATCATGGTTCAACAACATCATGAAAGCCATTAGTGCAATATCTCGCCATAGCAAATCTAACAAGCATACCACAAATATGCCCTCAATATTTGGCAAAGGACAGCTGGTAACATAACCAGATTTTGGACACTCACAACACTGATTGCAAATCTTACCATCTTATCTTACAGTGGTAAAGCGAAAATCAGTGGTGAACGGCCTTGAAATCATCGGTATGGTACGTTAAGCTAATCAACTTGACCTCTCCCGAAGGCCGGCTCGGCACAAGAGAGCAATCTTTTGGAGGAAGTCCGGATCCCTAGCACACGTCAGAGTGACATGAAAGAGCAGGGCTACAGAGTGTCAGTGCATATCATGGGCCCTCCTGCGCACCTCATTTCAATAGCACAGTACAATCCATTCTCAGGTGACCCCAACCACACTTGTTTGCCTCAGTTTCAGTCTCCACCACCCTGCTGACGGGGGGTCAACAGATGGCAGTTAAAAAGCTGTTCGAGTGGCGCCCCGTGCAGAACAGTCGTAAGTGGTCTCCCATGTTAGTGTATATCCAACTTTGGTAAGGTACAGGGGTACGACTGGTACGTGGATACACGAGGCCATCGCATAGGGAACCATTGTAAGGGGATGGTGGAGTAAGTAATGAGTGGAGCTTTCAATGGTGAAGCCCTAGTGCCAAACGGGTGAACTGGAAATTGACTTAGGTCATATAGAGAAATTCCATTCAGTACAATTACCAAGTATTTACATGACCTTGTGACTTCGTATAGCGTCGTGTAATAAGAAAAATTGTTGGGAATCTCGCTTTAGATCCTGTGTGAATATAATGGCCTTTTTGACCCGTTTTACCTGCCCTGGCTTCATCAAATAAGAACCTTTATAAGAGAGGTCACCGGAAGATTCAAGTGGACTCCTATGGACTTTATATCAGGATATTATTTCATGCACTAATTACAATGTTGTTATATGTGATATCCATGGGAGACACTACTAAGTGTTCGTGACCGGCTCCCTCTCTGTTTTTCAATCTAACTTACAGCTTCCCCCTCCTCTCCGGTGTGCGCCTGCGCGCCATGAGTCGCCTGTGCGGGCAGCCTGACTCGCGACCACGAGTGCGCATGCGCGCGGTGCCATGGTAACCACCTGACGCCGCGCGTATCATTACACCACGCACGTCCGGTGCGCGGGGATGGCTTCCGGCGCAGCGATCTCCCGGCGCGCAGGCGCCACTATACCGGAGGAGAGGTGCACAGGTGATAGCCAGTTAGGGGTAATTAGCGGATATAAAAGGCCGTGACCACTGGGTATAGCTGTATCCTTTCCCTGAGGAAGCAATAAGACTGGTGTTAGCGAAACACGTGTTGGAATGAGTGTCCTTTGTCTCTGTTTGTCCTGAGCCTGGTTCTTCCTGCAATATTGAGAGATATGGGTAATGATCTATCTTTATATAAATGTAATGGGGGATTCTCCTAGATGACTGTTCTTTATGTTTTAGATACCCAGATATTCACTCTTGATATTGTGAGGACAATGTGTAAGGATAAGTACTGAACCAAATATTTATGCTCATAATGGAGTTGCAACTAATTTTTCTATGAGGGGATATACATATGCAGCTCTGAAACCACAGGCTAATTTATACGTCTTTGAATTGTATATATATGATGAAACAATGTTAGTCAATCAGAACTGGTTTCAGACGACGACTGTCTCCCCCTCTGTTTTGGTCACTGTACTAAAAACCATTGTGTGCCCTCAATCCTTGTTCAGAACTCTGCTATATACTAGGCTCGTTTTTTTTGTATCAATGTGAGCACTAAACGTATCGTCTTTGATTTTACTGTTGTTAATATAATGGAAAATCTTTTATGAAATTTAAATAAACTTTGATATTTTTGCATATAAACTCCTGTTGTTCTCCTGTTAATAATAACCGGTTTCAATATGCGCATTGCACATGCGCGGAGCCGGGCCAATCACGTTGGAAGGTGTCGGGACAGCTAGTGATAGGTCAAGGGCTTAATTCCTGGTGACAGGTTCCCTTTAAGAGTAGATAAGCAAACTTTGCTCAAACCTGTTTGCCAATTTCAAATCCTGTCCAAATTTGGCAATGCTCGTTCGGCCCCTTGAACCTGAATGTTTTGCTGAAAAGTCAGAAACTCAGTAATTGTTTGGTAATTGTTCGGATGAGAAAAAACATTAGTGCATTTGCACTAATTCTTCTGTTCTTCGTTTTCAGTGTCAGTGTCTGGCATAGCTGGCGGGATGGGAAGGGGCGTGAGAGGTTTCAGGGTCTAAAGTCAGATAAGCGCGGGTCTGCATTATTTTTCTTTCCTGCACTTACTGTGAGTGGTCCGGTCTGGACACCAATCAGCATCCATAAAGCAAATTGCACTGTTTTTCACACAAGAGCTATATAAGAATCAGCCATTTCCCTTGTCACCAATTTCTCAGTGTTGGAGCTCAGTGACAGTTTAGCTGCTGTAATGCTGACACTGCAGCA
This sequence comes from Allobates femoralis, assembly GCA_033576535.1. Lineage (NCBI taxonomy): Eukaryota > Metazoa > Chordata > Amphibia > Anura > Aromobatidae > Allobates > Allobates femoralis. The sequence continues at coordinate 58,570,379 of JARQOC010000005.1, read as the reverse complement.
CCCACACTTTTTGCCTAGTACCAGTTTCTGGCAAATCCCCTTTGGTACATTTGTGCTTGTGTAATCATCTCCAACAATCCTGCGCTGAAAGCCATTTAGTGCAACATCTGACAAGTGCAACATCTAACAGCAACCACAAATTTTGCCCAGTATCAGTGTTTGGCAAATCTGGTCTGCTGGATTAACATACCCCGATTTTTTGGGCCTACAACAACTGACTTGCAAATCTGTTACCATCAAATACAAGTGGTAACAGCCGCAATCATGGTGGAAAGGGGAAATCGCTTGGTGTTCATGGGGTAGGTGGTAAAGTAACCAAAAGTTATACTCAACAAACACCGGCTTCTAGGCAAAGAAAATAGCCAACATCTTTTAGAGGACAGTCTGGTATCAACCTTTTCTTAGGCAGCTACATATCACTACAACAAAGAGATCATGAAAGAGCAGGTGCTACAATAGATGTCAAGTGCTATATCATGGGGCCTCTCCTCCACCTCAATTTCAATAGCACAGACACTACATTCTTCACAGGTGTACCCCAACCACACTTGTTTCCTCACGTTTGACAAGTCTCCAGCCACCCTGCTGACTGTGGGTCAACACAGATGGCCAAGTCTGCAGAGCTGTTCAAGTGGCGCCCCTGCAGATACAGTCGTCACAGAGGTACTGCACCCCTGTTAGCGTGTAGTATCCCACTCTTGCGTAAGGTAAGAGGGGTACAGACTGGTACCGGGACACCGATGGCCACGCACTAGGAACCATTGTAGTGGGGATGGGTGGAGAGTAAGTAATTAGAGGGAGCACCTGGGAAGGAGTGAGGCCAGGAAGAATACACGTAGGTGACGTGGGACACGTGACATGGGGTATAAATAGAGCGGAAAGATCTAGAACGCAGGAGAGACAGTTGAACAGCAGAGAAGAGAGACCGCTAGACAACAGCGAAAAGAACAGCGGAACAGTGAGAGTTGAGTTGGAGGGAATCTAGAGAAAGACGCCTGTCACTGAAAGAGAAGAACTTGAGAAAAGTGCCAGAGGACTGGAGCTAGTGGGAGCTCGTCCTGAGGCCAGACCACGGAGCAGAGACAGAACTAGGTGGCTCCAGGAAGAAGAGGGGGTCCCAGAGACATGGGAAGTGAGCGATCCACCCATGGGGCTTCTACCCATTGTCAGGCGCAGGCAAGTGGAGGGACCAGGCTGCAAGAACAGGGGCACTGGGAACCCCAAGACTAGTGGGGAAGACAGACCAGGCTCAGGTAGCAATGCGGAGGCTGTGGCACTACCATGGTGACAGTGACTTCCACGCACATCTGCTGAAAAAGTGGCAACCATAGGGCTAAGGGGAGATACTGCAGGTCAACCCCTAAGAGTAGCCCACAGACACTGGCTCAGATCTCTGTGTGGCGAGGCACAAGGCAGGATGGGAGAGGCACGCGCAGTGGGAGACGACCGAAAAAGGACAGAGAAGGGATACCGGTTGTGTACAATCCTGCTATCTGGGAGTAGCTGGATCCCTGCCTCCGAGAACCCAGTGCTCAGAGGTTGGTGCACAGTAACTGTGAGTAAATGATCTGAAGACTGCAACCCATTGTGTCTGTGAACTTTCTTAACGCGTCGAGAGCACGAAATACGACTCAACTCGCTCAGGCTTAAGAACATTGCTATCTCCCTACCATCGACCCCTAAGAAAACTGTCGTGCAGCAGTGGCATCACATAAAAACAGTAAGTCACATAAAAACAACAAGTATCCCAGGTCCAGTAATAATTTCCCAAATGAACCCTCCGCACCAAATGACCTTCCCTAAGAGAGAAGCCACCCACACCGAACCTTTAATGACACCGTCAGAGTCACGGAGCCGGGTTTCGGTCCCTGTGATTCCCGTGATGGAGCCTCAAAGCCCAGTTCCTAGTACCCTAAGGCCCTGGAGGGGTGTGTCATTCATGCATACAAAAGCCTGGGATTTAGAGGTCAGCTCCAAAAGTTCACTAAGTCAAGAGGAGGAAATTATCAGCACCGATGCACAAAATCCAATCCAGGGCCAGATGAAGAAGGGTCAGAGCATAATGTAGACCCTCATTACCAAACTTTATCTCCTGTTGGTGGCTGCTGGGGAAGGGGCTGCTGTACAAGTTTGTGAACACCCTGGCATTCAGCGAACCGAACTAAATCCGGACCACTAGGTGTTCGATCATCTATCTCTATTTAAGAATTGGTCTGTTCCGATAGAAACAGTTAAAAAACATCAATACTTGAAGTACTCTTGAACTTTGCTGCTCATATGCTCTGTCACATATAAAACTATTTCAAAACACCTTAAGTTACTTAAATCAGCTTCAAGAAACACTATAGGAAATGGAAGTTTATTCAAAATCACCATAGAAGGAATATTTTCTGAAGCAATTTTCACTAGAAAACTTTTCAAAAGCCTTAAAGGGGTTTTCTATTTCTAGGGCAACCCTTCTGAAACGACATAATTCCCCCAAATAACAGACTCTGTACTCACCTGTGCTGCCGCCATTCCAGTGCTTTTGGCATCCGTGGCTTTGTATAGAGATGCAAATGATGCTGGGCATTGGAAGCTTGTTATCACACCCACAGGGGCGGAATAACATGCTAAGTGGGCCAACTAGTCAGGAAAACTAACACCCTATTGACTAGTCAAAACCCTAATTATCTTGTCATAAATGATCTTTGGAAATACTGTTTCTAAAAATGGCTTAATGTGTGCTACTATATGCTGGGATTATTAAAGGGACACTGTCAGGTTATTTTCAGTATGATACTAATATGACCATTGAATAGCGCCTGGGCAGACCTTTTAAAAACATGTAAAATCATTATTGTACCATTTGTAGTTTCCATGTTTTCAGCATCTTCAGACCCTGCAGGGAGCTGGTGCATTAGTCCTCTCCTTATATTTCTAACTGATTAGTCCGATTGCTGTATAAGTGTTATTTAAATATCCACACCTATCCAGGCTTGTGTTCACTCCCTCCCCTTTCTGCTCTGATCTGGAAGGGGAATGTGTTTTGTGCTGCAGTCTGTAAGATTTCTATCTGTTTATATAAACTTTAGTTTTCCTGCAGACATGTAATGCGGGTATCTGCTGAGCAAATGATCAAATGTTCTTATTATCACAAAGAAATATCTCAGATTGCACACACTGCCCATGTCTCATACACACAATTACATGAAAAACTCAGAACTGCAGCAAAGATCACTCCTCCTCTCTCCTCCCTTCTCTGTCTGCTGTGAATGAGTCACACAACAGACAGATCAGAGAGGAGGCAGGACAGTGTCATGAAGCATGAATATTCATTCATTGAGTGTGAGTGGGCAGCAGAGAAATCACTGTGAGTGACAGAGGGAATTAATCTTTTATTTGGAAGTTTACAGAAGTTAGGAGGGAAGCATAAATAATGGGAATACATGAATAGAGAATAGAGCAAGGAATTAGAAAACGATAGCAGTTACAAATGGATTTTTGGCCTGACAGTTTTCCTTTAAGGAGGGATTATAGATAGGCACCCTGAACTACTCGTGGTTCTGGGTGCTCAGGGGACCTGACAGGTTCCCTTTAATATGGTCACAAATCCTGAAGAACAATGTGTATATTTAGTTGTCTTTATTTAGATATTTGTTTTTGTAAAAAGCCAAAAAAGTTCTAAAACAATTTAAAAATTGAATTATACATTGATTCATTGCCGTCTCCTAATACTTATCATGTAATTAGTGTAAGATGTAGAATCTGTTTGCTGGTTACTTGCATCCTTGCTAGTTTAAAGACATATTGAGGTGATTATTTTACTTAAAATAGTTGTATTAATTGCACATTTAGACAGATCAATAATTGGGAATGTGTGTTCATAACCACTGGATCTTATGATCACCAATTCTCAGCTTGTTTAAACACACCAGCAACTACCCAAGAAAACACTCATTCACTGGATGATTCCACTGTTCACACAGGAATTTAAATCATCATTGTTGGCAGCACATTGCCAATAACAATCCAGGGTGCTGCTGTCTTCACTGCTCATATGTCAGCAGCACAGTGCCTATCCTGCACTTATCTGCTCTCCACATTTCTTTGTAAGCGCGAAGGTCACATGATGACCCTCTAACAATTTGAGCGAGGGTCAACCTTTTAGCCTCTTAAAATTAGAAGCAAGGGCGGCCTGATGACCCTCCAAAAACTAGGAGCAAGGGCCGCCTGTATAGCCTCTCCAAATCTGAAGCAATATTGGAGAAAGCATGTGACTAATGCACACAAACAAAGCTAAAGTTATAGTAACAAGAACAGTGCAGCGATATTGCCCTTTAGGATGGAGAGTCGGGGAGATATAATGGGTGAATCTAGTTAAACTTTATAAATTAATCATTGCCTATCAATTAATGATTGAACCACATGGGGGCAGTAGAGGAGCATCCACTATAAAATCTGCTAAATATTGTGACCTATGCAGAGTGTATAAGGAATCACTCAACTTGGTTTCTGTAATGTTCCATAATTCTGCAGGTATTTACATTTTTTATATTACAAGTAATGTTGCTGTTGATGTCCATTGACTTATAAAAGGATCACTGTGATTGACCACTGAATATAAGGTTATATCCAAAATTGCCTTTGAGAAACCTGCTGACTACTGGGGGCTCGATGGCTGTGACCCAACACGATCCCAAAATGAGGGCTCTGCAGCCTTGTCTTAAAAGGAACCTCTCATGTTCTTTTTTGTTATTAAACTGCCCCCAAAGTTATTTAGAGCATTAATAAAATCGCCACATTCATCCCAAAAAAGCATTTTAGATACTTACATATTTTCGTTAGCTAAATGGGTAAACAGTCAAGCAGTCATCCGGGCGGTTAACAGTTAACAGATATGTCACTGAACTTGTAGCAATGCTGAGTGCTCTGTATAAAGGACCTGTATGATGTCATGACCATGTGACCACAAAGGTCTAAGTCAGTGATTCTCAACCCTAGACCTCAAGACCCACCAACAGGTCATGTTTTCAGGATTTCCTTAGTATTGCACAGGTGATAATGGGATTACTTGCCCCGGGGGTGATTTAAACCCTTGTGCAATGCTAAGGAAATCTTATAAACATGACCTATTGGTGGGTCTTGAGGTCTAGGGTTGAAAAACAATGGTCTAAGTAGACTTTGCTCAACTTATTATAGTCACATGGTCGTGACATCACACAAGTCCTTTCAGCATTTTCTGAACTGTTAACTATTAACCAGCCAGATGACTGCTTGACTGTTTGCCCAGCTAGTTAATGAAAATATGTGAGTATTTTAAAATTCTTTTCTGGGATGAATACAATTAAAAAAAATAAATAAAAAAAAGGTTATTAATGAACACTACATGATCTAAATAACATTGGGGCAGTTTATTAACAACAAAGGGTATGACAGGTTCCCTTTAAATGGCCAAACTGAAGAAAATGTCTAGCACCACTTTATGCCACTTCTATAGCTAACAGAGTTGCACTTGTGACAGAGGCTACTACTTGTAAAGTCTTAAGTAAATTACAAAAGTGGAACATCAAGCAGCACCCACCATCTTTGAAATGTCCTTCTATTTAATACTGTTAAAACAAGCTGGGAGAAGGCGGTAGAGAGCCGGATGCCTGTAGGACAGCGGTTTGTTTCGCTTGTACTCACGCTTCCTCAGGTCCAATGTCTTTTGGAGCCGTCTTAAATGTCCCCCTCTCCATTTATTGGAGGGTCGAGTATGTACACCTCTGCTCTATTCAAGATGGCGCTGCCCATCTCTGTTCTTGTGGTTCCAGATACCTGAACTCAGGGTTGCTGGGGAAATTAGACCTCCAACAATTGGCACCTAATCAGCGGATAAGGAATAATTTGTGCTTTTAGAGACTGACTCTTATGTGGCCGTCACACACGTCAATGTCGTCAGCGATCAGATCGCTGACGACATTGACGACTGATCGCTGGTGAGCTGTCACACAGGCAGATTGACCAGCGATCAGTACCAGCGAGATCTCTGGTAACCATGTAAACAAGCGGGTAACTAAGCGCCGCGCGGCTCTTAGTTACCTGCACTTTAGCATGGATACCAGCTCCCAGCGCTTGCTGTGCGGCACTGGGAGCTGGCTGATCGCGCCTCCACCAGGCGATGCTGCGTGTCCACCGGATGACCATTGCCAGGTTTTAGAGCAGGTTCTAAAACCTGGCAATTTATCGCTGGTTGATGCGCCCTGTCACACGCGTTAATATCGCTGCAACATCATGTGCAGCAGCGATTGTGCATGCGATATTGACGCGTGTGACATCCCCATTAGATTCCCATTCCAGTAGAGTTAGTCATGGCATTTATTGTGTCCATACAGCTACCGGACATAGAATTTCATGCATACCTACGTGGCCCCAAAGTCATATGCCATCATGAATAATACCTGGTTAGAAATTTATGCAAATAAGACTAGGATTGTATTTTGGGAGATCAGTGCATGAGCTGTTGTAACTATCCCACCCCTCATGGACATTGTAAGTGCTATGGAATTAATAGTGCTATATAAATGAATAAATATTATTATATTATAGTATTGTACATCCTATAATATAATCGCCTTATCGTGTCTGTCTGTCTCTCTGTAACGGAAATCTCGCGGACAGACGCAGTCCAGCCGCGAATTGGCGCGGGATTTGAACCATGCACACCACCGCTAACGTCGGGAGATTAGCGTCGATAGCCGCTGATCCGTGACGGTAGCCGCGGGTCATCTCCTGCTGCACGGAGGTCAGCGGCGACGCAGCCAGGGGATGACCTGCGTAAGCCGGTCCTCTCCGGGCTGCTCGCAGCGTAAGTACCCCGACCGGCGCTAGCGATCTCGCTCAGTGTGACAATCTCACCAGCGACCACGTACTGACGCTCCAGAGATCCCTACCAGGTCGCATCGTTGTTGGGATCACTGGAGTGTCGCCAAGTGTGACGGTACCTTACTGATCGCTGCAGATATATTGAAGAAGCCGCGTCGCTAATTGGAGAAATTCCTATGTATTCATTGCATTATTTTTAAATCTTTATAAATAAACTACATATATATTCTAGAATACCCGATGTGTTAGAATCGGGCCACCATCTAGTCCAGGATCATCTTGATAACTTTCTAAACACATACTCGTCACACTGCCACATGCAACTCTGAAAAGGGAACCCGTCATGTCTGTTAGATTGTAAGCTCTTATCAGCAGGGCTGTCATTTTGCATTGCATTATGCTTTGTATTGTATTGTATTGTTTTTGTATTGTATTCTCTGATAACTGTTACTTATGACTGAATATGAACCTCTGAATTGTGAAGTGCTGCAGAATATGTTGGCGCTATATAAATAAAGATTATTATTATTTCTTTTTTTGTTTTGTTTTTAAATTGCCCCCATTGTTATTTAGCTCATGCATTGTGCATCACTAACCTGACTAAAAAAAGAAAAAAAACATGTGTTTACCATAAAAAAGCCCTCTAGATGCTTAGATGTTTTCATTAGGTACCTGTACAAACAGTCATGTGGATACTTCAACTGGAACCAGTCACGTGAATCCACATTCAGTCATGCAGTTTTTAAACATAGTTACACCCTCCCCCGAATTGTAATATATTAATAGCACTGAAGCACCTTCAGAAATTCACCTCTACTGCAGAAGGACCTGTGGTGATGTCACGACTGTGTGACAATAGAGGGCGGGGCTAACCCTACATTACCTTCACATCAGGGCTGCTTAGCTCCACCCATTACAGTCACATAGTCGTGACATCACCACAGGTCCTTCGGCAGCAAAAGTGAACTTAATATATTGCAATGCGGGGAGGGTGTGACTGTTTAACAACTACATGTCTGAATGTGGACTGACGTGACTGACACCAGCTGAAGTATCCACCCCGATGACTGTTTGTGTAGGTAATGCAAACAGCTAAGCCTCTAAAGGGCTTTTTTGATAAATACATGGATTATATTTTTTAAACCAGGTGAGTGATGCACGGTGCATGATCTAAATAACATGGGGGCGGCGTAAAAACAAAAAATGCACATGACAGGTTCCCTTTAATAAAACTGATGTATTTTTATCTATCTTGATAGCATTTAACAATGGAATTTCAGATGACAAACAATATTTCCCTATATTTTCAAGATCTATGCTTGCTGAGTGATAGTATTATCATACGTTTGTAGACCTCTGATTTTTTTTACGACCCTATGCTTCTAAGGCTACCTTCACACTGCATAATTACTGTTCCGTGTCTATCCCTTTTAAAACAGATAGCCTTTTAAAACGGATCAGTTTTGGGCTCCCATGTATCCCTATGGGCACGGATTGGTCCTATATGGCCTCCATGTGTGTCAGTTTTGTCCCGGATCTGTTTGTGTCCATTTTTTCATGCACCCAGAATCAGAGACTGCACCTTGAAAAAAGTGGACACAAACGGACAGATAGGGATCCGTATCTGTCCACATCAAATAACATGGGGGTCTATGGAACATGGATCCGTATGGATGAATGAAAAAATGCATCGGTGAAACTGATCCATTTTGCTGTACTGAGCATGCTCAGAAGCAAGGTACAGCTCCTCCCAGCCTTATATCTGATGACTGATGACAGATCCGTTAAAAAATCGGTCTGTGGGCATCAGTTGGCATCTTTTGGCACAGATCAGTGCTTGTCCATGTGGTCTTTGAAATTCAAGGAACCACACGGATGTGAAAATTATGCAGTGTGAAAGCAGCCTTACAACTGAGCTTTAGTTACAGTTAGTTGTCGGATATCCAGTGTGATCAGGCAGCATAAACTCAGGGTGCTTTTACATCTGCGGTAAAGTGTAATTCCCGGCACATCCAGCAGATGTCGCCATATCTCCCAGATCTGCCGCATAATGGATGACTTGCGGCACCGATCCGGCAAACGTCATTCACTCTTTATGGGGCTTGCGGTTAGGTGCGGCAAGTGTGGTATTGCCGAATCTGTCACATGCAGACGTGCAAAAAAACACTGCTGGATTCGGCAACACCACCCTTGCCGCACCTGACCCCAAGCCCCATAGAGAATGAATGGGGTTTGCCGGATCGGTGCTGCAAGTCGTCCGTTACATGGCAGATGCGGCGACATCTGCTGGATCTGCTAGGAATTACACTTTACCGCAGATGTGAAAGGGGCCTTACTGGTGTATTTTACTTTGCATCTTTGTATAAACATTTCGTATTTTTACGTAATCAAGAATGTTTCTGTTCACTTACAGCAAACGGAGATCTGATGAGGAATTTTCAAAAAGCTTTCAGATGCTGAACCATTCAAAACCTTTAGTAAACACATTCAAGAATGTTTCTTGTTGTAGTACATGGGGTTGCCCTCTAGGGGGCAATGTTCCTCCAGGGTTATTCCACCGTTCTTCCTAATTTTCACTAAACTTTTAAAATACTTTTTCATTTGTTTTGCCCACATCAATTTTCAAAAAGTGTCCATACCTCTGTGCACAGCAGCTACGGAGACATATTGGACATTAAACTGACATTTTACTATTGTAGCACTAATTACAGGACGCAAGGCTGCCATTTAAAGACGTAGGATGGGCAGCTTTTAGTGACAACATCTAAGTCTTAAATATCATATCTCTTGCAAAATATCATCACCCAAAGTGAACTGACTTCAATAACCCAAATATAAAAAATGGGAGAAACAAGGAGACACAAATATGCAATCACCTTCATATGCTCCATGTATGAAATAAAGCAGCCTCCCTCATAAGCAATTCTTTCATAACAATGTTATGCTGAATATACAATTGAAACCAGAAGTATACATATATGTACTATATGCATGTTTTTCTCACTATCTCACATGAAATCAGATTTCTCTTTTTAAGTCAATTAGTATTACCATAATTATTATTTGCCAAATGCAAGAATAATGCCAGAGAGGGAATGTTTTAAGGCATTTTTATTTTTTGCTAAGTCACAAGTTTACATACACTAAGATTACTATGCTTTTAAACAATTTGGGACAGCCCATATGATGTCATGTTTTAGGAAGCTTCTGATCATACTGCCTCTTTGTGTAGCATCATGGGAAAGTCTAAAGAAATCAACCACGATATGAGAAAGAGAATTGTGAACTTGCACAAGTCTGGTTCATCCTTGGGTGCAATGTCCAGATACCTAAAAGTGCATCGTTTATCTGTAGAAACAATTATACGTAAGTACAAACAAGATGTCTTGGAAGGAATGTCTTGGGATGTCCAGCCATAATACCTCTCAGGAAGGAGACGGGTTCTGTGTCCCAGAGATGAACGTGCTTTGGTTTGACATGTGCATATCAAGCCAAGAATAAAAGCAACAGACTTTGTGAAGATGATAGCGGAAGCTGGTGAAATTGTGTCATTGTCCACAGTGAAATGAGTATTGTATCAACATGGGCTGAAAGGCCACTCTGCCAGGAAGAAGCCATTACTCCAAAAGAAACATAAAAAATCCAGATTAATTTTTGCAAATGCACACAGGAGCAAAGACATACATTTTTGGTGACATGTCTTGTTGTCTGATAAACCTTAAATTGAACTGTTTGATGTTAATGAACATTGTTACATTTGGAGGAAAAAGAAAAAGCTTGGAGGCCTATGAACACCATCCTTTTGTGAAACACGGGGTGAAAGCGTCACGTTGTGGGGTTGTTTTGCTGAAGGAGGGACTGGAGCACTTCACAAAATAGAAGGCATCATTAGGAAAGAAGATTATGTGGCAATACTGAAGCAACATCTCAAGACATCAGCCAGGAAGTTAAAGCTTGGGCAAAAATGGGTCTTCAAAATGGACAATGACCAGAAGCAATACTGCCAAACTGGTTACAAAATGACTTAAGGATAACAAAGTCAATGTTCTGGAGTGCCCATCACAAAGCCCTGATCTCAATCCTATTGACAATTTATGCGCAAAGCTGAAAAGGCTGCGAGCAAAACAACCTACAAACATGGCTCAGCTACATCACTTCTGTCAGGAGGAATGGGCCCAAATTCCTATCAACTATTGTGAGAAGCTTGGTGGAATGACATACAGAATGTTTGACCCAAGTCATAAGGTTTAAGAGCAATGGTACCAAATATATGCAAAAACTACTTAAAAAAGGCATCATCAGAAAAACTTACCATCAGCAGCCAAAAACAAAAACCAACACTGCACTTAGCAGGATGCAGTCAGACCCCATTATGTAGAGCAAAGCCCAGGTGCAATATAAAACCACCATCTACCTACAAAGACATTGGGAGGTGACTTGCCATGTACATATTGGGCCTGCATAGGACGCCATTCACACTGATACATATGATGTGGAGTGTCTGATAGCTACCCACCGGTCTTGCGACCTGGCCAAATGGGCCGCCAGTACGATGTCTCCCACCACTGGATGAATTGCGCCCCATAGGGTCCAGCCACAGCCCATGAGAATTATAAAAAAGTGCAAAAAGTTTTTTATGATAGACAAAAAATCTTTTTTATGGGGTATTGATTCATGTATTAGCCAAGACACTTAAGATCGTAATCCACGTCACGGATCCCCATGCTTATGACTCCTAACAAAATATATACAAAAACTACTCAAAAAAGGCAGCATCAGAAAAACTTACCATAAGCAGCCAAAAACATAAACCAAATGTTTTTTATGATAGACAAAAATACATGAACCAATACCCCATATAAAAGGTTTTTTGTCTATCATAAAAAACGTTTTGCACTTTTTTATCATTTTTGCGCAGTGTTGGTTTGTTTTTGGCTGCTGATGGTAAGTTTTTCTAATGGTACCAAATAGTAATGAAATGTATGAAAACTAATGACATTGCAAAAAGGAATAAAAATGCCTTAAAACATTCTCTCTCTCATTATTCTGGTATTTCGCAAATATTAATAATTATGGTAATCCTAATTAACCTAAAACAGGAAAGGTTTATTCTGATTTCATGTCAGATAGTGAGAAAAACATGAATATGTGTCTTTCTACATAGTGTATGGAAACTTCTGGTTTCAACTATACACCCAAATGGGAAATGTGACTTACAAATTAGATATCAGTAGAATATGTAGTGTGCTTCCGCTTCCCTCCGGCCCCAATGCGCGTTTCATATGCAAATTCTACAGGTTGGTTACATGCATTTAGAAAGGAACATGATTCCTAGGGGTCTGCATCTCAGAAAGAAACTCACGCAGGACCTACTATGAAGATTTTATTGTTCTAAATTTGTCAGCTTCGGTCAGTCAGGAGTCTGATTTAAAGCTTTGTAAAGGGACACTGTCAGGTCATTTTTCAGTATGACACTAATATTACCCTAGAATGAACTCTTGGATTAGTCCTCTCCATTATAACCAAACAGGAATAGTCTGGCTGCTGTATAAACTGTCATGTAATTATGCACTCCCTCTCAGCAGCTCTTTCCTCCTTCCTCCCTTCACTAACAGTGCAGTGTCAGGTTTCACTTTCAGGAGATTTGTTCTGTTGAGGACACTCCAGTTATTCTCTAAGCAGGCATCCTGCTGTGACAGTTTGTGTTGTATTTGACCTCTTGTGATGCTGTAAACACAGAAAGCAGAGAGGAGAATACAGCCCCCCCACATTGATGTCCTATGCAGTGATGTAATGTGAATATATGACATGCATATTCATACTATGGGGAGTGGATAACAGAGAGCTAAGTGAAGATCTGTCACTGTAAGTGACCTTAAAGATGATGATGATGTCACTAGTAATTCTGAATGTAAGAATAGTCAGGATGTTTTCTCTAACGATCTGATGACTTTTTCTGAGCAGCTAGCCATTAGAAATTTAGAGTCATGTTCTGAGGTTGAGACTAAGGGTAATAACACTATGCGAGATGCATGCAAGTATCTAACATGCATCTCGTATGAGTCACCCATGTCAGAGACAGGAGAGCTAGGCCACCCAGGATAGACTGACCAATTAAAGGGATCGGCACAGGTATACCATGTTCTGGAGATGCCCAATAAAAAGACACAGAGTCCAGGTCTTTACGTTTATTGGCAACAAGAGTTTATATAGGTTTTAGAAGTTAATAGATTGATACTAGTGATGGGCGAATCCTAAATTACTCGGAATCGCTTGACTCTAGCGAGTCCGAGCCCGGGACTTGCTACTCGTTGCGAGTCTAGCGAGTCCAATGTTAATGAATGGGGAAGCGAGTAATAGCGAGTAGTGTGAGATTTACAAATCGCAGATGTGTCTCGGAAGCTTCAGCCTGAAGCAATCCTAGATTTGTCATTTATTTGCATTGGACTCGTTTACTTTGCAACTGCTGGGAAACTCGCACAGATAAGAGTCCTGTCTGCTCAGTGTGCTGGCTGCGGCAGCTCCAGGGTCCTAGAGCCCGCCTGCTGCCTGATGTAGCAGAGCTGAGATTGTTCTCAGTCTGCTCATTCCCTGTGCATAGACATCTATATCTATGCACAGGGATGAGCAGAGAGGACATCGCGTTTTGGACTGCGTCGGACGGAAGAGGATTTTTTTAATTAAAGATGGAGTCTCTAATGGCTTTTTTTTTTATTTCTAATAAATATTTCTCTGTGTTGTGTTTTTTTTAAAACAATTTAATAGAAATTCATGGCGGTCATGTCTAATATTGGCGTGAACGCCATAAATTTCGGGCTTAGGGCCAGCTGATAATACAAAGCTGGCCCTAACCTCTTTATTACCCAGCGTGCCACCGCCACCAGGGCCGCTGGAAGAGCGGGGTTCAGCGCCAGAGGATGGCGCTTCAATGAACGCGCCATCTTCTGGGGCGGCTGCGGGCTGCAATTTGCAGCGGGGGGTGCCCAGAAAGCTTGGGCATCCCTGCGCTGCGGATTCCAGCCCCCAGCTGCTTAGCTGTACCTGGCTAGAAATAGAAATTGCGCGGAGCCCCACGCATTTTTTTTTAATTATTTCATGAAATTCTGAGATTCTGACTCTGAGACTCTGAGATTCTGACTCTGAGACTCTGAGATTCTGACTCTGACTCTCTGAGATTCTGACTCTGACTCTCTGAGACTCTGACTCTGACTCTCTGAGATTCTGACTCTGACTCTCTGAGACTCTGAGATTCTGACTCTGACTCTGACTCTCTGAGATTCTGACTCTGACTCTGAGATTCTGACTCTGACTCTCTGAGATTCTGACTCTGACTCTCTGAGATTCTGACTCTGACTCTCTGAGATTCTGACTCTGACTCTCTGAGATTCTGACTCTGACTCTCTGAGATTCTGACTCTGACTCTCTGAGATTCTGACTCTGACTCTCTGAGATTCTGACTCTGACTCTCTGAGATTCTGACTCTGACTCTCTGAGATTCTGACTCTGACTCTCTGAGATTCTGACTCTGACTCTCTGAGATTCTGACTCTGACTCTCTGAGATTCTGACTCTGACTCTCTGAGACTCTGAGATTCTGACTCTGACTCTGACTCTCTGAGATTCTGACTCTGACTCTGAGATTCTGACTCTGACTCTCTGAGATTCTGACTCTGACTCTCTGAGATTCTGACTCTGACTCTCTGAGATTCTGACTCTGACTCTCTGAGATTCTGACTCTGACTCTCTGAGATTCTGACTCTGACTCTCTGAGATTCTGACTCTGACTCTCTGAGATTCTGACTCTGACTCTCTGAGATTCTGACTCTGACTCTCTGAGATTCTGACTCTGACTCTCTGAGATTCTGACTCTGACTCTCTGAGATTCTGACTCTGACTCTGAGACTCTGAGATTCTGAGACTCTGAGATTCTGAGATTCTGACTCTGACTCTCTGAGATTCTGACTCTGACTCTCTGAGATTCTGACTCTGACTCTCTGAGATTCTGACTCTGACTCTCTGAGATTCTGAGATTCTGAGATTCTGAGATTCTGACTCTGACTCTCTGAGATTCTGACTCTGACTCTCTGAGACTCTGACTCTGACTCTCTGAGATTCTGACTCTGACTCTGAGACTCTGAGATTCTGAGACTCTGAGATTCTGAGATTCTGACTCCGACTCTCTGAGATTCTGACTCTGACTCTCTGAGATTCTGACTCTGACTCTCTGAGATTCTGACTCTGACTCTCTGAGATTCTGACTCTGACTCTCTGAGATTCTGACTCTGACTCTGAGACTCTGAGATTCTGAGACTCTGAGATTCTGAGATTCTGACTCCGACTCTCTGAGATTCTGACTCTGACTCTCTGAGATTCTGACTCTGACTCTCTGAGATTCTGACTCTGACTCTCTGAGATTCTGACTCTGACTCTCTGAGATTCTGACTCTGACTCTCTGAGATTCTGACTCTGACTCTCTGAGATTCTGACTCTGACTCTCTGAGATTCTGACTCTGACTCTCTGAGATTCTGACTCTGACTCTCTGAGATTCTGACTCTGACTCTGAGATTCTGAGATTCTGACTCTGACTCTGACTCTGACTCTCTGAGACTCTGAGATTCTGAGACTCTGAGATTCTGAGATTCTGAGATTCTGACTCTGACTCTCTGAGATTCTGACTCTGACTCTCTGAGATTCTGACTCTGACTCTCTGAGATTCTGACTCTGACTCTCTGAGATTCTGACTCTGACTCTCTGAGATTCTGACTCTGACTCTCTGAGATTCTGACTCTGACTCTCTGAGATTCTGACTCTGACTCTCTGAGATTCTGACTCTGACTCTGAGATTCTGAGATTCTGACTCTGACTCTGACTCTGACTCTCTGAGACTCTGAGATTCTGAGACTCTGAGATTCTGAGATTCTGAGATTCTGACTCTGACTCTCTGAGATTCTGACTCTGACTCTCTGAGATTCTGACTCTGACTCTCTGAGATTCTGACTCTGACTCTCTGAGATTCTGACTCTGACTCTCTGAGATTCTGACTCTGACTCTCTGAGATTCTGACTCTGACTCTCTGAGATTCTGACTCTGACTCTCTGAGATTCTGACTCTGACTCTCTGAGATTCTGACTCTGACTCTCTGAGATTCTGACTCTGACTCTCTGAGATTCTGACTCTGACTCTCTGAGATTCTGACTCTGACTCTGAGACTCTGAGATTCTGAGACTCTGAGATTCTGAGACTCTGACTCTGACTCTCTGAGACTCTGAGATTCTGACTCTGACTTTGACTCTCTGAGACTCTGAGATTCTGAGATTCTGACTCTGACTCTCTGAGATTCTGACTCTGACTCTCTGAGATTCTGACTCTGACTCTCTGAGATTCTGAGACTCTGACTCTGACTCTCTGAGACTCTGAGATTCTGACTCTGACTTTGACTCTCTGAGACTCTGAGATTCTGAGATTCTGACTCTGACTCTCTGAGATTCTGACTCTGACTCTCTGAGATTCTGAGATTCTGAGATTCTGAGATTCTGAGATTCTGACTCTGACTCTCTGAGATTCTGACTCTCTGACTCTCTGAGATTCTGACTCTCTGAGATTCTGACTCTGACTCTCTGAGATTCTGACTCTGACTCGCTGAGATTCTGACTCTGACTCTCTGAGATTCTGACTCTGACTCTCTGAGATTCTGACTCTGACTCTCTGAGATTCTGACTGACTCTCTGAGATTCTGACTCTGAGAGATTCTGACTCTGACTCTCTGAGATTCTGACTCTGACTCTCTGAGATTCTGACTCTGACTCTCTGAGATTCTGACTCTGACTCTCTGAGATTCTGACTCTGACTCTCTGAGATTCTGACTCTGACTCTCTGAGATTCTGACTCTGACTCTCTGAGATTCTGACTCTCTGAGATTCTGACTCTCTGAGATTCTGACTCTCTGAGATTCTGACTCTGACTCTGAGACTCTGAGATTCTGAGATTCTGACTCTGACTCTCTGAGATTCTGACTCTCTGAGATTCTGACTCTGACTCTGACTCTCTGAGACTCTGAGATTCTGAGATTCTGACTCTGAGACTCTGAGATTCTGAGATTCTGAGATTCTGACTCTGACTCTCTGAGATTCTGACTCTGACTCTGAGACTCTGAGATTCTGACTCTGACTCTCTGAGATTCTGACTCTGACTCTCTGAGATTCTGACTCTGAGACTCTGAGATTCTGACTCTGAGATTCTGACTGACTCTCTGAGATTCTGACTCTGACTCTCTGAGATTCTGACTCTGAGACTCTGAGATTCTGACTCTGAGACTCTGAGACTCTGAGACTCTGAGATTCATGAAATAATAAAAAAAAAAATGCGTGGGGCTCCGCTCAATTTCTATGTCTAGCCAGGTACAGCTAAGCTTACATAATATAAGACTGGCTTCAACCTTATGTCTAGGTGCAAGCAAGAAAAAAAAAACGACATTTAAAGTGCAAATCCGCTGCAACACTAGACAGTATATGTGTGGGAAATAGCATAATGGCTACATGTGAATAGCAGGGCTGTCTGCACAGCTAACAAAGACAAGGGAAAAAAACATGGCAGAAACTGCTTATGAATCTAAGAAAAATTTGAGAAATCTTAGCTTAAAGCAGCGGCCGCTGCGTTCAAGAGCCCGGTAACCTCGCCACGGTTTTTCTCATTATACCGGGTCCTAACCGTGTGCCTCTCTCATGGTATAGTGCTGTATGTGTGGGTTTATATGCCTCTATCTACAATTAAAACCAGCTGTGAGGGGTTATAATGGACATGACTACAATAAAATGGATACCAGACATGGCCACCGGGCGGGGGAAGGGAGCTCAGTCAAAAAGTCAGTACTACAATTACATAAATATAAGACTGGCTTCAACCTTATGTCTAGGTGCAAGCAAGAAAAAAAAAAAAAAAAAAACGACATTTAAAGTGCAAATCCGCTGCAACACTAGACAGTATATGTGTGGGAAATAGCATAATGGCTACATGTGTAAACCCACACATACAGCACTATACCATGAGAGAGGCACACGGTTAGGACCCGGTATAATGAGAAAAACCGTGGCGAGGTTACCGGGCTCTTGAACGCAGCGGCCGCTGCTTTAAGCTAAGATTTCTCAAATTTTTCTTAGATTCATAAGCAGTTTCTGCCATGTTTTTTTCCCTTGTCTTTGTTAGCTGTGCAGACAGCCCTGCTATTCACATGTAGCCATTATGCTATTTCCCACACATATACTGTCTAGTGTTGCAGCGGATTTGCACTTTAAAGGTACAGCTAAGCAGCTGGGGCTGGAATCCGCAGCGCAGGGATGCCCAAGCTTTCTGGGCACCCCCGGTGCAAATAGTAGCCCGCAGCCGCCCCAGAAGATGGCGCGTTCATTGAAGCGCCATCCTTTGGCGCTGAACCCCGCTCTTCCAGCGGCCCTGGTGGCGGTGGCACGCTGGGTAATAAAGGGGTTAATACCAGCTTTGTTATACAAGCTGGTATTAAGCCCGAGATTCTTAATGTCAGGCCACGTTTAACCCAGCCACTAAGAATCTCCAATAAAGGGTTAAAAAAACACAGAGAAAAAAATCCTATTCCGTCTGACGCAGTCCAAAACGCGATGTCCTCTCTGCTACATCCCCTGTGCATAGATATAGATGTCTATGCACAGGGAATGAGCAGACTGAGAACAATCTCAGCTCTGCTACATCAGCCAGCAGGCGGGCTCTAGGAGCCTGGAGCTGCACAGAGCAGACAGCTCTTACTCTGCGAGTTTCCCTGCTATCACTGGCACAGTAGCCGAGTCTAATGCAAGACAATGGCAATCCTAGTTTTGTCAGCGTTTGCCAATGATTTGCATTGGACTCGTGCGAGTAAACGCTGGGAAACTCGCAGAGTACCGAGTCCTGCGAGTCCCTTACTACTCGCTGAGTAACGAGTCCTAGCGAGTAGATTCGCCCATCCCTACTTGAGACCATAACATCAAGTTACACATGACACTACCACTAGACCACAGACCCGCACACAGATAACCTGAGAACATGGGGTTATCTTAACTGTACATAGGAAGCTTAGTCACACAATCATATACACCAATCATATATACACACAGACACATATATACACACAATCATATATACTGTACACAAAGACACATATATACACACAATCCTATACACACACAATCCTATACACACACAATCCTATACACACATACACACACACCTAATCCTATACACACATACACAATCAATCATACACACACCTAATCCTATACACACATACACAATCAATCATACACACAATCCTATACACACATTCACAATCCTATACACACTGTGAGGCAGCAACCGGAGAACCCGCTTGCAAACGACAACAAACACGTGTTTATAAGTTTAACCAATGTCTACCCGTTTATTTTTCACATATAATAACATAACCCGGGTAGCATGTTTGACACATAGCACATTGATAATAAACACTTTACATAAATACACCATACATTTACATATAACATTACATAACACTTATATTGCACATAACATCTTATAGTAACCCGGGACCTGTAACCATCTCTGTCCCCATTGGAGCTCTACTAACAGCTCCCGTGGTGGCTACGGCTTCCGGCCTACTCACACTATACATACGTTACAGTACGACGATGACCCCTCCGGGTTCATAACAGGGATTGAGCAACCTGAGTACCGGGTATGTCATGTATCCCCAAGGGGCTCTTTCCTGGACGCATCTCCGCCTACGTCCCGGTCAGAGTCCACAGGGTTCAACCATGGTGTCCCCACTCTAGGAGCCCTTTTAACCCCTGCTTCTGACCTTCGTTACATACGCCTCAACGGGCCCTGTGGGTCCCAATGGCGGTACCTGCCGCCTGGCTTTAGTCCCCCAGCATGATGATATACATTCACCCGTAGTCAGGATTCCTGCCTGACCGGGACCTTACATACCGTATGTGATCCATCATTCAAACGTCCATGGATCACACACCTGCTCACAGCCCACATCCATGGACTGTGGCCCCTCCATGGCCCATTACAGGGACTGGCAAACCATAGTACACGGGAACCTCATCCGATACCTACTAGGAGCCCTATTACCCCTGTGTCTGGCACCACAGGCACACCCACACCATTAGAGGTCGTGGTTGAGGGACGGGTACCCTCTGCAAGCAGCAGGGCAAGCCTCCCTCTCGTCCCACAGGGACGGAACGCCTCCAACATCATCCATACTAGCTGGGTCACTCTCTCCCCACATCATTATACATGGGTCTTACATATAGGCCATCATCTCTCATTCAGGGCCATTACCTAAGCCCTCATACACATAGTTAAACACGTTCTGTTTCATCAGGTCCTTTAACTGAGCACTCTGACTCGGACCCAAAGGCGGTCTATGCCCGCCGGGCACACTACATACGATTGCCTCCAAAGGCTACATACACTCGCCTCCCGAAGGGCTACTTTCATTCCGGTTCATCAGGACCTTTAACTGACTCCACTGAGTCGGTCCCAAGGGCGGTCTATACTCGCCTAGCATCATTTACAAACACGGTGCACAGTTCCCACAATCATTCAGGAACTGCTTTTCTTACCGGGCACGGATCCGGGTCTCGCTACCTGTGTCACAGGTTCCACCAGGCATCCCCACAGGCTCTTTCCCGGACGTGAGGTGAACCACGTCCGATCTAGCGTCCACGGGTCAACCACAGCTTCCCCCTCCAGGTGCGGACACGACCACGGACCTCGGCACCGGCATGGAGCTAGCATGCTCCCGTGTCCACACACAGAGCCTTGGACTGCTCTGCACTCAGGCTGCTCTCAGCCCACATGCTCTCAGGCTGGCAATCTCTGGATGACTCTCAGCAGGATCTCAGCTTCCAGAATCAATCTCAATCTGAATGACTCAATCACTCACCTGGCTGCCTCTTATCGTGCCAGCCACTCCCACATGGACACACCCCCTTAGCTGCCGGTAATCAGCCTTTCACACAGCTCAGGTTAACTCCCTGTGTTCCGGGTTGTCAGCACTCAGCCCTTATTCCTTAGGGACTCCTCGATCTCATCTCACTCTCACTGCCGCTCATTAGGCTCATGAAACCCTGTCCAAAGTTGGTTCACACAGCATTATCAGTCAAACCGGCCAGTGTGCACAGGATCATACCTCGATCCTGCATGTGACGCGCCCCGGCCATGAGGATCATGCCGGCGGTGCCTCACAACACATACACAATCATATACACAATCCTATACACACACAATCCTATACATACACAATCATATACACAATCCTATACACACATACACACACACCTAATCCTATACACACATACACAATCAATCATACACACACCTAATCCTATACACACATACACAATCAATCATACACACAATCCTATACACAATCCTATACACACATACACAATCCTATACACACACAATCCTATACACACATACACAATCATATACACACACCTAATCCCATACACACATACACAATCAATCCTATACACACAAAATCCTATACACACACACACACACACACAATCAATCCTATATACACAAAGATATGACATACACAATCAATCCTATACACACTCACAACCCTATACACTCAGACATACACAATCCTATACACAATCATACACACATACACAATCCTATACACACACAATCCTATACACACATACACAATCATATGCACACACCTAATCCCATACACACATACACAATCAATCCTATACACACAAAATCCTATACACACACACACACAATCAATCCTATATACACAAAGATATGACATACACAATCAATCCTATACACACTCACAACCCTATACACTCAGACATACACAATCCTATACACAATCATACACACATACACAATCCTATACACACACAATCCTATACACACATACACAATCATATGCACACACCTAATCCCATACACACATACACAATCAATCCTATACACACAAAATCCTATACACACACACACACAATCAATCCTATATACACAAAGATATGACATACACAATCAATCCTATACACACACACAACCCTATATACACTCAGACATACACAATCCTATACACAATCATACACACATACACAATCCTATACACACTCAGACATACACAATCCTATACACACACACATACACACACAATCCTATACACAATCATACACACACTCAGACATACACATATTAAAGTGCTGTGTAAATCCTGTGAAATGATGCCAGTAAAGCCAGTGATCAGCTGATCCAATCTGCACACATTGCTCTGCTGCTGACATAGATCTGGACAGAGGAATCAGCCTGTCCAATATGATAAAGCTGCCCCCCCCCCACTATAGACAGATCCAGCTACACCCAGATGGGGAGGAAAGTCACACCACAATTATATCCTGGAATAAATCCCTTCCCCTGTATGGGGGGTTTGATGCCGCACATCTCCAGCCTTTCTTGTCGCCCAATGTGAACAGTAGATTGCGGTTTCCTCCTTGGTGTGGGCGGAGCCTCGTCACTATTGGCTATGGCCGGCAGCCACACACAACCCTCACTGCTGAGATGCCGGCACTGCACAGGGAGCCGCCGGCCGCATCCCAGTACAGAGAGGCAGAGGGGCCGCCTGCAGTTTGCTGTGTGCGGCCATAGTGGATCCTGACAGCAATCATGTGCCCCGGCCTGTATAGCTGCAGGCTCCGCCCCTGGGTACGAGGACTCCTCCCCCATCCTTCTTCCCCTGCAGACACTCACAGCCAATGATGATCCTTATGGAGGAGGAGACCCGAGCAGGGTGACCCGCGGCTGTACCCAGTGTGGCTCAGGCACTCCAGGGGGATCCCTCACTCCCGCTGTCAATGTGCCTGAGCAGCCGACACTGAAGTGAAGCCGCCATACCTGCGGTTCAGCCCATAGGACTCACTGCACTGGGCCGCTTCAAAGATACCGCGGGAACCATGACAACGGGGGCGTGGCCTCTGGCAGAGCAAGGGAAGCAACGGACGACTAAACATGGTGGCCCAGACTGACTCTGGTCTCCCCCAAAGAGGAAAAATATGAAGAAAATAATAAAAAAAAAAATATCAATTTAATAAATTAAAAAAAAAAATATATATATATTTTTTTAAAATGTGGTGCATCCTGCAGACCTAGTGCCAGTGCCCTGGACATGAATGTTCTAGGACTCAGGCTGAGGGCCTCAGAGTTGCAGTGTTCCCAGATGGTGATATCATCATCGTCACTCACCGTCTCTTCTCCACCCACACTGCTTTGCAGCTCTCTGAACCTACCATGGATTGGAACTCATGACCTTGAGACCATAACATCAAGTTACACATGACACTACCACTAGACCACAGACCCGCACACAGATAACCTGAGAACATGGGGTTATCTTAACTGTACATAGGAAGCTTAGTCACACAATCATATACACCAATCATATATACACACAGACACATATATACACACAATCATATACACCAATCATATATACTGTACACAAAGACACATATACACACAATCCTATACACACACAATCCTATACACACACAATCCTATACACACATACACACACACCTAATCCTATACACACATACACAATCATATACACAATCCTATACACACACAATCCTATACATACACAATCATATACACAATCCTATACACACATACACACACACCTAATCCTATACACACATACACAATCAATCATACACACACCTAATCCTATACACACATACACAATCAATCATACACACAATCCTATACACAATCCTATACACACATACACAATCCTATACACACACAATCCTATACACACATACACAATCATATACACACACCTAATCCCATACACACATACACAATCAATCCTATACTCCAATGCAAATCAATGGCAATTCTAGTTTTGTCAGAGACTCTGACAAAACTAGGATTGCCATTGACTTGCATTGGACTTGTTACTGTGCAAATAATCGCAGGGAAACTCGCACAGTAACGAGTCCAGCTGTCTGCTCTGTGCCCACGGGTCCTGCAGGCTGCCGCAGCTCCAGGGTCCTAGAGCCCGCCTACTGCCTGATGTAGCAGAGCTGAGATTGTTCTCAGTCTGCTCATTCCCTGTGCATAGACATCTATATCTATGCACAGGGGATGTAGCAGAGAGGACATCGCGTTTTGGACTACGTCGGACGGAAGAGGATTATTTTAATTAAAGATGGAGTCCCTAATGGCTTTTTTTTTTTTATTTCTTATAAAAAAATTTCTCCGTGTTTGTGTTTTTTTTAACCCTTTATTGGAGATTCTTAGTTGCCGGGTCAAACCTGGCCTGACATTAAGAATCTTGGGCTTAATACCAGCTTGTATAACAAAGCTGGTATTAACCCCTTTATTACCCAGCGTGCCACCGCCACTAGGGCCGCTGGAAGAGCGGGGTTCAGCGCCAGAGGATGGCGCTTCAATGAACGTGCCATCTTCTGCGGCGGCTGCGGGCTGCAATTTGCAGCGGCAGGTGCCCGAAAGCTTGGGCCTCCCTGCGCTGCGGATTCCAGCCCCCAGCTGCTTAGCTGTACCTGGCTAGACATAGAAATTGCGCGGAGCCCCACGCATTTTTGTGCTACTGCTATTGGAGAAAGCAACTTTTTCAAGCTTTTAAAGCTCAGCCAACAAACAAAAATGATCCAGCATGGAAAGTGAAGGTGTAGCGCCCTGCTAGTGAGTGCACTACAAATGGGTACTGCAACCCTAACAAAAGGTGCAGTATGCTTTGTTCTGGCAAGGAGTAGTAGAAGCCTGATGCTCCAGCACCACACACACACCTAGTCATAGAGGACCAATCAGACGCCCGTTACTAGATTGCTGCGATTTTGGGCACAGGGGATCAAATTGGACCGAATTGGATCCGACCGGATCCGCGACAAATAACATGGGGGCCTATGGAGCACGGGTCCGAGGAAACAGCTGATCATTCCTCGGACTCGATTTTAGTGTACTGAGCATGCTCAGTACACTAAAATCGCTCTGTGCCATCTAATATCACTACTGCAATGTATATACATACATTGCAGAAGTGACATTTAGTGAAAAAAAAGGGTTGAAAATAAAAAAACTTAATTCTCACCTGTCCCGCGATCCACCGATGCCTCCAGCGCTCGATGCTTCTAGGACCTGGCGTGAAGTCACAGTCACATGACCGCTTTCCGCGGTAACTGGTCATGTGACTGTGACATCACGCCAGGTCCTGTAAGGAGCAGAAGAAGATAGCTGGAAGCGCCGGGGGACTCGTGGATGGGTGAGAATAAAGATTTTTTTTATTTTATGAGGCAAAAGAGGGGAAAAAGAGGGGAGAAAGAGGGGGAGAAAGAGGGGAGAAAGAGAGGGAGAAAGAGGGGAGAAAGAGGGGAGAAAGAGGCGACAAGAGGCAGAGAGAAGCGAGGTGACAGGATGGAGAGAAGAGGAGGAGCGATGTCACAGCAGGAGCGGGGAGAGGAGGAGAGAGGGACAGGATCCAAACTGATCCTGCAAAATATCGGAATCGGATGTCTATTTGGCATCCGACTGCAGGCATCAGATCGGATCGTTGCTGTTCGAGGGGTCCTGCAAAAAGTCGGATCCCCTCGGACAGCACAAAAATGCTGTGAAATCAGCCTTAGTTAAGAAGGGAGCTACAAAGAGCAGTGCAGCAGAGTGAGAGAGTGAGAAGCAAAGTGAAAGCAGCAGATGTAGCAGAGCTGCAGAGCTACAGAACGGCAAAAAAGAAGCTAACGGGGGAAGAGAAAGGGGCCAAGAAAGAGGGTAATCAAATACCCTAGCCCAGTCCGAAGTGGGGTACCGGCTCCAACGTGGATCAGAGGTAGATCTCTGGACCGCAAATTCATTGGCGTGGTCGCAAGCTTCATAGGAGCACAATCCAAGCGCCCTACACCAAGCACAGTCTCCGCCAGAAGCACTAGACTGGGTTGGGTTCACCTCTGGAGAGGGATTGTGCAGGGCAGCAGAGCAGGACAGAGAACGTGATAGAGAAGGAACACCAACGGAGCTTCAGAGGGACACTACTCGCTACCAGGACCTCCCGGTCCACTACCCAGCTGAAAGAACCGCAGATTTACAGAGTAAAGTACCCGTTTAGAGCGAGCAAGGAGTCAGTGTTTCTTCCTAATGGACTGAGACTATTCTGCCTTGCTCCACAGTGACTACGCTGCCCCACTCCACCATCTATTGCTACTTCCAACACCCCAGGGACATCGCCTTTCCTGTAGAGGGCCACGACATCTTGCTGCCGCCCATCACCCCGGAGGTTCCAGCTGCGCCGGTGCCATCACCGGACCTACAGGTGGCTTCACAAACAACTACATTTTCTTTTTCTTTTGCCTTTTTATTGTCTGCTCAAGGGCACGGACTTGGGTACCGACCATCCGTGACATCCCAGTACCAGTACGCCTGACATTCGAGTACCCCGACCCTTGGCCCCACACAAAGGTAAACAAAAGCTTAACATTTAATAAAAATAACTAAATAGCTCCAGATAGTGATAATGTACAGTTGTGGCCAAAAGTATTGACACCCTGCAATTCTGTCAGATAATACTCAGTTTCTTCCTGAAAATGATTGCAATCACAAATTCTTTGGTATTATTATCTTCATTTAATTTGTCTTCAATGAAAAAACACAAAAAGAATTGTCCTAAAGCCAAATTGGATATAATTCCACACCAAACATAAAAAAGGGGGTGGACAAAAGTATTGGCACTGTTAGAAATATCATGTGATGCTTCTCTAATTTGTGTAATTAACAGCACCTGTAACTTACCTGTGGCACCTAACAGGTGTTGGCAATAACTATATCACACTTGCAGCCAGTTGACATGGATTAAAGTTGACTCAACCTCTATCCTGTGTCCTTGTGTGTACCACGTTGAGCATGGAGAAAAGAAAGAAGACCAAAGAACTGTCTGAGGACTTGAGAAACCAAATTGTGAGGAAGCATGAGCAATCTCAAGGCTACAAGTCCATCTCCAAAGACCTGAATGTTCCTGTGTCTACCGTGCGCAGTGTCATCAAGAAGTTTAAAGCCCATGGCACTGTGGCTAACCTCCCTAGATGTGGACGGAAAAGAAAAATTAATGAGAGATTTCAACGCAAGATTGTGCGGATGGTGGATAAAGAACCTTGACTAACATCCAAACAAGTTCAAGCTGCCCTTCAGTCCAAGGTTACAACAGTGTCAACCCGTACTATCAGTCAGCATCTGAATGAAAAGGGACTGTATGGTAGGATACCCAGGAAGACCCCACTTCTTACCCCGAGACATAAAAAAGCCAGGCTGGAGTTTGCCAAAACTTACCTGAGAAAGCCTAAAACGTTTTGGAAGAATGTTCTCTGGTCAGATGAGACAAAAGTAGAGCTTTTTGGGCAAACGCATCAACATAGAGTTTACCGGAGAAAAAAAGAGGCATTCAAAGAAAAGAACACAGTCCCTACAGTCAAACATGGCGGAGGTTCCCTGATGTTTTGGGGTTGCTTTGCTGCCTCTGGCACTGGACTGCTTGACCGTGTGCATGGAATTATGAAGTCTGAAGACTACCCACAAATTTTGTAGCATAATGTAGTGTGTGAAAGCTGGGTCTCCCTCAGAGGTCATGGGTCTTCCAGCAGGACAATGACCCAAAACACACTTCAAAAAGAACTAGAAAATGGTTTGAGAGAAAGCACTTGAGACTTCTAAGGTGGCCAGCAATGAGTCCAAACCTGAATCCCATAGAACACCTGTGGAGAGATCTAAAAATGGCAGTTTGGAGAAGGCACCCTTCAAATATCAGGGACCTGGAGCAGTTTGCCAAAGAAGAATGGTCTAAAATTCCAGCAGAGCATTGTAAGAAACTCATTGATGGTTACCGGAAGCGGTTGATCGCAGTTATTTTGGCTAAAGGTTGTGCAACCAAGTAATAGGCTGGCCCATTTTTGGAGTTTTATGTGAAACGATCAATGTTTTGCTTTTTGCTTCAGTCTCTGTTGTGTTTTTTTCATTGAAAACAAATGAAATGAAGATAATAATACCAAAGAATTTGTGATTGCAATCATTTTCAGGAAGAAACTGAGTATTATCTGACAGAATTGCAGGGGTGTCAATACTTTTGGCCACAACTGTACATTATCACTATCTGGAGCTATTTAGTTATTTTTATTAAATGTTAAGCTTTTGTTTACCTTTGTGTGGGGCCAAGGGTCGGGGTACTCGAATGTCAGGCGTACTGGTACAGGGATGTCACGGATGGTCGGTACCCAAGTCCGTGCCCTTGAGCAGACAATAAAAAGGGAAAAGAAAAAGAAAATGTAGTTGTTTGTGAAGCCACCTGTAGGTCCGGTGATGGCACTGGCGCTGCTGGAACCTCCAGGGTGATGGGCGGCAGCAAGATGTCGTGGCCCTCTACAGGAAGGGCAATGTCCCTGGGGTGTTGGAAGTAGCAATAGATGGTGGAGTGGGGCAGCGTAGTCACTGTGGAGCAAGGCAGAATAGCCTCAGTCCATTAGGAAGAAACACTGACTCCTTGCTCGCTCTAAACGGGTACTTTACTCTGTAAATCTGCGGTTCTTTCAGCTGGGTAGTGGACCGGGAGGTCCTGGTAGCGAGTAGTGTCCCTCTGAAGCTCCGTTGGTGTTCCTTCTCTATCACGTTCTCTGTATTATCTGACAGAATTGCAGGGGTGTCAATATGTTTGGCCACAACTGTAATAGCAAAATTACGCATTTCAGCAAAAACCTTTACTTACACCCTTTTAGGTTTATTCTATTGTGTCAATTTTAGTGTTTAGCAAAAAGATTTGCAGGACCCCACTCCGGCACCTACCAACTTCTTCCTACTAGGGATGGGCGAACCGCGTGTTTTTTCCACGGGTTTGTGTTCGGGTTTGCCCTGTTAAAGCAAACAAAGAGTTAATACGTAAAGAAATAAGCCTCACCGTGTCCTAATATTATGTTAACCATCCAGCAATGATGTCGGTCTCAAGCCAGTAGCCTTGACTTCAGCTCCAAATATAAAGATTTTTCGGCGAGTCCCAATTGTAATAAAATCCTCAATTTATTTCGGGTACATTTAAAAGATCATACAGGTTGGGTATACATCTCAATGCGTTTCTGGCGCAAGCCCTTATTCACTGAAATGAATAAGAGCTTGCGCCAGAAACGCGTTGAGATGTATCGCCAACCTGTATGATCTTTTAAATGTACCTGAAATAAATTGAGGATTTTATTATAATTGGGACTCGCCAAAGAGTTAATACACCTGATATACTTACTGAGTCCGCGTTCTCTCTTCCTGGTGTGATGCGGACTGCGTCACTTCCGGGCTGCCCCTTATCTTCTGGGCATATGTGATTGGCTGTTGGAGCCATTCAACATGTTCATGACCTTAAGAGAGCTTGAGCCACTGTCATCAAGAAAACTGTTGGTAACACGTAATGGATTAAAATCCTACAGTGCCCGCAAAGTCCATCTGCTCAAAAAGGTGCATGTGCAGTCCTGTCTGAAGTTTGCCAATGACCACCTTGGTGATTCTGAGAGAGAGTGGGAGAAAGTGCTGTGGTCAGGTGAGACAAAATTTGAGCTCTTTGGCATTGACTCAACTCGCTGTATTTGGGGAAATAGAAATGCTGCACATGACCCAAAGAACACCATCCCCACTGTCAAGCATGTCAGTTGAAACACTATGTTTTGGGGGTGTTTCTCTGCTATGGGCACAGGACTACTTCACCACATCAATGGAACAATATATATAGAGCCATGTACTGAAAATCCTCAGAGTGACAACCTCCTTCTCTCCGCCAGGGCATTAAAAACAAATCGTGACTGGGTCTTTCAGCACGATAGATAAATTCACAGACATGTGAGAGATAGAAATATAGATACAAATGTTTAGGTCTATATATGTTTGGTGCACAGTATAGGGAACAGAGCATAATAATTGAACCTTTGTGTTACACCATGTCTGACAGATGCTGCACAGGTGTCTGAATGCTTTCCTGTGACTGAGGAGACAGTGACAATCCATAGAAAGTTTTAGGGGACAGGAATCTACTAAGCTGATATGGGGGAAGGGAGAACATGGCAGTGCTGAATCAATCAATGCAGTCCTTTGCCTCTGCTCCTAGCCTGATACATAACAGTACACATTATGCACCATTACATCATTGTACAGCAGAAGATCACAGCATGTATTTATATGTTCTTGATGACATGATTGCCCCAGTTCTTAGATTATATAGGATGTATATCAAGAGCTGGATTGTAGTGTGACCATAGGGCCGTCAACCATGCCCCCATCATGCCCCATGTTCATACAGAAGTACGAGGGTGTAGGTATGTAAGATATGCATAGAGCCCCCAGGATCCACACCCCTGACAGACCTCTAATCTCCGCAGTAGCAAGACTGAATTTCTCTGTCCCCAAAGGGAGAGATGAGAGCTGAGGAGCAGATATAATTTTATTGATTTATGAGTGATCTATAGATCCTAGAACTGTAGTGCCCAGCTCTACTTCATCATTTAGGAGAACAGGGGGGGTACTATAAAAAATGTGATCTCCCTGTAGTTCCCCTTTAATGATGAGCCAGGCAACTAGATTGTTCAAAAAATAATATCCTGTAAGTGATTGTGTCCTGGCACTAGAAGAGGCGAGCCACTGGGCAAAGGAAAGATGCTTCATGGGTCTACACTTTATCATAATGTTGGAGGCAGAATACTTAGAGTTAGAGAAAATAGAAAAACAAATTTCTTTTTTCTTGTTTCATTTATTGGTTATAGGCTAAATCACAGAATGCCACTTCTTCTCCAGATTCTGCTCTCAGCTTAAGGATAACACAGGGTTGATCCTATTTTTTTTAGCATTGTCTCAGCTAACATTCAAAAAGAAATCAGTCATGCTACAATAATATTAAGAGACTTCACTGCAGCGGAAAGAACACTAATTAAAATGACAAGTTGTCATGTATTGGATTGAGGAAATCAATTGTTTTATCAAATTAAGATGTTTTGCTTGGCTGAACACTGTGCCAAGGCCACAAAGGCCGCGAGAGCAACCGATCTTTTCTATCCAGTCTACCTGGTGCTGTATTATAGATGAGGCAGAACTCGCATTTCTGACTGCTCGGACAAGGAAGGATCATTTTTTCTATAATCAAAAGCTGATTCATTTTTGGACATGTTAACACTTCAATATTTTAAGGAGGAATACAGAGAACTTGTAAGTAATTAGATAGTAAAAAAAGATGGCCAGGCTCCACTATTCGGCCGTGTTTCGGGGAAATCAAAGGTAGTGGTTCTACCTTTTGTGTTTAGGGTAATGATGCTTAGATCCCGGAATTATCTGAAAGTGATTTTTCTCCCTGTTGAAGAAAAAGGATTGGGCAAATGAATTCCAACCATCCTAGACACAATCTGTTGAGAGGCATTCTATGTACATTAGATGGTCAGCCACACTCCCCAAAAATGGCGTGCTCAGGTGACATTTTTAAAGGGGTCCCTGTATGGTCAGACATGGCTATTGCACAGCACATAGCAGGGACACATATATAAGATTATCTCAGAGGGGAGAAGTGGACCATGTCCCTGTACGGTCAGACACATCCATTACACAGTACATAGCAGGGACACATATATAAGATTATATCCACACAGAATATGTGGTATGATCACACCATGTCCCTGTACCATCAGACACATAAATTACACAGTACATAGCAGGGACACATATATAAAATTATCTCAGCACAGGAGATGTGGTATGATCAGACCATGTCCCTGTACAGTCAGACACATCTGTGGTGCCCTGCCATTACAGGTAGCCACAGAACCACCTCAAACATTTATGGATTTCCACAGTAGATACCACATACACTCAACACCTTCCACCCCAGACCTGTAGGGGGAGCTCCACTTGCTGCCTTAAGCAAGATCCCCTATAAATACCGGTGCTGGGGACGGGGTTAGTTAGAGGGTTCAGTTGCTATGAGAACTGTGAAGATGTCCTGATGTGTTGGAGCTGCGTTAGGCCCAAGCCAGTTGACAAGTAACCAGCCCAGTCAGTGTGAGGGCCTAAGAGTGAGGTCAAAGGCAAGTTGGAAGGAGCAAAGTAACAGCAGACTGGGGGCAGAGAAGTTTTACCGGTTCACTCCAGGAAGTAACCCGTACACCGGAGTCTGCAGGAGAGCATCTAGCCCATCAGAAACACCGATTCACTGAGGAGACTTCAGTCTCCTGGAAACCTGTTCAGCAACCAAGAAGGGAGCCAGGCACCGCAGGATAAGTGATAGCGGTAGTCCACACAGAGGTTTCCCACGACACAACGCAGGTGACAGAGACACAGAGGAGCCCAGGCCTAGTTTTACATGGGTCAGAGGTTTCACCAAGGGAAAAGTAACAAGGAGGCTAGTGAAGGGCGAATCCTAAATTACTCGGAATCGCTTGACTCTAGCGAGTCCGAGCACAGGACTCGCTACTCGTTGCGAGTCTAGCGAGTCCAATGTTAATGAATGGGGAAGCGAGTAATAGCGAGTAGTGTGAGATTTACAAATTGCAGATGTGTCTCGGAAGCTTCAGCCTGAAGCAATCCTAGTTTTGTCATTTATTTGCATTGGACTCATTTACTTTGTAAGTAATCGCTGGGAAACTCGCACAGATAAGAGTCCTGTCTGCTCAGTGTGCTGGCTGCCAGCTCCAGGGTCCTAGAGCCTGCATGCTGCCTGATGTAGCAGTGCTGAGATTGTTCTCAGTCTGCTCATTCCCTGTGCATAGACATCTATATCTATGCACAGGGGATGTAGCAGAGAGGACATCACGTTTTGGACTGCGTCGGACGGAAGAGGATTTTTTTAATTAAAGATGGAGTCCCTAATGGCTTTTTTTTTTATTTCTAATAAAAAATTTTCTTTGTGTTGTGTTTTTTTTAAAACAATTTAATAGAAATTCATGGCGGTCATGTCTAATATTGGCGTGACCGCCATAAATTTCGGCTTAGGGCCAGCTGATAATACAAAGCTGGCCCTAACCTCTTTATTACCCAGCGTGCCAACGCTACCAGGGCCGCTGGAAGAGCGGGGTTCAGCACCAGAGGATGGCGCTTCAATGAACGCGCCATCTTCTGGGGCGGCTGCGGGCTGCAATTTGCAGCGGGGGGTGCCCAGAAAGCTTGGGCATCCCTGCGCTGCGGATTCCAGCCCCCAGCTGCTTAGCTGTACCTGGCTAGACATAGAAATTGCGCGGAGCCCCACGCATTTTTTTTAAATTATTTCATGAAATTCTGAGATTCTGACTCTGACTCTGAGACTCTGAAATTCATGAAATAATAAAAAAAAATGCGTGGGGCTCCGCGCAATTTCTATTTCTAGCCAGGTACAGCTAAGCAGCTGGGGGCTGGAATCCGCAGCGCAGGGATGCCCAAGCTTTCTGGGCACCCCCCGCTGCAAATTGCAGCCCGCAGCCGCCCCAGAAGATGGCGCGTTCATTGAAGCGCCATCCTGTGGCGCTGAATCCCGCTCTTCCAGCGGCCCTGGTGGCGGTAGCACGCTGGGTAATAAAGGGGTTAATACCAGCTTTGTTATACAAGCTAGTATTAAGCCCGAGATTCTTAATGTCAGGCCACGTTTGACCCAGCCACTAAGAATCTCCAATAAAGGGTTAAAAAAACACAACACAGAGAAAAATTTTTATTTGAAATAAAAAAAAAAGCCATTAGGGACTCCATCTTTAATTAAAAAAATCCTCTTCCGTCCGACGTAGTCCAAAACGCGATGTCCTCTCTGCTACATCCCCTGTGCATAGATATAGATGTCTATGCACAGGGAATGAGCAGACTGAGAACAATCTCAGCACTGCTACATCATGTCTGTGAGCAGGCGGGCTCTAGGACCCTAGAGCTGGCAGCCTGCACAGAGAAGACAGCTGGACTCGGCTCGCAAAGAAACAGCAGTTACTTTGCGAGTTTCCCTGCTATCACTGGCACAGTAGCCGAGTCTAATGCAAACAATGGCAATCCTAGTTTTGTCAGCGTTTCTGACAAAACTAGGATTGATATTGATTTGCATTGGACTCGTGCGAGTAATCACTGGGAAACTCGCAGAGTACCAAGTCCTGCGAGTCCCTTACTACTCGCCGAGTAACGAGTCCTAGCGAGTAGACTCGCCCATCCCTAAAGGAGGCCTTATACCCACTCACTGTGGAGATCCAGAAGTGTATCTCGACTACTGGAGTGTGCCCTGGACAGTATCTTCAATATCACCAGTAAAGGTACAGAAACAACTTCTAGTGTGTGTGTCTGTTTCTCCAACCCTGACCCTGTCCCGCTCAAAGACTGTAGCAGCAGCCCGGCTATCTGGCCACCTCCCTGTGCAAATCCCCGTCACCTCATCACAACCCTAGGGACTCTGCTCTGCCTGTGGGGAGCTATACCATCCAGCTGCCCATCCATCATTCCCGGAGGCCCACAGCAGCGCTGGTGCCATCACCAGAAACCACAGGTGGCGTCACGATACATTTATTCTTTTATCCCTTTCATTTTTCCTCAACTTTCAGTTGACCACCAGGGCTACGGGTCCGGGCAGGCCGCTAGTGACATCCCCCCAACTCCATGCCCGGATTCCGAGTTCCCATAGACCCCTGGGCGAATCACAACCATTACACAGTACATAGCAGGGACACATATATAAGATTATCTCAGCACAGGAGATGTGGTATGATCAGGCCATGTCCCTGTACGGTCAGACACATCCATTACACAGTACATAGCAGGGACAGATACAGTGCCTACAAGTAGTCTTCAACCCCCTGCAGATGTAGCTTGTTGGCACATGCATAACTAACTTGGCATTGTGACATTTGGACTGTAGATCAGCCTGGAAGTGGGAAATGCAGTGCCACAAAAAGTTTTTTTTTTTTTAAAGCGTTAAAAGTTAATTCAGAGGGTCATTTATTATTCAACCCCTCAAACCACCAGAATTCTGTTTGGTCCCCCTAAAGTATAAAGAAGTAGTTCAGGCACAAATAACAATGAGCTTCACATGTGTGGATTAATTATCTCTTTTGCCAGCCTTTTCTGACTATTTAAGACTCTCCCCAAACTTGTGAACAGCACTCATACATGGTCAACATGGGAAAGACAAAGGAGCATTCCAAGGCCATCAGGGACAAGATCGTGGAGGGTCATAAGGCTGGCAAGGGGTACAAAACCCTTTCCAAGGAGTTGGGCCTACCTGTCTCCACTGTTGGGAGCATCATCCGGAAGTGGAAGGCTTATGGAACTACTGTTAGCCTTCCACGGCCTGGACAGCCTTTGAAAGTTTCCTCCCGTGCCGAGGCCAGGCTTGTCCGAAGAGTCAAGGCTAACCCAAGGACAACAAGGAAGGAGCTCCGGGAAGATCTCATGGCAGTGGGGACATTGGTTTCAGTCAATACCATAAGTAACGTACTCCACCGCAATGGTCTCCGTTCCAGACGAGCCTGTAAGGTTCCTTTACTTTCAAAGCATCATGTCAAGGCTCGTCTACAGTTTGCTCATGATCACTTGGAGGACTCTGAGACAGACTGGTTCAAGGTTCTATGGTCTGATGAGACCAAGATCGAGATCTTTGGTGCCAACCACACACGTGACGTTTGGAGACTGGATGGCACTGCATACGACTCCAAGAATACCATCCCTACAGTCAAGCATGGTGGTGGCAGCATCATGCTGTGGGGCTGTTTCTCAGCCAAGGGGCCTGGCCATCTGGTTCGCATCCATGGGAAAATGGATAGCACAGCCTACCTGGAGATTTTGGCCAAGAACCTCCGTTCCTCCATCAAGGATCTTAAGATGGGTCGTAATTTCATCTTCCAACAAGACAACGACCCAAAGCACACAGCCAAGAAAACCAAGGCCTGGTTCAAGAGGGAACAAATCAAGGTGTTGGAGTGGCCTAGTCAGTCTCCTGACCTTAACCCAATTGAAAACTTGTGGAAGGAGCTCAAGATTAAAGTCCACATGAGACACCCAAAGAACCTAGATAACTTGGAGAAGATCTGCATGGAGGAGTGGGCCAAGATAACTCCAGAGACATGTGCCGGCCTGATCAGGTCTTATAAAAGACGATTATTAGCTGTAATTGCAAACAAGGGTTAGTCCACAAAATATTAAACCTAGGGGTTGAATAATAATTGACCCACACTTTTATGTTTAAAATTTATTAAAATTCAACTGAGCAACATAACTTTTTGGTTTGTAAGATTTATGCTTCTGTTAATAAATCCTACTCTCGTTTGCAGTTTGAAGGCTCTAACTTATTGGCATCTTATCAAACCAGCTAAATCTGCTGGGGGTTGAAGACTACTTGTAGGCACTGTATATAAAATCATCTCAGCACAGGAGATGTAGTATGATCAGACCATGTCTATGTACGGTCAGACACATTCATTATGTGGCGCCCCACTACGTAGGTGCCACAAAAGGGGTACTGCACCCAGAAAAGCGGTGTAGTACTCCACTGCAATTGGGACAATGGTCACTAGATGGAACCCTAGAGCAGCACTCACACAGAAGAGTAGTGGGTGGGAGGAACCCCGGGAGGGTCTTAGCAACCTCTAGAGGGAACCAGAGAGCGTAGTGAGTCGGAGAGTCGGAGAGAGAGGAGGAGGTGAAAGGAGCCAGGCAGCCAGCCTGAAGGAACCAAGAGGGCCATCTCGGCTGAGAGGTCCAAGAGAGAGAAAAGATCCCAAAGACAGAGAAAAGAAAGAGAGGAAAAGAACTCAGAAGTAGAGTTCACTCTAAGAAGGGGATTGAGTAACAGTAGAGTTTGCCCCGAAAGGAAGGAAACCGGATACCGGAGCCCGCACCTGTGAGTTCTGTAAGACTCACAGAAAATCCGTAAAACAGGGATATTGCAAATACAGCCCTGACTCCCAAAGACCCCACAAGAGGGAAGCCAGGACTAGCAGAGCACTGCAGTCCAGACAGAAGGTTGACCCAACGGGTACAAGGGACGCGAAGAGAATCAGAAGTAGCAGGAAGCCAGATTATCTACCGGAGATCAGGCTTTATAACACTGGGAACAGAAAGGAAAGAAAGGAAAGGAACACAAAGGAGGGTTCCATCTTGAGCCAGAAACCCCAATTGCAGCCTGAAGCATTCGCCAGTTTACCATCTGACAAACCGTTGAACTGTAACGCTGAATGAAAGTGTTCAAGTAAAGTTACCCCGTGAAGTGAAGTCCCGACTCTGCTGCATCCTTTCAATATAAACGGTTTGCTTTTCGGAATCGCTGCCCCGGTGGTCCAGTCCCGCCTGCGGGAACTATTCCATCCAAGCCACAATACCACCGACCACCGGAGGACTGTGGCGGCGCTGGTGAACATCACCAGACTCAGCAGGTGGCGTCACGAACACAACTATGTAAATAATCCCTTGTAAATTTTCCTCCATTTTCAGCTGACCCCCAGGGCCACGGCTTCGGGATGGCCACCCGTGACTTCCCTGACTGAAACAGCCCAAGAGCCGAGTACCCCATAGCCCTGGGTGCACGTCAATTACACAGTTCTTAAGGACACATGTATAAGATTATCTCAGTACAGGTTTTTTTTAACACATCCAGTTTTGGAATTTATTATTGTTAGAGACGACCAGTTCAGTTCAAGGTTCGGTTTGGGTCGCTAAACTTCCCGGTGTTTTGCAAACCTGTTCGGGTTTAATAATAATAATAATAATAATCTTTATTTATATAGCGCTTACATATTCCACAGCGCTTTACAATACAGAGGATCATATTTAACAATCATAAGAAACAGTTATCAGAAAATATGATACAATACAGTACAAAAAACAATACAATACAAAGCAGAGTTTGAGTGCTTTACCCTTGCAAAGTACTGGAGCGAGCATCGCTGTGGTAGGGTACAGTTGGTGCTTGGTCCAATGTGAGCTACATACAGTCTTTGATTGGCTTGCACTGGGCGTAAATGCACAGTTTTTGGGTGTAGTGTGTGTCCAAAATTAATTTTTGGGAAAAAAAAAAGCCCTCCGACCCCTGGAAGTGTCTTACGTATGGTTTACTGTATTTGGCCAGAGAGCTAAATTGCCAGTTAGTGACTTCCTTTGAGGTTCGGGTCATGTTTGGGGTCACGAACAGTGCCCCGAAAAGTTTCGCTCATCACTTATTATTATTCCAGTATCTATTGATTAAAATAAACTTTAAACACAGTATGTTTGTGGGAAAACCCCTTTAATTACTGTATGTATGAGGGCATTTAGGATCATAGTCACTCTCCAGGAATCAATAAACAAGATTGTGGCGCCCCACCGGTCAGTATGCCACAAGAGGGGTACTACACCCAAGCCAATGTGTGGTTCTCCAGTAGTCAGAAGGTGGGGGATGGTAAGGGTGAGTCCTCAACACCACACCAACACACACACCAACACACACACTTAGGATCCAGGGGACCCTGCACAAACCGCAGTGGAACAACAAGGGTAGAGAAGTATGGGTGGAACAACAATGAGTCAGTCGGTGAGAACAGATGGAGTAACAATGAGAGAACAGCTAGTGTGTAGAGCTGGGAGAAGTCAAATCCAGAGAGCCTAGGAACCCTAGGGGCACCTGGATAACGGAATTGGCCCGTGCGCCCGAATCCAGGACTGATGCCACCAGACGGAGGGGTTGTGGTCAGAAACAGGGACCGGCAATGAACACAGCGTGGGAATTCAAACCCAAAACGTTGAAACTAGAGGCTACGAGCTTCATAGGAGCTGTAGCTCACACACCTGACATATACCCAGAGAAAGCAGCCGGACAAGGGTCCAGGGACAAGGTACCAGTCACCCACTAATACCCCTGGCTGCAGGATCAGGGCTCTGCGCACAGAGATGCTTACAACAGTGCTGAGAGATAGAGAGAGAGACAGGACCAGGGAGAGGCAAAAGGACAGGCACACCACCGAGTATCTCATACCTGCCATCCCCATTCTAACAAACACTGCACAGGCCGGACCTTATTCAAGAGTGTGTAACATGAATGACCTGTTGTACTTGAAGTTTGTTGTGAGTAAAGCCAGGAACAGAATTGCAGAACGGTGTGAGACTGTGGTACTCCTGCAGCGGCAGCCTGTGAAGGCCACTGAACAAGGCAACGAGGCCTAAAGTAATCCCTGCCTGCCAGAGACTATTAATCCTTATTCCTGCTGCCCTGGGGACCCGCTCCGCCCATGGGGAGCCACTACTTCCCAGCTTCCTGACCACCGTCCCCATAGGTTCTGCAGCAGCGGCAGCTCCTCATAGCCACACACCACGGGTGGTGTTACAAATAACTTTCCCTTTTCATCACTCCCTTTACACTGAACCCAGGGTCACAGAAGCTAGGTCTTGACCCCTGTGACTGCCCAGAAGTGTTAACAGCCTGTTTCCGAGTACCCCACAGCCCTGGGGTGCATCGATATCATTAATATGTTATCTTAATATTGTATTAAACCTCTTTAATAGTGTCGAGCCCCAGGCCCTGGGGTACTCGAGTATCAGGCTCGGTGGATGTTCTCACGGGGGATGTCAGGGGTGGCAGCGCCTGAGCCCGTGGCCTGGGTGACACTTCAAAAATGGGTTATTTACAGGGGATAAGAGTTTGTCATGTGACACCACCTGTTGTACCTGGTAATGGGTCACCAGCGCCGCCACAGTCCTCTGGAGGTCGATGGTAATGCGGCTGAGTTGGCAAAGCTCCCTACAGGTGGAGCTGGTCCTCCGGGGCAGCGTCCCTTTAAGGGAACAGGTTGATGGAGATAACCACAC
Source organism: Allobates femoralis (assembly GCA_033576535.1). Classification (NCBI taxonomy): domain Eukaryota; kingdom Metazoa; phylum Chordata; class Amphibia; order Anura; family Aromobatidae; genus Allobates; species Allobates femoralis. The sequence goes on along the minus strand of JARQOC010000005.1, from coordinate 58,530,716 downwards.
TGAGGCAAAGTCACTTTCTCCCGGGTACTTTACTTTAAACGTTCAGTAGTAAATACAGCGTCCACAGCTCAGCATCAGTTGTTAAAGTAACAGGTAGCTCTACGGGTGGCTGCAAGTGGATCCCAGGTGGTATGGTGGGACCCGTGATAAACCTTAGTTCACGAACCCGTGTCCTTTCTTCCCCACCTAGGATGAGTCTATACTCAATGGCTCCATGTAGGTAGTATTGGGGGTCCACTCCTCGTGGTAAGGAAGCAGGCAGACCGCTCCGTCTGGCAGGGTGCTGCAGCTGATAGACAAACCTCAGCAGCCGGTTGCCGACTGCAAAGATAGACTTTGGCCGGATCCTCGGGCCCGGTGTTCCTGTGGTGGACTGGAGAATCCCTGGAGTATGGTCACTCCACACTTGGCTTCTCCCTTTCTCTCTAGGGCCCAGACTCCTTGTGTCAGGCGCCCCTTTCAGCATCTCCTCAAGACCCTCTTTCTCCTTTCCTCCGGATCATGTAGAGCTATCCAGGTAAAACCTTCCGCCTCGTTCCACACTCTTTTCTAACTGTCCCGACTCCTCTCCTCCTCCGACTAACCGCTCTTTGTTCCCCTTAGAGGTGAATATATCTCCCTCCCGGGTAACCTCCCACCATTCTGCTAATGTGAGAGTGCTGGAATGGGGCCCACCCACCAACCTAGGGTCCACTTGCAGCTGGGGCAATTACACCTTTTTTACGGGCTCAATATCCCTCTGTGACACCTGACTATGTGGGGCGCCACAATAGATCTTGAAATATGTATTTATTTTTAATTTTATTAATGTATTGCTTTTCAGTCATCATCATCTCTGCCTTATTGGGGCTCACAATCTAAATCCCCTATCAGTATGTCTTTAGAGTGTGGGTGACAAGGTGCAGTTACTTTTAAACAGTAGACACAAGCATATTGTTGAGTAATTGTGTAGAGTATAAGATAATAGTAATAATTATAGTTGGGAAAACCCACAGATGTGTGGGTTTGCTGGTTCCTTCCGGACAGAAAAAAAAAGTCTGGCTCAAGACATGTCTTGAGCCTTGATCCCAAACCATATATGTCTATGTCAGGCCTCAAACCCTTCCTGGCAGGGTTTAGCACCAACTCCGATGTGGCAGGGATCCACCCTTGTGTCCAGAAACTTCAGCAGCAGCAATTGCGAGCATTAGGCTCTTCATTGCAACTTTGGTATTCCCCTGCCCCTTGTCTTCTCCAGAGATGAGAGGCTCTCCTCAGTCTGCGAGCATATGGCTCATTACATTCCCACCATAGTTCAGAGACCCCTTGGAGACCCTCCACAGAAAAGGGAAGCAAAGTAATCCGATGGCTGGGAAACAAAATTGTTCACTTTAATTGTCATCTGTTTGAAGATGTACAATGAAGTAACTCAACTGAAGTTATGAATCCATTGCCAAACATATACAGTTATCTGCGTTGAACTAAAAGAAAATCTTAAAAAGATTTTTGAACCTCTATCTCTTTTGTTTTACTGTGGGAGGGACTAAATTTGCGCATGCAGCCGCTTAAGAGGTATGACCTGCATGATGCAGACCCTTGCACCTAGCCAGGTCGAAACCACCATCCAACACAACATACCCCACCCTGTGGAGGTGAACTGAGCGCCTAAGTGAGTCGCCCGCTAGGGCCGTGGGGTACTTGGGACCAGTCCCCTTCTGTCTTTGTTGCCTGGTGGGATGCACGGTGTTGGCCGCGGACCAGTTCTGTAGCCCTGAGCAATGTCAATAAAAGGGGAATAAAAATAAAAAGGAAAAGAGGAAATGGTTTGTCATGTGACGCCATGGTTTGTGGCCAATATGAGCCACTGCTGCTTGTCACAGTCCCGGAGATGATGGCAAGGGGCAGCGAGGTGTTGAGCCCTCCACAGGCAGGGCTGGTTATCCCCTTGGCCGGTATATAGTCTACATAGTTTAAAGATGAGATTGTAGGTGTAACCGAGTACTGCCCAAGCCGTTGTTCGGGATCCAGAGCTTGGAGGCGAGTTGGTGCTATACACACGAGGCAAGTTCTGAGGCCTACCTACAGTGTTGGTTCATGCGGGCCTTGGCTGTATAAAGCTGTGCTGTGATCCTCTCTTGTCATTGTAAGCCATATGACAGGTGGCGTGAGCCCTTCTCTGATCTGGACCTTCCTCTAACTACCCCTCCTGGGCTCTGTGGTGCGACTGTGTCTCCTGGCTTTAGTGTGAACGGGTAACCTGAAACTGCCCTCTCCGGGTTTGGTTGCTGGGTGTAGAATCCCTGACAACCTCGGTCTCCGGTGACCGTACTTCACTGGGTCCTGGGGCTCCACTTCCCAGACCTAGGTCTCCACTTCCTCAGACCCTCACCACGACTAACACACAGTCAGTCAGAGGACTCCTAGGATGGGCCTAGCGCAGCTGTTGTCCCTAGGTTGTCTTCTACAGTCCTCCCTGGAACTGAACTAACTGGCCCCTGCCCCAGACCAGAATTTATAGGGGATCTGCTCTGAACCCAGGCTTTAGAGCTCCCCCTTCTGGCCTGGAGTCAGGATGGTGTTGTGCGTGTGCTTACCTGGTGGATGCCTTGCCTCGTCTCCAAGTTTATATTGTGGCTACCAGACCCCGGGGCACCATACAAGGACCGTCCTCGACCACTGCTACCGCCCCCGGGCCACCCTCACATAGATCAATGCAATTATTCAGGGCTCTTTCACATCTATATCATGGCCTAATTTGGGCCTTCCTTAAGGATGCAGCATTTTTTTTTTAAAACATTGTATTAAAAAAGTCATAACTTTTCTACTGTTGTATTAAAACAGCCATTTGGGGGCTTTTTTTTGAAAGATAAATATTTTTGTATTTGCCTTACTAAAAGGGCAATGGAAAAAGATCACAAGTCTCTTATTCTATTCAGCAATTTGTTTCTGCCATTGACTGTACAGTATAAAACATGTTAACTTTATTCTTCAGAACATAATTATTTATTTTTTGGGTTGTTACAGTTATGGGTCCTTAGTAGAGATGAGCGAACCTTTTGAAGTTCGGATTTGGTTCGATTCACCGAACGGCGAACAGTTCACCAAACTTCACCAATTCAAATCAATATGAGGCAAAATCAAGGGCCTAGAAAACACCTTCAAAGGGGCCCAAAAGCTGCCAAACACAGCTCCAACCATTTTAAAGTGAAGCCTCGCTGTTTTGGCACAGACATTATCTTTCTACACTATTACTTAGCAAGCTTCAGCACCGCTGTCACCACTCCTAATGCTCATGAACCTCAGGCATTCTCATGACTTCCCTGGGGTTGTCTCAGGTTACAAAACGGGTACCATGCAGCAGGGAATCCCTCTGTGTGACCTGAGATAACCTCAGTGGCGTCAGCGCTTGTAATACTAGCTATTTCCTGGGAGTCGTGATATTGCACAAGATATAGCGGGTATATCTCACCGGTATTGTGAGACAGGGCGTGTGAGTAGCAGTGATTCAGAGAGTGCAGCGCAGTTCAAACTTGTGGGATAGCCCCTGTGTCACACCTTGAGTCTGAACTACAGTAATGTTTGTGATCACACCACTTGTTACACTCTCACCATTGCCTGCTCTCACAGCACATGGGGGATACTTTCTGCAAATGTGAGCCCACCATATTGCTGTAAGGCCCCGTGTTCACGGTGCATTGTTTGATGCTTTTTTCAAGCAGTTTTGAGAATCTGAATCAAAATCTGCATTTCTATCCTGAAACCAGAAAAGTCTATGAGAGGTCCGAAGTGCTTTGCCAATGTGTTTTTTTCCTTGCAGATTTGGGGCAGATTTTGGAGCTGAAAAAAGAAATCTGAACCACATAGGCAAGGGAAAAAAAGCAACATAGGCACAGAACATCTGACCTGTCATAGACTTTGCTGGTCTCAGGATAGACATGCATATTTTGATGCAGATTCTCAAAATGTGCCTCAAAAAAGCATCAAACAATGCACTGTGGGCACAGGGCCTAAGAGAGTCCAGGGAGAGACATAGTTGTGGTGAAAGGGTTTGAGGATTCCTCTTGCCTGGCTACTTCCACAGAGATGTCTAGGGCAGGAGTGACCAACTACAATATTCAAGGTCTGAAAACAGTGCAAGTTTTCAGGATTTCCTTAGCATTGCACAGGTGCTAATTTCATGACTTGCAGAGCTTATGATTTCAGCACCTTGTGCAATGCTAAGGAAATTCTGAAAACATGCATTGTTTGTGGCCCTTGAGGACTGCACTTGGCCAGTCCTGTTCTACAGGAGCTTGTGTAGTGTCTTTCATTTCCATACCTCAGACGTCAGGTTTGTTCACCAGTTTCTGTAGGGCAGTATCAAAGTACCTGTTTGCAGACACAATCCATCAAAAAGGAATGAAGTACAAAAACGTTAGTGTAACACAGATTATAATAAGTCTCAAAAACACATATATGAATATACATAGTATACATAATGAAAGTCCCAAAGGGATCAGCAGACTCTATTAAAATGTTGTAAAGTCCATGAAGGTTAGAGTCCATTAAAGGGATGCTGTCACCTCCCAAAAATGCCTCCTAAGCTACCAAAACATGTCTCTGCAGCATAGTATCACTAATCTCACACTCCTTTTTTCTCTAAAAGCATCCTGTGAAAGTGCATAAAAACTTTTTAACACTTACTCATTAGGCATTATAATTAGCAGGGGCTATATTCTTTAACCCTTAGGGTGTTGTTTTGCAGGCTCCAGGATCCAGCCCTTCTCTGTCTGTGTGCTCTGCTTGTGCAGGCTTTACCCTCCCCCCTCTCTATCACTCAGAGAATGCACATGACCAGAAATAGATGTGTCAGGCGCGTCATACCTGGTGGCAGCCAATGGATTTTAGTATTTACACAGAAGGGGCAGCGCTTGTACATTAGGTTGTCATGCCCCCGAGGCGTGATAACCAGGGATGAAAGGCAGCATGGAAATCCGAAATAATGCCCACACAGTCTAGACCATGCTTTATAAACAGGGGAAAATGTAAGTTATAAAATGCTTTTTCACTATAATCACACTTTTACTCAGACAGGGATGCTTAAGAATGTACTAGGAAGCAGCAGGGACAGATAGTGAAAGCATGGGGGAGGGGTCTAAAGTAGCTGACAGGTTCTCTTTAAATAAAGTCATAATTAACCCCAGCTTTTAGTTTGTAGTGTCAACTTTACAAAACATCAGCTATCTATATATGATGATGTGAGCACTCCTTAGGGCACCATTTAATATAAGGCTAGCCTAGGGAATCAAAACACATGTTTCTTAGGCTAGGGCCACACTGAACCGATGCCCCACGTTAAACGGATGCAGTTACAGCAGAGCCCAGCCTGCTGTAATGCACACTGTTAACCTCGGGGGCTGCCTGTGAACGCTGCTACATGGTAACCCGATGTTTACCAAGGATGCAGCCACACAGGAAGCCCCAGCAACTGCGCTTTAGCAGAGTGCACAGGAAAACATTGTCAGCAACGTACATGTACCAAGTGTTAACGGATGCTTTTCCCATAGACTCCTATGTTAAAAAAACGCACCCGTTTTCCAAAAACGTTGCAGACTACGTTATGAGGTCTGCTACAAAAAAACGCATAGTGCCAAACGCATTGCAATTTGACAATTGGAGTCTATGGGTGCATTAACAGTTCAGTTTTTACACATTTGTACATGAAAAAAAGGCATCCTTTTGGTGGATGCGTGGCGCGAGTCTGATTCTAGTCTAACTTCATCAATCACATATTCTAAACTTTGTTTTGCTAAATTATCGTAGTTCTTTTATTACTGATCCTTCCAGTTTGTGAATGTGGGGACCCTGCGGAACGGTCGCCACTAGGTGGCACAGCAGCCGGGATTGTTAAGTCGGTCTCCCCACCACACACACACACACACCAGCACACTCTGGATCCTAAGTCTAGGGACTCTATGTCCAGCAACGGGATAGCGGGAGGAGCCAGGTGGTGGGAAGAAAGTTACGGAAAAATCTGTTTAGGGGAGGTAGCAACAGAACAAAAGGACACAACACCAAGTCCAGAGAGTTGTAGTAGTGGAGCATAGTGAAAAGAGAGAGTTCAGTCAGTCCAGGGAAGTCGGAGAGTGAAGTCCAGTGAGTAGAAGGAAAGGCGAGAACACCACCAGACAGGACTGCGAGGACACGGACCCGACGGCCTGTGCCACTATGGGGATAGCCCAGGTCCAAGGCTGTAGACCGTGGGGAGAGAAAGAAGGAGTCTAAGTGTGCTTGAATTAGCGAGGACACTGTGGGACTGGCAGACCAGAACCAGAATGCCAGCTCTGCTGAAGTGGCCAGGAAGTCGCCAACTACGAATCCCGGCGGGGTGCGGGGTCTTTATGTCCTGAGACCCAACCTCCGCGCAGTGAAGAGAAGGCCGTCATACTAGAACTAGAGGACCCGGAAGGTCACCTACTTTAAGCCCGTGACCGCTGGATCATAGCTGGCATGTGGACAGACCAAAAAGGCCCAAAAGGGGGAGATGCAGATGGACTATCCTGGCTGCTTAGAGCACACCGGAGCCGCTGCTAAACTGTTGTAAACTTTACCATTTGTCGAGAAAAGAGAGTAAAGCCAGTTAAAACTCTATACTGTCTGAGACTGTAATTCTTGCGCCTGAGGAGGAGTAGACTGATTCTGTGATCCGGCAGCAAGAGACTGCCTGTGATTGTGAACCCTGTGTGGCGCCCTATGGCTAGGTGCCTCAGGGAGGTATTGCACCCCGAATAGCAGGTGTAGTGCCTCCGTAGCTGTGGGTTTGGGGTTTAAACTTATGGAGTCTGTACTAACACACAACACTAGGCCCCTATGATAGTGGGACTGTATATTCAGTAAGTCCCAGGGGGTGGAGCCTAGGTTAGAGTGGGAAAACCAGGAGTAAGTGAGAATTCTAGAGACAGTGCTGGGAAGGCAGCCAGTGAGGATGTGTCTGACAGGGCTGCTGATAGGAGGGCACCTCTCTTCAAGAGGGGGACCCAGAACAGAAGGAGATGATCCAGAACTGGCTGGAGCCGGCTGGAACACGTCTGGGTCAACACTGGCAACACGGAAGCGAGGCGGTCAGTGGTCTATCCCTGACCGTAAACCGACAAGCCACGGGTCCATTCCACAGAAGCCGTAGCACCACAGAACGGTAACTCCTCCTCGGTCCCATAATCAGCCCAAGACACCGATAGGTACCGGCCCGGATTCCGGTGGCGCGAGGGTTCAAGTTTCACTGCTCCCGTCCATACGGTAAAGGGACAAACCGCACCTATCCGTAACAGGCCAGGGGATCGGTGAGGAAGCTCTGCCTAGGGGTGGTAAAGAGAGACAGTAGAAAGGACTGAGACCCCAAAAGCCATTAGGAACTAAACATCCACAGACTCCATGAGGGCACCCTGAGCCTGCACCCACCTCCCTATTATACCGAACTGTACTGTGTACTATACCCTCTGCCGGTACCAGTAAAAGACGTTGGAGTTGAATCGGTGTCTGTCATTCCTTCCCGCGGTGCCCAGAGGGCCTCAGCATCATCAGAGGGGTAAGAACAACTACTCCCCTCATCCATCATCGCTGCCCTGAGGTAAGCTCCACCTGTGGGGAGCTGTACTACACTAAGCTGCAACCCATCACCTCAGCGGCGGCCTGCAGCGCTGTTATCATCGTTACCAGGTACCAGAGGTGGCACACGACCTTTCCCTAAATCCCCTTCCCTCCCAAAGAATGAGATCCCGGGCACGGAACCGGAAAACCGACCACCCGTGATTTCCCGTTACAGCCACAAACTCATCCCAGTACCCGAGTACCCCTCTCTCTGTGCTCATCACCTGCAACCCTGCATATCAAAAGACTTCACGGTTGCATGGGGACCAGCTCTACCCTTGGAGGGCTCAACATCTTTGCTGCTACTCTCATCATCCCCAGAGGTCCCGACTGCAGCGGCAGCTACCATAGCCGCACACCACGGGTGGGTGGAGTCACGACATTCCCTAAATATTTTTCCTTTTTACCCCCCCCCCTTTTTTTTATTGACCGCCCAGGGCCACGGAGTCGGGACTCGACCCCGTGACTCCCCTGGCTGAACTGCTGCCCGGTTCCGAGTACCCCATGGCCCTGGTGGGCGAGTCATGAACCCTTGAAGTTCTCCTAAAATAGAAAAGTGAGAATTTCCAATAAAAGGATTTATCTATCGTTCTATATTCCATATTTTACAGATGGCTTGAAACGTTTCTCAGTACGTGGTTTAGCAGACACATCAGTAAACTGACTTCTTTCAAGACATAAAGCAGATCCCTCTCCCACTGTTGAAATCCCAACGGATTTGTTCAGATTGTCATTATTTCAGTCCGTGACTTGGATCAAAAACAGAAATGTTTTCATGATTTTCTTTCGGAACACATGGTCCACAAAGAAACATGGACATACGAACAGCCCCATATAGATTATAATAGGTACGTGCTCTTGATTAAAAACGTTGATGAGCCTGAGTAGAGAATATGATACCATTTACTAATACAGTACATCAGAGGAAAATGGATTTTGTAAATGAGACATCCTCTTTAATTTAATATATTTAGGAAAATGTTGAAGTCTAATTATTTTCTTTCATTTATATGCAATGTATTCACTGTAGACATTAAGGATCTAAAAGAGATTTTTCCATCTCATGAAATAACGGCATATCAATAGAATATGTAATCACTACATGATGGGTGGGAATTTGACATGCTAACTAGCAATGAACGAATATTGAAGTATTCAGATTTGGAATATTCTACTTGAATACCAAGCCTAAAGCAAGTCAACTAGTCATTGGCTCCACCCACAGTCAGCCATAAAACTACCGTAGCATTTTTGCTTGAAATTGGGCATTTTCTTTAGTGTTTTCACAGCGTACAACACATCGCTCTTCCCCCCCAGTGAGAGCCTTCTATTCAAATGTCTCTCACTAGGGTGCCAGCTCCCATTATTCACTCAATGGAGCCGTCAATTTGTGTCAGATCATTCACAAAGTGACACATCTCTCGAGCACCAGCGATACTCGCCGAGTAACAAACATCCCGAATACTGTACTATCCGTGCAAATATTACTAATGCTAAAAAATCCAACTCTTGGAAACTGCCGCTGTCCCCAGAATGAGGGTTCCCATTGTTATTACCCTGTGTTCGTACAAATCATAAAAAGTTGCATCAAATAAAAAGTCCCATATCTCTGGAAACGGACGGCAGATTTTTTTTTTTTTTTTTAAAGCAATATCTGGGCCAGTGAAAATAGAATAGGAGCAAAACTGCATACTTTTCACCTGATGATAGGTCTTTAAGGGCCAAGGCTTCAATCCAGTGGTGCACCGTCAATGGCAGTAGACTGCACGGCAACTATGGGGTTCATGAGTCGAAGAACCAACAACTTCTCCATGTCCCCGACCCGCATCGCACTAGTATCCGTAATGCTGATACAGTTGAAAGTAATGACGTAAAAGTGAGCTATCCGCTCCCTCCTCCATAATTCCCCCCAGTGTCTGAGATCTGAGGTTTCACCTGAGCGGGTGTGGTGACATCTGCTGTGCCGAGATGTGCAGTGCTGCAGATCACACAGCACTTCAGAGAATGCATCAGCGAGAAAAGAGGAGAGGTGAGTATGTTTTTTTTTAACCTGTGAGCACAACACTGGTGGCCCATCGGGGGTATGATAATATGTGGAAGACTATGACAGGGTGCATTATATAAAGAGGACTATGGGGGGTGCATTTTACTATTTGGAGAACTATGGGGTGTGATATAATATAAGAAGGCACTATAGGGTGCATTATCGAGGAAGATAGAGGTGCATTATTCTATTTTGAGGAGTATGGGATGAGCCTTATAATATATGGAGGAAAATAGGGGGTGAAATTTACTATTTGGAAAACTATGGGGTGCAATATAATGCAGGGTGTTCATTAAGCAACTTAGCAGTGCTATGCAGTGCAGTTTGGTGTTGTTATAAGTACTAATGCACAGTATATTTGTCCGCCGGTCTGGTAAAATTGTAGAACAGTTGTGAGGACTGTGGAAAACAGTGCATGTGTGAACCTGTGTCTCTGTGTCCAGGGGCAGCACTTCCAGCATCTTCTCTAGTTTACACATCACCTACTGGCAAGTGTTAACCCCTGCATAGTTACTTTATGAACACCTTGTATAAAGAGGACTATAGGGTGCATTATGGAGGACGATAGAGGTGCATTCTTCTATTTGGACGCGTATGGGATGAGCGTTAAAATATATGGTGGACTATGAGGGTGCATTATTATATTTGGAGGACTATGGTGGGTGCATTATATATGGAGAATTATGGGGTTGCATTCAAGATAAAGAGTATGTATCCCCTGACCGGGGTATACTGAGGGGGAAAGAGAGACAGTGCAGGATCTAAGTGCAGTGAGTACAAATATACTGAAATACAAATGTTTGTGTGCTACTCATGACGCACCCCAGGGCCGTGGGGTTTACTCGGGACTGGGCCTGCTGCTTCTGCTGATAGCGGGGGAGTCACAGGGATCGGGGTCCGGTCTCATGGCCCTAGGGGTCAGGTTTGAAAGAGGTTTCTGGCCTAGTGGTTTAGGCATAACTGTCATGACGCCACATGTGGTATGCGGCTATTATTGGCCGCAGCTGTTGTGCAGGACCTCTGGGGTTGATGGGATGGCAGTGGTGATGGTTTCGCTCCCCACTGGTGGAGCGGGTCCCCAGGGCAACAGGTAAAGTCTATGGTGGTGGTAGGCCATTGAGGGTGCAGGACTGAGGGCGCGGAATAACCAACAGACACAAGGGTTGAAGTCTCCGTTACCGTTACTGGTACTAGTAGCAGGTTCATCCAGGGTACCATCCACAAAAGATTTTAGGAGTCCAGGTGCTTGGAAGCAAGTTCACAAAACAATCACTGATCTCAGGGAGACCAGTCAAGGAAACACTGCGGGCAGCCTGCAAAAGTGCTCAAACACAGTGAAATCCTAGGTGAATTGCCCCTGGGAAATACGTATATGCAAATAGAGTCCGTGGAGCCTCGTTTAGGACTCTCAAACACAGGACTAGCCAGATATCCTTCCAGGGAAGGACCTAGCCATGGGGTGGCTCCTTGAGGAGACCACCATAACCACCATATTAATTGGCCCTTTCAGTCAATATCCAGCTCTTTACGAGTTTAAAGATATGACAAGGGAATACCAAGGCCAGATATCCATCCACAGACAGCTGTTTCTGGGTTTTGCCCCTCATCAGTGTGGAGTAGGATTCTGGCTAGGTGGGTGCAATGCCTGGTAGACCAACATCACAAAACAATCACTGATCTCAGGGAGACCAGTCAAGAAAACACTGCGGGCAGCCTGCAAAAGTGCTCAAACACAGTGAAATCCTAGGTTCATTGCCCCCTGGGAAATACGAATATGCAAATAGAGCCTGTGCAGCCTCGTTTAGGAGTCTCAAACACAGGACTAGCCAGATATCCTTCCAGGGAAGGACCCAGCCAAGGGGTGGCTCCTTGAGGAGACCACTATAACCACCATATTAAGTGGTTATGCCCCTCATCAGTGTGGAGTAGGACTCTGGCTAGGTGGGAGCAATGCCTGGCCCACATTATCAATCCCCATTACCTTCTCCTCCTCTTGCGTAAGGGATATCTGAGTTCTCCCCTGTTTTCCCCTTCTCCCCTCCTCCTCCTCCGTTTTTTGGGGGCTGATAAGGGGGGTTACCACGGTTAGAGTCCACTGAGGATGAGGGCTCCGATGATTGATCTGTATATTCCGGGGTGGAAAAGCTCACACGTGGGGTATTAGTTCCCTCCACTCGTCTTTTCAGGATAGATTTAGGCTTAGGTGTAATAGTCCTTTTCCAAGTATAAACCTGGTTACTGTCATAGTCTTTGCAGTCTCTGACAAATTTTTTCCTTTTTACTTCGGTAATTGAGATCTCCAAGTCATTCACTTTCTGTCTTAAATGTTTATTCAAGGGCTCATACTCAGAGTGTTTGTCCATATGCTGCAATGAGCTCTCTGTCTCCTTAATGGAAGCCTCCAGATTTTCAGTTTAATTGATTCCTCCTCAATAATCAAGTTCATCAGTTTCAGGGAGCATTCAGTCAGAATGTTATTCCATTTCTCAACAAAGGTGTTGGGGTTTTTATTTCCTGCAAAAATATTTGGAACTTTGACCTGCTCTCTAAAAAAGTTAACTCTTTGATTCTGGAATAATTGTTAAATGATTGCACATGGGTGATGGTAGGGGGTGTGTACATGTAAAGTCTCCTATATATGTGTTGTGCAGACACTGCTGTGTATGCCTATGATTAAGGTGCTTTAACCGAAATGCGTAAGGCGTGGGAGGGGGGCTTGTGTACCCCAGAACTTGTGTTTTTTTCGTATGGATGAATAAAGAATTGGAGTTTTAAACCAGAATACCCGGTATGTGCGGAATGTTTCTATTTTACTCCACTCCCCAGACCTGCTTCTCCACTTTCTCAGACCCTCTCCTATGGGTCCCTCACGCTGGCTAGTTTCTGTCCCGGGATGTGCCTTACGCTGTTTCAGTCAACAGGACCTCTTCACAGTCCTCCTAGGAACTGAACTGCCTAACCCCACCTCTGGAACAGAATTTATAGGAGGGGACCTGCCCTTGGACTCGGGTTTCAGAGCTCCCCCTTCTGGCCTGGAGTTGGGAAGGTGTTCTGTGTGGTGGGCATACCTTGTGTGGATACCTTCCCTTGCTTCCAAGCACGGCATGACCCCCCAGGTGAAGCAATGTCATTGTGGCAACCAGACTCTGGGGTGCCACACTCACCTGGTAGTAGTCTTGATACACAGTCACAGTTTATACATCATCTGGGAGAACCAATGTCCTCTAAACCCGTTCAGTATGCAGCATGCTTCTGGTTCAATAGGTGCCCTGGAAGGAACCCGTGAAGCATGAATGAGGATAAGGATCTAGAGTGAATTTTGCGGCGCTACTGAATAGGATGAGGCCAATTCCACTTTAAAGAATCAAATGCTCTACATATGTACCTGAGGAAGACTTATTTTGAAATAAGAAGCCGAAACATGTTGCATTTGGACTTTTAATTGTGATGACCGTATGAATAAACTCTTTGAAGTAGAATTGACCTCATCCTATTCAGAAGCGCCGCAAAATACGCTCTGGATCCTTATCTATGAGGGTGCATTGTAATATATGGAGGACTATAGGGGTGCATTATACTATATGAAAGACGATGAGGTGTATTATACTATATGGAAGACTATGGGGGGTTTTATCATAATATGTGGACGACTTTGGAGATGAATTAAAGTACGTGGAGGACAATAAGGAGTTCATTAATATGAGGGGTGCATTATATATGGAGGACTATGGTGTACATTATACTATACTAAGAAGCCCCCATATGGCTATACTGACGGAAAAATAAAAAAAAGTTATGGCTCTTGGAAGAAAGGAGGAATAACGGAAGATCAGCGGGTGGTAAAGAGGTTAAACAAAAAAAATCCATTGAAAGGTCCTCGCTAAATCTATATATATAGGGACCTTTAATGATGATAAATCTCACAAATAGGAAGAACAACTTCTAGTTCTAATGATGTTCTCTATTAAAAAATCCTCTTAATATTACAAATGATGCCATTACAAAGCTCAAGGATCATCTTTCTATGTGTTTCCCAGGTTACAAAATAGCCCTAATGCATTCTGTCCAGCTCATTTGGTCCTTCCTGCAAATCTTTTTCTTTATGTTTTTACTATTATATGTACAATCTGCACAAAACTGCCCATTATTTCAATTATCCTGTAAGCTCGTTTTTATCATCTCTCTTGAACTATTGTTCTCGAGCACAGTTATCAGATCTGAATGCCACCAGGATTCTCCCGCCTTTAATCATTTCACCGAGCTTATTTAGTTTGATGGTCGCTTTTATCGCAGACACAAGGAAACATTTGTCTTAAATTCTAACTTTTTGACATCAACGTTTCCAACTTCACCAATTAAATTGAACCGTTAGTTATCGAGCTCCTGAGTCCAAGTAAGATGGAGTCCGTTAATTAGACTCGTTGATTTTAATTCCATCCTATTTTTTATCCGTGGCGTATATGATAGATCCTCCTGAAGTTACAGATCTGTAGGCGGGAAGCAAGCTACAGCTTATAAACAACTTTCTCTTTTTTTTAATATCCATCAAAGGAAAAGAAACCATTAAAATCTGATGTTTTTTTCTGCAGAGGAACAAAATAAAAGCTGTCTACCCTTTGTGTTGATGTCCCTTCAACAAATCAGAAACCACAATATTTATTAAATACTAATGACTGTTTTCTTATCATAATCTCTCTCCAACTACCTACCGGGTTGTAAGGTTGTTCCCAAATTTAGCGATAGAAATAATCTGCAAACATATTGTTGCTTTGCTGACACATAAAGCTGCAGGGTTGACCTTGCCATTCAGCAGATCGTTCCATAGTTAAGGTTCCAATAGAAGACAACCAGAATTGGAAGTGATGTAGGGCCAATTAATTGCCACCCACGCCATTTTTTCAATGATAATTTTTTTTTAATGTTTCTATGGTTGATATATTACATTATATGGGTGTAATAGCCAGTGTTGAGCGAACCTTTGGAAGTTCCGGTTTGGGCGGCGCGGCTGAACATTTTGGCACACTGTTCATGACCCGGTAAAAAATGTGTGTACCGTGTTAGCCAGTAGATAGAAAAATATATTGGAATCTGAGAGTCCTCAGTGGTTGATACCTCTTAATGGCTAACTGAAAAATGGTAAACATAGCAAGCTTTCGGGACACTGTGGTCGCTTCGTCAGGCAGATAATGACACAGATTCTGAAGACACATACATATACACATAAGAAAATGTGGGGGGGCGGGAACAGTCTTAGATGTTATAGTAGATACAACAGGTGACGTAAACCAGAGTCAGGCTAGGGAGGAAGAGATGGGCCTGGGAATTGAAACTAAAAGTATAAGATAAGCAGAACAAATTGTATAATGGTCTGTGGAGAACTGAAAATACTTAAACGAGTTGAGGCAAGGGTGTTCATTTAAGAAGTGTCAAAAGTTCATTGTCCTAAAACTGGAGTCTGTTGGAGATGTGTTATTCCCAAATGTCTTTTCAATTTATATAGAAATCTGTGATGTCCCCAAATGTCCATTCATGTTATATAAAAAGCCATGAATCCATGTGATATATTTAATCCTGTTTTGAAGGTGTCAAAGGTCGTTATCAATTTGTATCTTATACTTTTAGTTTCAATTCCCCAGGCCCATCTCTTCCTCCCTAGCCTGACTCTGGTTTACGTCACCTATCATATCTACTATAACATCTAAAGGCCACGTCACACGCATCAATCTTATGAGCGATATTGTTAGCGATCACGTGCACGCGCGATCGCTAACAATATCGCTCACATCGCTGGTGAGATGTCACACAGACAGACTCACCAGCGATGTGGGCCAGCGAGATCGCTGGTAACTATGGTAAGCGTCGGGTTACTAGGCGCCGCGCGGCGCTTAGTAACCCGACGTTTACCATAGATACCATCTCCCAGCATAGGCTCTGCCGCTGGGAGATCGTTCATCGTGGTGTCACACACCACGATGATGCAGATTGATCAAGCGTTTATCGCTTGATTTGAGCTCTGGCTCACAAATCTGCGATCAATCAATCAAGCGATTTTACATTGTAAAATCGCTTGATTACACGCAGCGACGCACAGACGATATCGCTTAAGCGATCAAAAAAGCAGATCGCTTAAGCGATATCGCTCATAAGATTGATGCGTGTGACGTGGCCTTAAGACTGTTTTTTTTTTTTTTCCCTTTTGCTTATGTACATATGTATGTGTCTTCAGAATCTGTGTCATTAACAGCCTGATGAAGGGGCCACAGTGTCCAGAAAGCTTGCTATGTTTACCATTTTTCAGTTAGCCATTAAAAGGTATCAACCACTGACGACTCTCAGATTCCAATATATTTTTCTATCTACTGGCTAACACGGTACACACATTTTTTACCTTCTCAAAATGGAAGAAACCGGAATGTACCAAATCTTTATGGATTTCAAGACACTTCTGAAGAAACATGCACAATTAAACAGTGACATATTTTTCCTATCCAAATGCAAGAAGGAGAATCTGATTCCCAAAGGACTCTGCATTACAAATCCACTTCTGCATACCTATAACACTCATTATGCACAAAACCTTTGTCACAGGACCTCTGGGAGACTAAGGAACCACCTTTTGCATGTCTTCTACAGCATCAAAAGTAACATCAGAGGGAATTGGAAACACGGAGGAACACACTTACAAAATCCATGGAACAGAAATTACAACAATATTACCATAAATTACAAACTTGTCTGAGTTGCAACAAGGAAAAGAAATTACACAGATTGTGCATCAATTCAGGACTCAATACAAAACAAAACAAAGACAAATCCTGACAACTTGGACAACTACTTCTGTTAAAAAGCATCTAATTGTGTCATCTACCTTTTGGATTACAAACCTAACAAGGTGGAACTTGCTTTGCTGATAATTACCTTTGACACATTCAAAACAGGATTAAATATATCAAATGGTTCATGGCTTTTTATATAACATGAATGGACATTTGGGGACATCACAGATTCATGCGTTTTCTATATAAATTGAAAAGACATTTGGGGATAACACATCTCCAACAAACTCCAGTATTAATTCAATGAACTTTTGACACTTCTTATGTGAACACCGTCGACTCCTTTTATTGCTTTCCTCAACTCATTTAAGTATTTTCAGTTCTCCACAGACCTCTACCATTATACAATTTGTTCTGCTTATCTTATACTTTTAGTTTCAATTCCCAGGCCCATCTCCAGGCTTCCACAGGGTAATAGAGGGTGGGTGGACCTAGGCGGCGGCTGGGCGGGCCCCCTGTTCAGTGGTCATCAAAAATCATCATTGAGCCAGCCTGGGGTGGGCGGTGATGATGGGCAGGCTGCAGGCGGGGCCCCTACACAGCTACACTCACATACATTTCAAAGAGGGTGGGCGGGCCCGAGCCCCTGCAATGGCTGCTGCCTGCGGACCTGCCCAGCCTGTGTGTGTGTGTGTCAGACACATCACACAGCCAGTGCATTGGCGCTGCACCTGCGCTGGCCGTGCTGCTCTGGCAAAGAGCAGAAGCAGAGCAGAGAGCGCAGTCACACTGAGCTCGTTCTCGTCTCAGCCTGGCCCCGCCCCTGGTGACGACGACGAGACTCAGCGTACTACTGTGCTGCGCACTGCTGGCCAAAGGGGGTGGGCCTCCTTGCTCCAAACGGCCCCGCCCACAGCCAGCGCACCCGGGACTCCCCCAGCTGTTTGTATGGCCACGCCCGCTCCACAGATCGCCAGGCCCTGGGGAGAAGGCACCTTCAAATATGAGAAATCTGGAGAAGTTTGCAAAAGAAGAGTCTTAAATTCCGGTTGCAAAGTAGCTTGATGATGGTTATAGGAAGCGATTTATTAAGTTGAGGGGCCAACAATTTTGTATGGTCTGTGTTTGTGGTTTTCTGTGAATTTATGTCCATTTTGCATCTTTTTCTCTATTTTTTGTGTTGATTCCATACACAATAAGGAAATATTCATATGTATAACAAAACATGTGGAATTGCAATAATTTTCTGGGAAAAAAATCATGATCTGGAACAATTTCAAAGGGGCCAACACTTTCGGCCGTGACTACCATATATACATTACAGACCAAATGTTTGGACACACCTTCTCATTCAAAGATTTTTCTGTATTTTCATGACTATGAAAATTGTAGATTCACACTGAAGGCATCAAAACTATGAATTAACACATGTGGAATTATTTACTTAACAAAAAAGTGTGAAACAACTGAAAATATGTCTTATATTCTAGGTTCATCAAAGTAGCCACCTTTTGCTTTGATTACTGCTTTGCACACTCTTGGCATTCTCTTGATGAGCTTCAAGAGGTAGTCACCGGAAATGGTCTTCCAACAGTCTTGAAGGAGTTCCCAGAGATGCTTAGCACTTGTTGGCCCTTTTGCCTTCACTCTGCGGACCAGCTCACCCCAAACCATCTCGATTGGGTTCAGTCTGGTGACTGTGGAGGCCAGGTCATCTGGCGTAGCACCCCATCACTCTCCTTCTTGGTCAAATAGCCCTTACACAGCCTGGAGGTGTGTTTGGGGTCATTGTCCAGTTGAAAAATAAATTATGGGCCAACTAAAAGCAATCTGGATGGAATAGCATGCTGTGGTAGCCATGCTTTTTCAGTGTGCCTTCAAATTTGAGTAACTCCCCAACAGTGTAACCATCAAAGCACCCCCACACCCTCACACCTCCTCCTCCATGCTTCACGGTGGGAAACAGGCATGTAGAGTTCATCTGTTCACCTTTTCTGCGTTGCACAAAGACACGATGGTTGGAACCAAAGATCTCAAATTTGGACTCATCAGACCAAAGCACAGATTTCCACTGGTCTAATGTCCATTCCTTGTGTTCTTTAGCCCAAACAAGTCTCTTCTGCTTGTTGCCTGTCCTTAGCAGTGGTTTCCTAGCAGCTATTTTTCCATGAAGGCCTGCTGCACAAAGGCTCCTCTTAACAGTTGTTGTAGAGATGTGTCTGCTGCTTGAACTCTGTGTGGCATTCACCTGGTCTCTAATCTGAGCTGCTGTTAACTTGCGATTTCTGTGGCTGGTGACTCGGATGAACTTATCCTCCACAGCAGAGGTGACTCTTGGTCTTCCTTTCCTGGGACGGTCCTCATGTGAGCCAGTGTCTTTGTAGCGCTTGATGGTTTTTGCAACTGCACTTGGGGACACTTTCAAAGTTTTCCCAATTTTTCGTACTGACTGACCGTCATTTCTTAAAGTAGTGATGGCCATAGGCATGAAAATACAGAAAACTCTTTGAATGAGAATATCTATATATATCTATATCTATATCTATATATATATATATATATATATTTACTGTGTATTTATATATATATATATATATTACATTTATATTTATTTATTCCTTTTATTTATAAAATATGTATAAATTATCAATTGTAATTATAAGTATAAAATATAAAAGTATATATATATATATATATATATATATATATATACATATATAAAATTATAAAATATAAAATTGTAATAAATTATAATTTATTTATTTTATTATACTAATTCATTTGTGTTTTCTTATTTGTCTATTTATGGGATTTGTCAGGTCTGACCTGTTTTGATCACTCAGAAAATAACATACCGTATATACTCGTATATAAGCCGACCCGTGTATAAGCCGACCCCCCTACTTTTGCCCCCAAAAACTGGGAAAACTTATTGACTCGCGTATAAGCCGAGGGTGGACTCCAGCACAGGTATACAGGCCCCCCCAGTGGTATACAGCAGGCCAGCAGTGGGGTATACAGCAGGCCCCAGCAGTGGAGTATGCAGCAGGCCCCAGCAGTGGGGTATACAGCAGGCCCCCAGGGGAATACAGCAGGCCCCCAGGGGTGTAAGCAGGCCCCCAGGGGTATACAGCAGGCCCCCAGGGGTGTAAGCAGGCCCCCAGGGGTGTAAGCAGGCCCCCAGGATGTAAGCAGGCCCCCAGGGGTATATACAGCAGGCCCCCAGGGGTGTAAGCAGGCCCCCAGGGGTATATACAGCAGGCCCCCAGGGGTATATACAAAAGCCCCAGTGACACTCGCCCCCCATCATGAGAAGAGCCCCCCACACTTTGCAGAGCCCCCCCCCCGCTGCATTATCTTACCATCCAGAGTCTTCTTCACCGGAGGTCCTGTAGTCCATCCTCGCGCGCTGTGTTCCCGGTCTCATGTGACACGGCGGTCGCAGTGGAATGACGTCATCGCGCCGGGTCACGTGAGACCTGAACACAGCGCGCGGTGATGACTGCAGGACCTCCGGTGAAGAACACCCTGGATGGTAAGGTAATGCAGCGGGGGGAGCTCTGCAAAGTGTGGGGGGCTCTAAACATGCTGGGGGGGCTAGTGCCACTGGGGGGCTGCTGTATACACTGGGGGGCTGTATGCACGGCTCCCCCTGCCGCTGTGATGGGCGGGGGGAGCCGTGTATATCTAATGAGCGGCCCCACGTGATGGGCCGCTGTCAGCAGCCTCCCCCCCTCCCGCCTCCTCCAGCCTCCCCAGGACCCGGCATGTTAAAATCATAGCAAAGTACCGTATTTACCGTATTGACCCGTGTATAAGCCGAGTGAGGTGACTTTTCAGCCCAATTTTTGGGCTGAAAAACTCGGCTTATACTCGAGTATATACGGTAAGTGTTTTTAGGTGATTAATTAATTCATACATATAAAATGTATCTGTTTTTGAAGGGGAGAATACTTTTCTAGGCTTCACTTTTAGAGCTGTTAGTTTTGATAAATCCACTATTTTCTGTGACTTTTCTGAACTTTTTGTCCAATACAGTTAACATCTTCACACACACAATTTGTTATAGAATGCTAACTGGAAATAAAGAGCTAAAGTCGGCAAAAACAAAAGGTTAACACTGTCCAGGACTGAAATGTCACGTATAATCATCAGCTAGAAGTGACCTGAACGCTTAGCCTGACACACAACTGACATTCTGCTACAAACTTATCATGGGAATTCACAGAGATCTTTATGAAGAAAAGATCAGAAAACACATCTACTTTTCCTGCTTGATAAATAACCTAAAATATAAAGTAAAGCGGTAACGGTCTATCATTACCGCGACGGAGCACAGGGATCCTGCTGGAAGATGTCAATGTGTTACAAAATAAAAATTACAATTTTCAGTCCATCTCTTGTTGTTTGCAGGCAATAATGACAAGGCATCACACAATGTCAGCTGGTTCACTTTTTGTTATAAATTGGTGTTCTATAGTTTATCAATATATATTTACAATTTTACGATCCATTTTATGAAATTCTTTTTTTCCGTTCCTTTTTTTGTCCTATTATTATTGTTGTCATTTAAGTTATTTAGTAAAGTGGTTGACTCATTTAGTGCTGCGCTATAGATCCAAGAAAAATGCTTGGCCCCTTGTATAAATATATGGATATCCCGTGTCCATCAGATCAAAAGAGTACAATCAGAGGCTGGATTAAAGTCAAACAGAAGTCCAAGGCTGCACGTTCAGATTTATATCAGATAAAAAAAATGTTTGAACCGTGTCAGCCAGTAGATAGAAAAATATTACAATCCGAGAGTCCTCAGTGGTTGATACCTTTTAATGGCTAACTAAAAAGATGATAAATAATGGTGTACTGCTCAGGCTAGCGGGACATGTCTCCAGGGTGCAGGGAGATCGGGTCCCATCTGGCCGCTGGCATCCTCCTGTACCCCGCACTCATACTTACCCAATCCGTTCTCCCGCTCCTGCTCCATTCCCCTCAGGCTGCGGCGGCTTCCCAGACTCTCTCCTCTGCCTTCTCACTTCTGGGTTGCGGGGGAACGAGTATAGGGCGCGCACACTGCTGTCAAGAGATTTAAAGGGCCAGTACACCCTTTTCTGTCATTACCAATCGCCGAGAGGTTTGTGTATACTTAAGGCCCTCAATTCCCTTGGGAGGTGCCTGAGAAACTTTTGTGCATTGCTTAGTAGCTAGTTTCAGGTCTTTGACCTGTGCCTGTGAATTTTGCTTTGTCTTGCCAGAATACTAATACTCCGTGTTTCTTGCTTCTAGTGCTGGAGTTCAGTCTACCTGCCATCCACTCGCAGATCCTGATGGCACCCTCTGACCATCTGGACCTATTTCTAATAATCCAGTTCCGTGTTCCCTCTGGATTCCTCCAGTGGGCCCGATCTCTTCACTGGTTCACCTACCCCAGTTCCCTGGATCCCTCGTTCCCTTCCCTCCGGTATCACTGTTCCCTTTGTATCTGACCCTCTGGTTGCTGAGCTGTTTCACTTGTACCTCTTTGGCTGCACCGGGACAATCACTGTACAGATATTTGTGGGCATGTCATGGGTTAATAACCCACTTACAGTAAGCCGGCTATTGTCGGCTTTCTACAATGTTATCAATGAAGCCGCGGCTCCCCTGACAGTTGCGTAGATACTGTATGTAATGTACTTATAGTATCTGCTGCTGTCCGAGGTCCTGTAGGCATTTACATTAGATCTATGGCGGTGCGCTGCCCATAGATCTAATGTAAATGCCTACAGGACCCTGGACAGCGGCAGATACTATACGTACATTCCGTACATTATCTGCGCAACTGTCAGGGGAGCTACGGCTTCATTGATAACATTGTAGAAAGCCGACAATAGCCGGCTTACTGTAAATGAGTTATTAACCCATGATATGCCCACACATGTGGGCAGCATGTCTCTGGGGGGGTGGGCACCCCCTAGAGACATGGTGCACAAAACTAATATTAATAATTACAGTTTTATTAAAGAGTTAAAATGTTGCCACATGCATTCTTATTATTTAACCCTTTGTTCATCCCTGCGGCAGCAGGGATGAACAAAGTATACGGTAACCGCATTGCTCCGGATTACACATCTAGTGCAATACGTTATGACATATAGCCTGGGCCAACGAGATCCAGGGGTGGGGCAGATCACACTGCTGGAGTGGTCTCAGATCAAGGACCTATACACCCTTCTGCACAGTTTTGAAATGGCGACGAAGATGTTTAGCGTTGACGATGCCATTATCAGCATGACTATTCCGGTCATCTACATGCTAGAGCACACTCTAAACAGTATTCGGATTCAGGTGGTGGGACAAGAGGAGGTGGAGGAAGTACAGGAGTAGTTCTATGCGGAAGGGATAAAAAGCGCAGGGATAACATGCGCAGGGATATGCGGAAGGGATAATATGCGCAGCGCCATAGACCTACTGTAAAAGCCTTCAGAACCTTGGACAGCACACATACTATACGTACATTACGTATAGTATGCGTACCGCTCACAGGGGAGCAGGTGGCTTCATTCATAAAAATGTACAGACAGGAGTCGGCTTACTGTACATCGGCAATTAACACATTATATGCCCACCTGAGTGGGTGGTATGTCTCTAGGGGGGGTGGGCACCCCCTAGAGACATTATGGCCACAATTATTAATAATATTTATTCTTTTTAAACACTGATACCAGTTTTCTCATCCCTGCGGCAGCAGGGATGAGCAAACTGTTCGGTAACCGGATTGCTCCAGATTACACATCCAGAGCAATCCGGTTACCGCATTGCGGTTCTCTCGCCACATTTTTGTTAAATAAATGTGTGGGACCGCAATTGCATTCACTGCAACCGGATCTGGATGCAGTGAACGCTATTCTTTGAAAAAGTGTGACCCTAGCCTTAAGTATATTAAGGTGAGTTAACACTGAAAAAGCCAGTGACTTATTTCAAGTTATGAACATGTTATCAATTGTATAATAAATATCTTACTTAATACCACGTCACACGTTTCAATATCGCTAAGGATATCATTTAAGCGACACGCTTTTTGATCGCTTAAGCGATATCGTTTGTGCGTCATTGCGTGTAACCGAGCGTTCTTGCTATGAAAAATTGTCGATTGTTTGGTTGAAGATTTGTGAGCAGGACCTCAAATCAAGCGATGGTCGTGCGAACGATCCGCAGCATCGTGCTGTGTGACACAGTGCAAGCGATGTCATTGATGATTTCGCCTATTCCTGACACTGGCTGGCCTCAATCGCTGGGATGTGCACTGGATCACTGGCGCGTTGCCAAATGAAAAATCGTTAACGAGATCTATGCTTGCAACACCGCACAAGAGATATCGCAAAATTGTTCTAACGATCTCGATCACGTGACTTTCAAGCCGATATCGTGATCGATATTGAAGCGTGTGAAGTGGCCTTAAGGGTGCCATTGACATGAAATTCTAACCAGATGTCAGTATCAACACTTCTAATTCACACAGGCAAAGAAATCAAGACATGGATGTCCATAAATTATGCGTAATAATGAGAACTTACAGAGTTAAAAAGTATTTGAATACATGAACAAAGAAAGGTGCAAAAAGCCATGAAATGTTATGACTCCATCTGAAATCTATCAGTGATTAGAAAGCAATCCTGCCACTTAGTGAAAAATAATATCAGCTGGTTCACCTGATGGCCTATAAAAAGGTGTCTCATTACCAAGGTGCCACACAAGAAACATCTCACGATGGATAAAACCAGTGAGCTGTCTCAAGACCTCAGCCACCGTATTGTTGCAAAAGACACTGATGGCATTGGTTTCAGAGGAATTTCTAAAGTACTGAAGATTCCAGAAAGCATTGGTGGTGCTTAACTGCGAAGTGGAAAAAAACATCCTTATACCCAAAACCAGCCATGCCCAATACCAATAGCACATTTAAGTTTGCTTAACAACGTTAAGACAAGCCTGTAAAATACTGGGAGAATATAGTCTGGTCAGATGAAACCAAAATTTAACTCTTTGAATGCCATAATACACATCATCTTTGGAGGCCAAAAGGCCAGTGCATATCACCTGGAAAAGCACCAAAGCTACAGTGAAGTTTGGGGCTGTTTTTCAGCATACGGCACTAGCAAACTCCACATAACTGAAGGAAGGATAATAGACAAATGTACAAAGACATTATTGATAAAAATCTGCTGCCACCTACCAGGATAACACAGCCAAGGAAACTCAACTGGCTTCTGAGAAAGAAAATAAAGCTACTAGCATGGCTGAGCTGATCACCGGAGCTGAATCCAATAGAGAATTTATGGAAGGAACTAAAGCTCAGAGTTCACAGAAGGAGAACATGGGATATTCAGGGTGTGAAGAGTGTGGCAGAATGAGCCAAAATCACACCTGAGCAATGCAGGCAACTAGTGTCTCCATACAGTAGGCGTCTTGAAGCTTCATCACCAACAAAGTCTAAATTTTAGAGAGTGTGTTTAGTACCTTTTCTTGTGCCATTACTCATTATTACAAGTCACTAGTGATGAGCGAGTGTAATCATTACTATTTGCTACTCGCACGGATAGTATAGTATTCGCGATACTCGTTACTCAGCATGTATCGCTGGTGCTCATGAGTGATGTGTACAGCGTGAATGATCTGATACAAATTGACAGCTCCCTTCTGTACACGAAGCAAGTTGGCCCCCAGTGAGAGCAGATTGAATGGAAGACTCTCTGGGGGGCACAGCAAGGTGTTTTATACATTAAAATTGTGAAAAAAAGCCCACCCTCCCGCCCTGTCCCGGAAAGACTCGTTTTATGGCCAGATGTGTAGACTTGCTATTTGGATGAGTATGTGAGTATTAAAAAATACTCGTTATGAGTATAGCGAGTGCGAATATTTCACTACACATCACAAAATATATGAACATCGATGGTTTTATTTCTTTGCCTGTGTGGACTGGATTGGTTGTTACCAACATCTGGTGAGAAATTCATGTCAATAGCACCTTTAGAAATATATTTACTTAGAAAACTGTTACTGTGTTCAATTCTTATTTCACCCGCTGTATATATAATCATCATAAAGTATCAGTAAGATGACATTGGCACAGTGATAGAGTTGTAGGTAACCAGCTGATATTTCTACCTCAATAGTGTTAACTCATAGCAACCTATCTGTCACTAAGTGCTATAGCGGTGAGGGAGTCAAGTAGCAAGATGGTAAAATGGGTAAGAGGTGTTCAGATGAGCTAGTCTGACCCTTAGACAGAGGTCCCTGGCTCATCCATCTCCCAGAGGTACCTCTGAAGGTGAGGAGGTTTGTGTCACCACACTTCCCCTATGCTCCTGATAGGCTCAGAGCAACTACCTTCACCCCAAAATGCAGCAACTCCGCAGAATGGAACAGCAGTCAGCACCAGCATGAACGTCTCAACTACACGGGGTCCTAGTAGAGACTAACTCTATCAGTGATGCCAGGTGGATGAAGAGGAGGCTATTTAAAGGCAAGGGGTATGGTCACCTAATAAATAAACTCCCCACTTGCAGAGCTGCACACCTCAATACAGCAGCATCTGCACATTAATAGTGAATGTGCCAAAGGAATTTAACTCTGATTTAAACCTCAGCAGCAGCACACATAGACTGCAAATCGGCCAACACATGACACAATCATGGTTAACACAACCCTGGACAGTTCAGCATGTAACAGTGGGGTTCAAGTACCAAGAGTCCAGACGACTTTTTCAGCCCTCCTACACGCTGACAATGACTTATAGGATATTCATGAAATAGCTCCCTAGGACTACATCTCTGACTTTGCAGGAAATAAAGAATACATGCATCCCTTCCTCATTGTTATGGCCGGCCTTCTCCTGCTCACTTCAAAGCCACTATTTCTACAGTTTGGAAGTTTTTGATTTCTCCATGTATCTTCTCATCAGGAGAGCTCACTAATGAGAGTGCATGAGGAGACTTAGAAATGCTTTGAAAAGAAACTTCAATACTTTGAAGGTTTTGGAAATCACCAAGGGCGAAACAGCCTCAAGAAAATATTTCAGCCGCACATTGGCGTGCATGGTAATGACCATACCTGGCCATAGATCAATAACTCAAGAGGGTGTCTGTGAGGATCGGAGCTGATATCTGCAGTCAAGAGCGGACCAGGAAGATTTTCCCAGAGAGATCACTTTGTTTTGACATAATGGCATTTTCTTAGTCATCCACTCATAAGCGGAGGATTCTTCTGTATGATATTGCTAATGACTTACAAACAAGCCAGAAATGACTTCATTTGCAATAAGTGTTTTTAAGCAAAGAAGAATGCCAATAATAATAAAGAATAGTGTGGGCGATGAATAACGTGCCTGCATTATCTGAACATTAACCCCTCAAATACCAGGCATAATTTAGCTTTAATGTCTGTACATGAATGCTTTTTTTGCGTGATGAGATATAATTTTCATTGGTTCAATTTTATTAAGGACATTTTGAACCTTTTTTTAAAATTTTTTTTGAGAGGTTGAAGGCACAAAACAACAGCAATTCCCGCGTTTGTTTTATCTAAATACCACCCATGGTCCGCTAGAACTGTGTCCAGTTCTGGGCTCCACATTTTTAAAAAGACATAACAACCTGGAGTAGGTTCAGAGAAGAGCGACCACAAGGGTGACCAGTCTGAAAACCATCTCCTATGAGGAAGGGTAACAGCATTTGGGAATTGTTTAGCTTGCAAAAAAGAAAACTGAGAGATTTAATAGCTGTCTACAAATATCTCAAGTGCTGTCACACTGTAGAGGATCAGCTTTATTCTAGGGCTGTCACACTGTAGAGGGATCAGCTTTATTCTTGAGCTGTCACACTGTAGAGGATCAACTTTATTCTTATTTGCACAAGGAAACACTAGAAGCAATGGGATGAAACTGAATGGGAGGAGATGCAGATTAAGTATTAGAAAAAGTTTTTGCAAGTGAGGGTGATCAACGAGTGGAGCAAGCGGCCACGAGAGGTGGTGAGTTCTCCTTCAGTGGAAGTCTTCACACAGAGGCTGCAAGAAATAAGAAAACATAGGGCACTCCTGGGTAAAACCTGGTGGTCCAGTGAGGGCATAGGGGGTTAGTAAACCACTCACCTCAATTAGTTGTGCACCCCTGCACAACCGTGGATAATAGCGTTGAGGTGAGGACACTGGAACCACTTCTCTGTGTGACTCTTGCGGGCGGAGAACTTGTGACCGGAAAGATGTCACCGGAAGTACATCACCACAGATTCTGCATTCAGCATTAGGTGAACTCCACTTGCCCTGAGCTGCTCTTGCCACACACCCTCATAGGGACATGAAATTGGAAGAAAAGATAGGTGGTCTGATGGAGTGCTTTGTAGAATGGTTTTACTTCGGCACACCAAAAAAATTTATGGACAAAGTTTTGCATGAAATTACAGTTCATTTATTGGACAATTTCACAAGGTTCAATGCATAGATTAATTCCAACGTTTCAGGCTTGCAGGCTTTGTTCACGGATTATATATGTACTGAAAAGCCTGTGTCGCGGATGTATTTGGTGTTCCCCGTGCATCTAGGGATCACGATATGACTCTGGTTCCTAAGGTATGGAGGTATTCTCAAATGGACATAGGTCTTTTGAGAGATTGACCAGTCTCTTCAATCACAGAGAGTGGGTTCCCCCAACTTATTTTTTACTAAAATGACCAGTATTGGTGTAGCAACATAGGTTCATTTGTGTTCAATGTTTGAATTACGTGGGAAGACACTGCACCTTGTAGGCTCTGATTCAAGTGAAGAGGACAAAGTCCTTAGGAGTCTGTGGTGGTCGTCCCCGCCGTGTGTGCGGCCCGCTATTTGTGCAACATTGGAATTAATCTATGCAGTGAACCTTGTGCTGGGAATTGTCCAGTAAATGAACTGTAATTTAATGCAAAACTTTGTCCATAGGTTTTTTTGTGTGCAAAAGTACAACCATTCTATTATATATGTTTCTTACTTCAGAGCACCCAACAACAGTCGAGCCCAACATCCCATAAACTTATGGAGTAATTTATCAGGTTACTACCTGATAAAGGTAGCAAGCCGCTACTGAAACGCATTGTAGATTTAAATTTTCTAAGGCCCCTTTCATTTCAGCATTTTTTAAAAATTACAGCAGATCCGACTGATTTACCGCATCTGCCACCTAACGACCGCACTTGTCGCACACTTGCAGTAAGCCCCATGCATTGTCTATGCAGCAAGTGCGGTTCAGCCGGATGCAGCAAATCCGGCAGTTGCAGCTGCAAAAAAAACACGGTCAGCAGCGGGGTTTTTTTCACAACCGCAAGTGTAGGATCTGCCCACCTTAGGCGCTTCAAAACCAAACTCAAAAATTGTGTTAATCTTTCAAGTGCTTCACAGGAATTAAGGCAATATACACTAGTGGCTAAGATTGAGGCTGCAGTTTTTTCACCAACACAAATATTTAATGAAAGTTTTTACTGACATACTTAGGCCGGCTTCACACCGTGGTGTGTTCAGGTCCGGGTCTGTCCGATGTGAATCTGACAGCCCCAGACCCGAGTTGCAAACAGGATCGGAGGGCAAATACACCCTCCGGTCCGGTTTGCAGCCGGAGTCCTCAATTGCAGCCGCAGCTGCTGAGATTTCAATATCGTGGCTAGTGGGGAGCTAGCCGCGGTCCTGAAATCTGTGCAGGGGACAGCCGGTGGTGCTGAAGCTTAGCAGCACTCATTGCTAAACTTCAGCCGCCGGGGTCCGGTTCCCGGATCCTCCCGAATCTTCCCAGATCTGGGGCAATCTCCTATAGACTCCCATGTTAGGGAGCGCCGAATCGCCCCGGAACCGGGAGGATCCGATTTGGGCAGATTTGTCGCCCCAGACACAAAAATGTTGCAAGCAACGTTTTTGTGTCTGGGAGGAAAATCCGAATTCACCCGGATCCTCCCAGACAGATGGAAATCGGATGGCAGATAGCTGCCATCCGGCTCCATTCGGCCCCATAGGGCTGCATTATGGTAAAATCGGGTCCGGGGCTGTCGGATTCACATCTGACAGCCCGGACCTGATCACACCGCGGTGTGAAGCCGGCCTTTCTTGAACACACGCCCTCTTCTGTGATATGTATCCTATGTTTGGCTATAGTGACCTGGGTGTGATTTAAGATCAATATTGTGCGAATAAAAGGCAGTTTTTATATTTTAGAGCCAATTTGTCATCAAAATGTAAGCAACTACATGTTTTTATTCTGTTATACTGCCTCTGAATTGTATGATATAAAATTGACACGCATTTGCTTAACTTTTATTTCACGCGCAGCATTAATGACTGCATCTCTGTAGGGTAGCTAGCTAATAAAAATTAAGCTGTGATTTAATTTAATAATTAATTAATTTTGTTATTTCTACTTAAAAACTTTACTGTGAAATCAATAACATTCATGAAATTTGGATATGTATTGTCAAAACGCTAAAAATTCAGAAATCTTGAGGGCGTTGCCTTAATTTTGGCCACTAGTGCAGAAGAAAAAAAAGATTTTAGTTTTTTACATTAAAATATTGCTTTAGCCTTAAATTTAGCATTTTATTAAGGGTAACAGGAGAAAATGGACTATACAGTTTGTTCTGCAATGTCTCTTGAGTACACTGATACCCCAAATGTGGTTGAAAACCACTTTTTAGGCGCACTGCGTGGTTCAAAGACTTTCGGAGTGCAAAAATGGCTGACATAGGTAGTGAAACACCATGTCACCTTTACCGAGCCTCTGATGTCCCTACAAAGTGGAACCCCTACCCCTAGTGACCCCATTTTGTAAACTAAACCCCTCAAGGAATTTATTGAGAGGTCTTATGAGCACATTAAAGGCACAGGTGTTTCACAGAATTTTATAACGTTGAGCTATGAAAATGATAAAAATACATTTTTCCCCACAAACATGTTGCTTTTGCCCAAATCTTTAATTGTCACAAGGGTAAAAGGAGAAAAGGAACTGTATATTTTTTTGTACAATTTTTCCTGAGTACACCGATACCCTATATGTGGTGGAAAACGACTGTTTGGGCGCACGGCAGGACTCAAAAGGAAAGGAGTGACAATCGACTTTTGGAACTCAAGATTGGCTGAAATATATAGTGCACGCCATGTCGAGTTTGACGAGCCCCTGATGTGCCTAAATAGGTAAAAAAAAACAAATGTGACCCCATTTTGGAAACTACACCTCTGAAGTAACTTAATTCTAGGTGTGCTGAGCACCTCGAACCCACAGGTGTTTCACAGAATTTTATAATGTTGAGCCGTAAAAATGAAAAAAAAACATTTTTTACCAAAAACGGGTTGATATTGCCCTAATATTTCATTTTCTGAAGAGTAACAGGAGAAAATGGACTTTGTGCAATTCTCCTAGGTACACCGATACTCTGCTGTATAAGTGGTGGAATACTACTTTTTGGGTGCATGGCAGGGCTCAGAAGAGAAAGAGTGCTATTTGAATTTTGGAGCACCATTTCGGTTAGAATACATTGCAGATGCAATGTTGTCACATTTGAAGTACCCCTGACATGCAAAACAACAGAAACCCCCCACAAGTGACCCCATTTTGGAAACTACATTTTTTGAGGAATTAACCTAGAGGATTAGTGAGCATTTTTTACCATCAATTATTGGCATAATTACCGTATATAACATTGGGCTGAATACATGAAATTTTCTCATTTTCTCCAATAAAATATTGCAATAACCACAAGTTTTTAATTTTTAAAAGTGGTAATAAGAGAAAACGAATAATACAATTTGTTATGCAGTTTCTCCTGAATAACCTAGTATGTGATCGAAAACTACTTTTGATGCACAGTACAAAGCTCAGAAGGGAAGAGGCGCCATATTATGATGTAGATTTAGTTGTAATGGCTTGCAGGTTCCATGTCACATTGGCAGGGCCCCTGGGGTGCCAGAAAAGCACAACCCTCCATAAGTGACCCCATCATACAATCTACACTCTTCAATGAATTCATAGCAATGATCGTATGGATATCACAGCCGCCTTTGAATTTTTTACCATTAGGTGGTGAAAAAGAGTAATTACATTTCTACCACTAAAGTGTGGTTTTAACCCTAAAGGTACCTTTACACGCCGCTACAACAGGATGGATACAATCCGCTACTTCACGTGCACGAGCACGCACAAACGGTTACAAACGGTAAACGCAACATCTTTACACGCCGCCACAAGGTGCGCTACGCTACGCTACATCTGTAACTAGCTATATCGCCGGGTGTCTCAAGTAGCCATCTGTAGCTCATCGTACCTCATTTACACACCGCTACAACAAGCTAATATGGGTGGACCTGGTGCAGCAGGGACAGCACATAGGCGTGCCACAATTGTGGATTACGAGAGGTCCGTACGCTGATAGGACAACACAAGAACATCATGATTGGGCAGGCATCGCAGGAGGCTGATTAATACATGACGCTTGAGCGATTGTGTAGTGTGACTGGTCAGCTCCTTAAATATGCCACCCTATGCAGTGACTACCAATCGTAACGCAGCATCTTCCACCAATGATCGCAGATGGGGCGCGGTAACACGGAGCCTGGGTCACGCCTTAGCTACATTGCAGCTACATCGCCGGGTGTCCAGAGTTCCCTTCTGTAGCTTCTTTACACGCCGATACAGCTCGCTGCAATCGGCTTTGTAGCCATCTGTTTTCGAGCAGTGCTCGGAAACAGATTTATCTGTTGCCGGCTGTCACGTCCCGTCTTCACACGCCGCTACTACGGGCTATATTGGCGCTACAAGCTACATTTGTAGCCTGTAGCGGATTGTATCCATCCTGTTGTAGCGGCGTGTAAAGGTACCTTAAGGGCCACGTCACACACACAGATAATTGGGCAGATATTGTTCGCAGATCTCTGGTTGCAGTGAAATCATGGACACATTGTTCCATTTGTACACAGCCACAAAATGGAACATTGTGTCCATGATTTCACTGCAACCAGAGATCTGCGAACAATCTCTGCACAATTATCTGTGTGTGTGACGTGGCCCTAAATTGTAATTTTTACAACTGGCTAATAGAATAAAAAATACCACCCAGTTTGTTGGGCAATTTCTTCTGAGTGTAATTGTGAACTACTTTTCAAGCAAAGTGAAAAGTTCAGAATAGAAGGAGAACCATATTATAGTGCAGATTTTGCTTCTACGGTTTGCGGAAACCATGTCACATTGGCCGAGCCCCCGAGGAGCCAGAACAGAAGATCCCTCATAGGTAACTCCCTTTTACAATCTATACCTCTGAATAAATTCATCTAGGGTGCAGTAATGATATTGAAACCACGGGTGTAACACAGAATTTTATACCAAAATTTTTTTTAGCCCCAAGTGTTACATTTTCACATGAGAAAATGGGTAACAATGGCACCAAAATGTGACACACAATTTGCTGGGCGTGGCAATGCCCCATATGTGGCTGTACAGTACTGCTTAACCACATGGTGAAACTCAGGAGGGAGGGAAGGAGCGCTATATTATGCTTGGAACACAGATTTTCGTTCAATAGTTTGCAGACTCCATATACAGAGCTCCTAAGTGCCAGAAGAAAGACCCCATTTTAGGAATGACACTCATCTGTGAATTTATATACAAGTGTAGTGATTATTTTGACTTCATGGGTGTTTTCCAGAAATAAAAAGCAACAGATGTTGTTGAATGAAAATTACAAATCTGCCATTGTAATGCCCATGCACTGTATTGCATATGCATTGTAGTGCCTGTACATTGTATTGCCTGTACATTGTAGTGCCTGTACATTGTAGTGCCTGTACATTGTAGTGCCTATACATTGCGCCCATCTTGAGCTTCTGCAATCACACACCTGATAAATTAGGCGGGCTCTCCTCACTGCAGAAATGTAACACATGTGGATGCTAGATGTGGTTTACGTACATGCTTAGGCTCAGAAGGGAGGGGGCATTTGGATTTGGGAGTGCCGATTTTGCTGGATTTCTTTTTGAGGGAAACCATAACACATTCCCAAAGCCTTTGAGTTACCAGTGACATGGAACCCCCCTATATTTCCATTAACAGATAACGGACCTGAGTGGTGACCTGTTTTAAGCTCTTATTGGGAACATTTTACATTTGATTACATTTCTTCCTGTGCTCTACACAGAGCACTTATTTGGGGTTTACATCTAAATTTCCAAATTATGTGATTCAGAAGAAACCGCCAAGGGATCCATTCACTTTAGTGAGTCCGCAGATTTACTCTGGACTCGTCTGGCCGCTGTTCAACTGTCTCACTCTTTTCAGAAGTGCACAAAACTCTGATTAAGTCTAGGGTCACACTTAACGGGGCCAACAGTAATAAAACTGTTTTATTCTTCTGGTGCGATTACAGCTATAACAGGTTTATATCAGGTTTTTATGTTGGCTACTGTCACACACTAAAACAACTCTTTAAAAAAGTTTTTGCATCTCCATATTATAAGAGCTATAATTTTTCAATTTTTCTGCCAATAGAGTAACATGAAGACTTGTTTTTTGCGGGATGAGTTCACGTTTGTATTGGTATCGCTTTCAGGCACATACCATTTTTTGATTGCTGTTTAACTCCGATTTTTGGGAGGAAGAATGAACAAAAAACTTCAATTCAAAAATTGTTTTTTAGATTTTTTTTAAGTTGTTCACAGTTTTGCAAAGTTGTAATGCAGCTTTATTTTGGGACAGTACAATTACAGCAATTTCACATTTATATATTTTTTATGTTTTGCTTCCTAGACTCAATAAAAACAATTTTATAGAAAAAGAAATTGATTTTGTGTCGCTATATTCCAAAGCTTTCTTATTTTTCTGCTGATGGAGCTGTATCACAGCTTGTTTTTTGCAGGACAAGGTGACCTTTTTTTATATTTGACTTTTTGGTGAAAAGCCTAATTTTAGATACATTTTTTGTTATTGCATAAATGTTTGTATTTATTAAATAATATTTATTTTTTATTCTTTATTTTGTGTTTTTTCTTAGTATATTTACAATTTTTTTATTTTTTTTTTACTTCTTCACTTAGCCTCTCTGTGAGACTTTAACTTTTAGTGGCATTGCAGAGTACACACTTGTTAGCGTGATGCTGGCAGAACACCTGTTAGACCATGCTCCTGGCATGGTCTAACAGACCACCGTAGTGGATCGGGAGGTTATTATTTGACCTCCTGCTGTCATTGCAATGGTCAGGCCCTTCTGATCAAGTCTCGGGGTTCCCGATCGGGTGAGAGAAGGTGTGTATGTGTGCACCGAGTAAGGCTGCCTTCACACTGCGGCAGTGTCCGGTCCGGGGCTGTCAGAAGTGACAGCCTGGAGCGGAGTTTTCCTCCATAGAATCCTGTCGGGCTGCACGGAGCTGGATCCCGGCGGGTGTTAATTAGCTGCTATCCGGCTGCTGTGTCGCCGGATGAATCGTGCAGAAGTGGGGATTTTCTGCCGATTCCAAAAACGTTGCATGCAACGGTTTTGGAATCGGCAGAAAATCCCCACTTCTGCACGATTCATCCGGCGACACAGCAGCCGGATAGCAGCTAATTAACACCCGCCGGGATCCAGCTCCGTGCAGCCCGACAGGATTCTATGGAGGAAAACTCCGCTCCAGGCTGTCACTTCTGACAGCCCCGGACCGGACGCTGCCGCAGTCTGAAGGCAGCCTTACCGAGTATGCCCAGGTGTCCAAAGATGGCGGATGCCTGAGTAAGTGCGCATGTGCATCAGTATATGCATGCAAACTTATTTAGTTGCTAATGTGTCAGCAGCAGCAGTTTCGGGTGGCGGCGGATTAGAGTGGTTGCACTATATTTGCACACCCATTACTCTCTGTCCCCAGGTGGGCTCTCTGTGCCCCCCTGTGTGCTTTCCTCACTCTGTGCTGTTTCTCTCCCTCCGTGGTGTACAAAGATGACGGTTGCGTGAGTAACCGTGCCTGCACGTATCTGGCGCACACAGGTGCATTTACTGATGCCGCCGCCATCTTCAAACACCCAGGTGTTCAGAGATGGTGGCAATCTTAGTAACTGTGCGAGTCATGGCCATGCAGGCACAGTTCCTCATTTGGTGATGTGCATGGCAGGCTTCAGGCAGCGGGTTCCTGGCATCGATTTCAGATGTCATCATTTTCAAGTGTGGCAGGCACCACTAGTGGTACTGTGCAATGGGCCAGAACCGCCAAGTAATGGGTGTGCAAATATGGTGCAGGCTGGCGCATGATAGGAGGACAACCTGACGCCAGGAGTGATGAGACACGGGATACAGTAATTATATAGATAGATTACAAGAAATCTGTATTTTTTTCTGACAACCCCTTTAATAATAATAATAATAATAATAATAATTTTATTTCTATAGCGCCAACATATTACGGAGCACTTTACAATTTGAAGGGGACATGTACAGACAATATGAGACAATATAGAGTAACAAAAATTCAAAAACCATGAGGAGTGAGGATCCTGATCCAAGCTTACAATCTAGAGGAAATAGGAGAGGAACAAAAGGTAACAATAACAAATGATGTCATACATGGTCCAGCCATCAATATAATAATTAGGGGTTTCATGTAACGCTGCATGAATCAGTCATCGGTCGGGATCTATACCAGTACAGATAAAGTGCTATATTATGGATGAGGGACAGACAGACAATCTGAGGTGCAGACAGATGACACAAGAGGCCAGATTTAGAAAAGGGAAGATAGGAATAGTTAGACAGGTGAGGTGATGTGATAGGCCAGTCTAAAGAGGTGTGTTTTTAAGGGTCGCTTAAAACTTTTGGTATTGGGAATTAATTAAATTGTTCTTGGTAATCCGTTCCAGAGAATTGGTGCAGCTCGTGAGACGTCTTGGAGACGGGAGTGGGAGGTTCGGATTGTAGCTGATGTCAGTCTTAGGTCACTTGCGGGGTTTGTCCAATGGGGGCAGTGTATAGAGAAAAGAGAAGGGGACCTAGAACTGAACCCTGAAGAACCCTGACAGTGAGGGGAAGAGGAGAGGAAGAGAAGCCGGCGAAAGATACAGAGAAGGAGCGGTCAGAGAGGTAGAAGGAGAACCAGGAGAGAGCAGTGTCCTTAACCCCAATAGAGCAGAGCATAGAGAGAAGGAGCTGGTGATCCACAGTATCGAAAGCAGCAGAGAGATCCAGGAGGATCAACAGGGAGTAGTGACCATTAGATTTAGTAGATCATTAGAGACTTTAGTAAGGGCAGTTTTAGTAGAATGTAAGGAGCGGAAGCCGGATTGTAGAGGGTCAAGAAGAGAATTGTCGGAGAGATAGCGGATCATACGGGAGTGGACCAAATGTTCCAGGAGTTTAGAGATGAAGGGGAGATTAGAAACAAGTCTGTAGTTAGCAGCAGAGTTCTGGTCGAGGGATGTTTTTTTAATAATGGATGTGCTGGCATATTTGAAGGAGGAGGGAAAAACACCAGATGAGAGGGAAAGATTAAATATTTTAGTTAGGTGAAATGTGACAGCTGGAGAAAGGATGGAAGGAGATGTGAGGGAATAGGGTCGCCGGTGCAGGTAGCAGGGTGAGAAGATGCAAGAAGCCGGGTGACTTCTTCCTCTGTGACCGGATCAAAGACCGAAAGTGAGTTGGATGAAGTGCAGGAGGGAGGAGAATGCATGATGTTCTGAGTCTGTAAGGCAACTTCCTGTCGTATGTT
Source organism: Allobates femoralis (assembly GCA_033576535.1). Taxonomy (NCBI): domain Eukaryota; kingdom Metazoa; phylum Chordata; class Amphibia; order Anura; family Aromobatidae; genus Allobates; species Allobates femoralis. The sequence goes on along the minus strand of JARQOC010000005.1, from coordinate 58,493,588 downwards.
GTCAATTTTGCCCTTAAAATATTTGGCCAGATCGTCAGCTGTGAGGCTGGTGGTTGGGGACTGTACTCTTGGACTGAGGAAAAAATGGAAAATGTCAAAGAGTCATTTAGGATTGTTGGCTAGTGAAGTGATAAGGGTGTTGAAGTAAGCTGTATGTTTGAAGTAAGGGTGTTGTATGTTTTTAGCATAAACTTATAATGGATGAAATCTTCAGCCACGTTGGATTTTCTCCACAGGCATTCTGCACACCTGGAGCACCGCTGGAGAAACCGTGTTTGTAGTGTGTGCCAGAGTTGTCGCTGTTGGTGCCGAGTTGTTTTAAGTGTAGGAGGTGCAGCTTCGTCCTTGGCACTTTGCAGTGTTTCATTATAGAGTTTTAGAGCAGAGTCAGGGCAAAAGAGAGGGAGAAGATTGGGGTGAGTGAAGACTGTAAATTCTTTATAAGTTTCTGAGTGTCAATGGCATGTATATTTCTATAGGTGAACGAGTTGGGAGTGTCCTTGAAGGGTTGACAGTATTTGACTGAGAATGAAAGAAGGTTGTGGTGGGAGAGTGGAAGAAATGAATTTGTAAAATCATGCACTGAGCAGAAGATCAGGTCCAATGTATTCCCATCGTCATGTGTGGCAGAGCTTCAAAGTTGTGAAAGACCAAGAGAGGAGGTTAGGCTTAAAAGATGAGAGGCGGATGTGGAGATGGGGTTGTCGATAGGAATGTTAAAGTCACCCATGATGAGAGTGGGAAGATCGCAGGCTAGAAAGTGGGGAAGCCAGGTAGCAAAATGATCAAGAAATTGACGTGGTGGGCCTGGGGGTCGATAAACCACTGCCACTCGCAGGGAGAAGGGCCTGTAGAGTCTTACAGTGTGTACCTCAAAACAAGGGAAGATAACTGAGGGGGCAGGTGGGATAACCTGAAAAGCACAATTTGTTGACAGCAGAAGACCAACACCTCCACCTGATCTGTTCTCAGGTCTAGGGGTATGAGAAAATTGGAGGCCACCATATGAGAGAGCAGCAGCAGCAGTAGTGTCCGACTGCTGAATCCAGATCTCTGTAAGAGCAAGAAGGTCAATGTTATGTGAAAGGAAAAACTCATGGATGTAGGAGAGTTTGTTGCATGCTGAGCGAGGGTTCCAAAGGGCACAGTTGAAGGAGACAGATGGCATGCAGGGGATATTAATTACATTCTTGGAGTTTCTGAGAGTAGTAGGGAAAGAGTTAAGTTTAATATTATAAGAAGGGCCTTGATTTGGTTTAATATCCCTTGCAACTAGGAGCAGAAGAATAAAGAGAGTTAATAGATAGTTAAGGGGTTTGTGAAGCCGTCTCTTACATTGTATGGAGGGTGTCGATAAATCTGGGCTTACTAACATTTTAAAAGGAGCATGAGAGCTGTACATAGGAGAGGGGAGCAGAGAGGGACTGATATGGATGGAGTGAACCGAGTGTGTGAAAGAGCAGTAGATAGGCATGGAGCAGCTAGCACAAAAATGATGCAAATACAAATAGTGAACACATTTTGCAGCACAAGTGAACAAGTTACCGGTATATGTCTGTTTGTTTATCTGGCATGACTTACCCGTTTCCTGCCTCGTTTAACTGTCCGGTATAACTGCATATTGCACTTCTTAAATAAATTACCTTAACAATGTATTAGATTTGAGTCACTGAAAACTCAAAAAGAAATTCAGCATTATGTGTGAAGTTACTTTGTTAAACCATAGTGCAGAGACCATTTACCTGACACTTAACAGGAAATATAGATAAGACGCCACAGTCTAAAACAACACAAGCATTTGACAGGAATGTTAGGAACATTGGATTTTCATTGCAAACATTTCTAACTATAGAAAGAAGTTGTCAAACGCGCTGAATCCTTCTACAGTCACAGCTCTGGGCGAACTGTCACATCTAATACATCAGACTGGAGGAAGGGTTTTTCTGAGATTACACCTGTCATTTCAGTGCAATATACTTCCAGTGACAAGAATTGGTGCACTGTAGGCTGAGGTCTAATTTATATTTAATTACCGATTCCATTATATTTTGTGACTGCCTTGATGTCAAATCTGTAAGCAAAAAAAAATAATGAATTAAAAGGGAACCTATCTGTCGATTCATAGGCAGCACCAAGTGACACAAGCAGCATGAATCAGAGCATAGCTGGAAGGGGACAGCCAGTACACCTTTCTCTTAAATGTTCTGGTGTCTCAAAGAAAACATAGGCCCCAATTCATTAAAGTCAAAGCAGTGTCATAAATGTTTACAATAGTCTCAACATTTTGGTACAATTCAGAGTTACTCCAACTTTTTTGCAGCTTTTGGTGTTTTCACACCACTTTCTCCCAGTTCTGCCGAATGGATGGAGCTAGTGTAGAAACGTTGGGGCCTGGTGTAGTCAATGGCAAAACAGCGCAACCCCCGGCACGGCTGATCCTGCCTCAACCGGCTCCTCAGTAAAACAGTTCAGTTCTTTTCTGCCCTCATCGAGGGACAAAGTAGTCACAGAGCAAATAAAAGATTTTAAGGACTCTTTAGTATAATGATCCACCATGTGGGTTGGAGGTGGGCTATTTACTTTGACAATTTGGCTGCAAGCTGCTCCCCTCAGTACCTTTGAACTTGCACCCCTGAGCATCACCATGAATTCAAGGAGTCTGTTGGCCCATCCCATACCTACCTCTCTCAAGGGAAGGTGTCCATAGGACCACCAGGGAGCTGCCAAACGATATTCATTTACACTGCTCAAACTGCAGATCCGTCCGTCTTTGGACCTCTGCTTGGGACCACTGAACCATCACCGGAGAGGACAGCCACTGTCTGGGAACTCACCAGGGGCAGATGTCAAGCACCAACACTGGAGGAACACACTTGGATGAAGTTCTGTCCCATGGTCCAGATACCAGGCCATGTTCCAGAAAGACTCTCAGGGTCAGTACAATTTTAAAGTGGGTTCTGGTACCTGATACTTTTCCCCCTTTATAAAAGTTGTTTCACATCATAGAAAGAATCAATTGTGATACGTGGCTGTGATGTCTGTATACTCTTATATTCTGTGATCCCCGGCTGTTCTGTCTGTATACTCTATATTCTGTGATCCCTGGCTGTGATGTCTGTATACTCTTATATTCTGTGATCCCCGGCTGTTCTGTCTGTATACTCTATATTCTGTGATCCCTGGCTGTAATGTCTGTATACTCTTATATTCTGTGATCCCCAACTGTAATGTCTGTATACTCTTATATTCTGTGATCCCTGGCTGTAATATCTGTATACTCTTATATTCTGTGATCCCCCGGCTGTAATGTCTGTATACTCTTATATTCTGTGATCCCTGGCTGTAATGTCTGTATACTCTTATATTCTGTGATCCCCCGGCTGTAATGTCTGTATACTCTTATATTCTGTGATCCCTGGCTGTAATGTCTGTATACTCTTATATTCTGTGATCCTTGGCTGTAATATCTGTATACTCTTATATTCTGTGATCCCTGGCTGTAATGTCTGTATACTCTTATATTCTGTGATCCCCCGGCTGTAATGTCTGTATACTCTTATATTCTGTGATCCCTGGCTGTAATGTCTGTATACTCTTATATTCTGTGATCCTTGGCTGTAATATCTGTATACTCTTATATTCTGTAATCCCCGGCTGTAATGTCTATATACTCTTATATTCTGTGATACCCGGCTGTAATGTCTGTATACTCTTATATTCTGTGATCCCGGCTGTAATGTCTGTATACTATTATATTCTGTGATGACCAGCTGTAATGTCTATATACTCTTATATTCTCTGATCCCCGGCTGTAATGTCTGTATACTCTTATATTCTCTGATCCCGGCTGTAATGTCTATATACTCTTATATTCTCTGATCCCCGGCTGTAATGTCTGTATACTCTTATATTCTGTGATCCTCACCTGTAATGTCTGTATACTCTTATATCCTGTGATCTCGGCTGTAATGTCTGTATACTCTTATATTCTGTGATCCCCAGCTGTAATGTCTGCATACTTTTATATTCTGTGATCACCGGCTGTAATGTCTGTATACTCTTATAATCTGTGATCCCTGGCTGTAATGTCTGTACACTGTTAAGGGTGCCGTCACACCAGGTGACATCGCTGCTGATTTCGCAGGCAATGCAGGGGCGTGGCCTATCGTCAGAGTCATCGAGTTGCCCCGTGTAAAGCGGCGATTTTGCTACCAGAAGGGGTGTGGCTATGTGTAGGGGCAGAGCTATGAAGGGGTGGGGCTACTGGGAGGGGCAGGGCTATCATACATACATCTGGGAACTATGTGGAGGAATGGAGCTATGAAAGAGCAGGGCTGTACTTGGTGGCGGAGCTATGAAGGGACAGAGCTACCAGAAGGAGGCGGATCTATGATACATACATAGACACACATACATACATTACCATATATGGGGGATATTAACATATATGGGCATTACGACCATATATTAGCATTATGCCCGGGCAATGCCGGGCTCTACAGATTGTAAAGAATAAACGACAAGATCCAGAGCACGAGGACTGGGACAGTTTCTGGATATAATAGCATGGTTCATACACCTAAACTTGTTGGATAGTTTTAAGGACAGCGAACCCATGATTTGGACAGGTGCAACTTAAATTCATCAAAGATTGTCCATATTATATGGCATTAAGGGTGGTGTGTACATTAAATTACCCATAAAGAGATTGCTATGGGATGTGTCCTTTTTGTTCTGGAAATCAATGGGGGTCCCACATCTTTTGCTATTCACAATAGTAAATGCATATCTTTACACAAATAATGATCATGTGGGCTGTGGCACTGATATAGTTAAAAAAGGGTCAATTTCTTTTAATTTGCTGTTTACCCAAAATGTAATGTAAGGGCCTGAAAACACGACAGGATTTCAGCCAACTGCAAAGTAATTATTGTAACCATGACCCATTGGAATATACTGTGTGCTACAAATATAAAGCAGGTAACACAAGTTTAATCAGTAGTAACTCAATATGAGAAATACAAGGTAACACGAAGAACGTGTCATCCCAGACGTGCGGCGTTAAATCAGAACATTTCACATCACCGGAGCTAGTCAAACCGGGCTGAAGACACTGTTCTGCCCGACACTGGCTTTAATCATTTCCCACGCGCACCAAGATGACGTTTAGAAGACAGACATCTCTGTATAAACCACATCCATGAGACAAGAGATATCATAAATACAGTGTCGGTGAAATGTATGGACGGATGTGACAGGTTTATTTATAGAGTGTATGCAAAGTTTTCCAAAAAGAAGTTTCAACTATATTATACATTTTATCCTGGATCTTGACTAGAACGTCAGATTGGGAAGATTTGGCTAAAGCAAATTATTATTATTATTATCATTTGTAGTATATTATGTGGACAAACATGTAATTCATTCTCATTTATCCCCTTTTCTTTAATCTTAGATAGTGATGGGTGAACCTGAAATGTAAAAAAAAAAGCGTGTTTATCTTGATATTCATCCAAGATAAAGCAGACAACTGGAGACTGCAGGCAGCCTCCATCTGTCTGCTTTATCTGCACTTGGAATCAAAATAAGCAAACCCCACCATAGTTTTCCAAATATGTATTTTGTTTGTTACACTCCACTTTGGACACTCAGACAGCTTGTGTGAGGGCAACCAATCACAGATGCCAGCACAGAGGGTGGAGGCGCAGTTTGATTGTATCCAATCACATACACTGTCCCAGAGGGTGGATGGAGGAAGCAGGGAATATTCATAAGGTTTAAAGAGTGGACCTGTAAACAATGTGGCAGCCATAAGTATAATTGTCCTGCCTTTATCAACATTTTGCTTCCTTTTGCAGCCCCCTTGCCCTTACTACCATCATTTTATAGCAATTAGATGCAGGTCCTTACAGACTTATGTGAGGTTCAGGGTCTGTGTTCAAGTTCAGGTCAAGTCTAGTTCTGAACTGAACATTTTCTTTAAGTCCAGCTGTACCCGGTAATCCCAAACATCTGCGAGTTCGCCCATCTTTCACCTTAGGTTTTCATTTTTGTGCAAAAGTTGCCTTTGAAGACCCCCCAAATCTAAATGCAAAGATCCAGCAACACAATAAAAATCCCCATACACATTAGGTTGAGTCAATTTCCTGAGGACCTGCCAATAGAGAGGAGCTCATCAATTTGTGTTACATCACATTTTTTTGGAATTTTTGCAATCTGATTCTGGTAAAATCCACCAAAAAGCCAGACCTCTATACTTGTTTGAACAAGGGAATAAAGCACTTGGGCACCTTATGATATGTACTTGAGCAATGTCTATTTACCATATATGTTTTTTATTGCATGACGGCCATATTTGATACTTTTAATACAAACATTTCAGGTTCATTTTGCTCACAAATCACAACAAAGCAACCTCATTTAGATGGGTTCCCACACTACACGGTGCACCTGTACGACAGGTGAGTTCTCTTTCTTTGGCCAACTATAGGCCTAAAAAATGTACTTAAGATAGTTAAAAATAGACTTGGAGAGGTAGAATGAGTGCGTGACCAAGATGGAAGTGATCACCATTCCCCGAGGAATACTGTATACAAAGAATACAGTAAATCTAGCAATAATTAAATTTAAAATGATAAAAATATTGACTGTACATATGTATACACATGTAAACTACTTATGTGGATGCAACAGCGCAGAGAAGGTGGATTCAGTGGTAACCTAACAACAGATATTTATTTTGCACAGAGAAACAGCGCCTTGATTATGAGATCAGGGAGTGATACAGATGATGGGTAATAGATAGATTATATTACAATCAGAAATTCAGCAATACACGTATGCAGAGAATAAACACAATGTTATTTTCACATTATTACATCTACTACTACATAACAGTTAACGTTGTCTTAAGCCCTATTCCCTCTATTAGGGGAGTGTCAGTGTACCTGTTCCATCCATCATTGTCATCAACTACAGGGTGTTCATAAAGTAGCTATGCAGTGCAGTGTGGTGTTGTTATAAGTACTCATACACAGTAGATTTGTCCGCCGGTCCCGTTAGATTGCAGAACACTTGTGAGGACTGTGGAAAACAGTGTGTGGGGCTGCAGTAGCGACCTTGTATAGTGGGGTACGACAGGAGTGGACAGGTAGTTCCACATCACCTACTGGCAAGAGCTAACCACTCTGTAGTTGCTTTACGAACACCCTGTACTTAAAGAATACAAAACAGCACACAGGCCAAGAGTTGTGTCGCAACCCGCTAGGCTGCAAGTCCAAATTAGTGGGCAACTTCCTTCACTTAGCACACCGGCTGCCTTTGCCCTCTGTAGCACAGCCCCAGTACCCACTTAGCAATGGCTGACAAAGATGGTCCTCGGCTATAGCTGGTTTGTCTCTTGGACTGGTCAGGGATCTTCCTCTGGAATGGGTCATGGTCTTCCTTTTAAACAGGTCAAGATCCACTTTTGGAACTGAAATCAATGCGGTCTTCTCCTAGACCTCTGGCTGTAACCCTGCATTGCTGATTACCCGACCGTTCTCCTTACTATAACTTCTGCCACCAACTCTGCCCCTTCTCTGCTGTCCCGGGCTTTTATAATTAGTAACTGTGCCAGAACTGTCACCTTACATGGCATCTCTATAACCTCTACAATGAAGGAAACAAACGTCACTCTTTAGTTCCTGTCTGTCCTCTCTGACCAGCAGATGGCGATTTTCTCTTGCATACACTGTAAGATATTTACATGAGTGCGTCTTCTGCTTCTCCTACTCCCTTACACACACTCAATTCAATGTTGGCATACCCCCAAAAACCTTATTTATTGCTTTTAGTCTCCCTTATAAGCCTCACTTCATTACTGGCTTTAGCTCTTCTAACGCTTGTATTGCAGTCCCTGACAGCATTATTTTCTTTTATAGATATGCCATCCTCTTTCCATTTAATATACATTAGTAAGTTTTTAAGGTCTCCTTAAATGCTTTCAATTCTTTCTTTTTTAAGGGATTGTAACCGATTAGGCAATCTCCCATCCTTCTCAGACATTATCTGTCTTTTAGAACATCCGGCCATTAGACTTTTCCTACCCCATTTCAGAGTCCATTAAAATCTGCTTTTATGAAATCCAACCTTCAAGTTCACGCAGGTCCTCCTCCTCCTCTTGTAATCTAAAATTCCAGGATACCATGATCGCTGGCTCCTAAATTCCCTGCCACCTTTACTTCCTCAACCATTTCCCCTCTGTTGGTAAGAATTGGGTCCAAGATGGCAGATCATCATCATAAAGTTGTCAATGAGAGGAGATAAGAATTTTCTGGACCCATTAATTTTGCCTGAAAGAGATTCCCAACAAATATCTGGATAGTTAAAATCTCCAAATATCACATGTCATACTTTTAGGAGAATAAAAACATCTGATGTAAAAATTGTTCATCCATTAAGTAAAGAGTTCATGACTTATTAAGTAAAGTAGAGGAGTTGACATGAAATTGGCAGCATATTCTTGTTCATTCCATTTTAGAAGTTATTACAGAATAAAGTAATTAAGGAAATAATCCCACTGATGGGTATAGACTGTCATCTGTGGGTGATACCTTTGTCATTAATGATCATCATTACATTCCGTTATTCTCTATTCTTTATATTTCTCTCCTTTTAATGGGCTATAATTTGGTACATTCTCCTCATTAATGGAATATGTACAGTATTGGATTATTTTGCCAACTGACGAGTCAACTTCATTAAAGCACCACTCCAGCATTTTTTTTAATTGCACCACTGTAATGGTGCTATATATCTAAGTCAAATGACCCCTGTCATATACTCTTTTATCTCTGTTGATCTGGTGCTCTGCAGCATCTTTGCTCGCATTCGGAAATAACGCAAAATTTCCATCAGATGCCGACGTTGAAGCCGCGGTAAGGCCCGCCTCCCCATAGGTTATCATTAGCAGCATTATTGTGGTGCTAACATAGCGTTAACACCTCGTTATTGCTGCCAAGTCCTATGTTTATAGCAGGACCCCTGGGCGCGGCTTAAAACGTTAATCTGACCCTAGCCTTATAGAGATATTTTGGGATTTTGTGATGTAACTTTTGACTTCCAGCTAGTCAGAAGTTAAAGACACATGATGGCGCCAAGGGACCGGGAAGGTGTAGGTAAAAGGTGAAGTTGCCAGAAGGGGAGTATATGACAGGGAGCGGGTTGGCTTAGATTTACAGCGTCACTCCAGGACTGTCATGGTGCTCTAAATGAATCATGTTCTGTTGAATAATACATAATTGGGCAATAATACTTATGGGCAAGCACGGTGGCTCAAGTGGTTAGCACTGTAGCCTTTGCAGCACTGGGGTCTTGAAGGCCTGGGTTCAATTCCCACCAAGGACACTAAGGACAACATCTGCAAGGAGTTTGTATGTTCTCCCTGTGTTTGCATGGGTTTCCTCCGGGCACTCCAGTTTCCTCCCACATTTTAAAGACATACTGATAGGATGTTTACATTGTGAGCTCCAAGAGAGACAGCATTACTGACGTATGTAAAAGTGCTATGGAATTAATACCACTATATAAATGAATAAATTATAATTATTATAATTGGGAAAGATTTAAAAAAGGAAAAGTAAGGGTTCCTTCACCTGCGCTGCGCATTGCGACGGGCGAACGCAAGCTGAGCGCAAGCACCGCGCGTCCCTATGTTTAACATGGCGGCACACGGTGTATGCACACGGCTGCGGATGGCTGTGCGTACTCATTGCTCCCCATGTGTGATTTGTACGCATGCGGATGCTTGCGTACAAATTATACATTCTCGTCCGCACCATGAATGTAACATGTTGCGTTTCGTGATGCGGACGAGAATGTTTGATTTGTACGCAAACATCCACATGCGTTAAAATCACACATGGGGAGCAATGAGTATTCACGGCCATCCGCAGCCGAGCACATACACCGTGCGTCCCCATGTTAAACATAGGGACATGCGGTGCTTGCGCTCGGCTTGCTTTCGCCCACCGCAATGCGCAAGTGTGAAGCCACCCTAAAATTGTTATTCTGCGACCAATCACAGTGCAACTTTCTAGTCTACAATGGACAGTGAAGACAGTTTTTGTATACACAAGCTCGATAAATCAGGTAAATAAAAATAACTTAATCCCATGAAAAACGTCTTGGAGACCTGTTTCCTACTGAAGTAGGCATTGTTCTCACAGTATCTTGCATCAGAGGGAAAGTAAAAAACTACAAATGTTGCAGGCACCAAACGAGCATTAGACATGCTATATCTATTGATTTAACTTGTCGAATGAGTGACACGTTATCCCTATGGAGAAAGTGATTCACAAACAGTGTAGGCTGCAACATAGCACGTAGCACCAGTTACTACATCTGTTTGTAGGTTTTTGTCTGTTAACCATTTATGAACACTGCCAATATTTACTTTTTCTTCCTCTTCTTTCAAGAGCCATACGTTTTACAGCCAGCACCGGCTGCTTTTTTTTTATAAGACGAGTTGTAGTTTTTAATGATTTTATTCACTTTCTAATACTATATACTAAAAATGGGAAAAATAATCTGTCAAATAAGGTGAGGTGAAGTAATGGAAAAAAGTATGAAATTTTGATATCGTATTTTGGGTTTTGTTTTTATGAAAAAATTACCGGTACCTTGGTAGTATGATTCTTCAGGTCAGTACAATTATAGGGGTTGGCCAATACTCAGACAATTCCTTCTCAATTGCAATTTTTAATAATAATAATAATAATAATAATAATATTTATATAGTGCTGTTAATTTCATAGCACTTTACATACATCAGGATTGCTGTACCCATTGAGGCTCACAATCTAAACATCCTATTAGTATGTCTTTGCAATGTGGGAGGAAACCAGAGAGCCCGGAGGAAACCCACACAAACACAGGGAGAACTCCTTGCAGATGTTGTCCTTGGTGTATTATTACCCAGTGAGCTACACCCCTTTGGTAAAGACCATTAGACCCTTACGATATATGGAAAAACTATTGTAAAAATGCCTTTTTTTTTCACAATTTTGCATACTTGGAATTTATTTCCCACTTTCCAGTACATCACATCTTATAAAGAATGTTGCCACTCACATGTACAACTCATCCTGCAAAAAACAAGTCCTTGTATGGCTATATGGATGGCAAAATAAAAACAATTATGGCTCGTGAAAGGAGAGGAACAAGGAAAAATGTAAAACAGAATATAGCGGATTTAATAAAAATAACAGAATACATATGACCAGGTGAAAAGGGGTGAGATTTTAATTTTTTTTTTTTTTTACTCTTTTAGTCACTCCAGAGACCTGGGACTTTAAACCATAGTCCTCCATATGGTATAATGTCCCCTCCTTAGTCTTCAATATATTATAATGCACCACATAATCCTCCACATAGTATAATGGACCCTGTAGTAATCCATATAGTATTATGCACCCCCCATGGTCCTCCAAATATACAGTATAATGAGTCCCAAATTGCATTCCATATAGTATAATGCATCCCATAGTCCTCCATATAGTATAATGCACCCCCCATAATCCTACTTACTGTATATTACAATGTGATGTTCTCCAGTGCTGTGGGGTATTCAGAACCGGGCGTCACATGGGTCGAACCTGGCTCCGTGACCCTGGTTATCAATCTTTAAAAGTTCTGGGGGTAGTGATTGAGGGATAGTTGTCGTTATGACACCCGTTGTGTTCAGCTATTATTGGTCGATGCTGTGGTGCGGGACCTCTGGGGATGATTGTATTGCAGCTACAGTAGTATCGCTCCCCACAGGTGGAGCAGTTCCCCAGGGCAACCGGTAAAGTCTATGGCGGTGGTAAGCCGTAGGGGGTTCAGGACTTACGGCACGGAATAATCAACAGACACACACTAAGTAGTCTTCTTTACCTTTACTGGTAGTTGCAGGTAGAAACCAGGGTACTGTCCAAAGGTAGTGTTGTGAATCTGGGTGGCCTGGAAGCAAGTTGGAGATCTCCTCACCCGGTGAGTTTGAGGCTTCCCTGCTGTGCGTCTCTTTGTTGGTCCTGGCTGCCTGTAGCTAAGCTGCGACCCTCTCTTCCTGCTAGTAAGTCTCTCACCTGTATGGCAGGTAGCTTGAGCCCTTCCCAGGCACCAATCTTCTGGCAACTGGCCCTGAGCTCTACGATGCTGCTGTGCCTCCAGGTGCTTTGCTGTGGCCAGGAGACTTCGAATCTCCAGTCCTCCGGTTTTGGCTAATGGGCCACAACCTCGGACTCAGTGTCCGCTTCTGGTGCTCTATGCTGGGGTGAGCCCGATAACTGGCTCCACTCCCCAGGCCTGCTTCTCTCCTTCCTCAGTCCCTCTCCTACGGGTCCCTGACGCTTGCTGTTCCTCACTCTCGACTCTACCTGGCAAGAGCTTATCACTGCTCCAGTCCAGACGTTGTCTTCACAGTCCTCCTAGGAAATTAGCTAACTAACCCCGCCCCAGGCCAGACTTTATAGGGGAGCTCCCCTGAACCCGGGTTTCAGAGCCCCCCCTTCTGGTCTGGAGTAAGGAAAAGTGTTGCATGCTGTGGGTTTACCTGATGTGAATACCCCTTCTTGCTTCAAAGCATGACATCACCCCCCCGAGGGAAGCAATGCCATTGTGGCAATCGGACTCTGGGGTAAAACAAATGCACTCACAATAATATTCTGTATTTGTTAATGCACCCCCATAGCCCTCTATACATTATAATGCAAACCCTATAGTCTTCCATACAGTACAATGCACCCCATAGTCCTCCAAATAGTATGAATGCACCCCATAGTTCTCTGGATATAATAATGCCCAAACCATAGTCCTCCATATATTTTAATGCAAGACCATAGTCCTCCAAATAGTATAATGCACCCCATAATCCTACATATACCATAAAGCACCCTCCATAGTACTCCATACATTATAATGCACTCCCATAGTATTCCAAATACTATAATGCATACCCCAAAGTCATACATATAGTATTATGGCCACCAGTGTACTTACTAGATTAAAAAAAAAAATACTCACCTCTCCTCTTTCCCCTCTCTGCTAGAGTATCAGCAGTGGCATGTCTTCTGAATCTTGCACATCTCGACACAATGTGCGCGCAGTAGTGATGTAATAGCATCTGCTGTACTGAGACATTAGGTCTCAGCCATCTAGGAAGAATGATGAAGGAGAGAGTGAAGTGCTCCCTCTTTCATCATTGCTTTCTTCGATGCTGATATAGTTGAAATTGCGATGCCCGTTGTGGGGGTGGCCCGTTGTTGGCACTGCCCACTACTCACGGGCTCAATAACAGTGTGCCACTGGGGCAGGGAGTTAAATTCATATTCAGGTAATGAAGCGGCAGCAGAATTATTGAAGGTGGTTGGCTTTTTCCAAAAGATTGGCATTGAGGTTTGGCCTTAAGGCGGCAATCATTACAAAGACAATAATAATAATAATCTTTATTTATATAGTGCCAACATATTACCCAGCGCTTCACAATTCAGAGGGGACATGTACAGTCATAAGTAACAATTATACAAAAAGATGAACTAAGGTGCTGATATAGCACTTAGTAAGGGGAATGCGCAGGAAAAATCTACTGTAGAAGGCAATTCAGTGATGAGCAGACAAGAAGAGAACAAAGGAGGACATCTTGTATGTTCCTGAGATTATGTATAGTTCTTAGTCAGGAGATTGGTAATATTTCAAACTGAATTCTTTGGTTTATGAGATACCAGTGAAGGAGAGAGACAGAGGAGGACTAGCCAACAGAGACAAGTAGTCAAGAAAGACAATGAATTTGGCCATGGAATTAACCGATAGCCAGAATTAAAGATGTATTGGAAGTTGAAAGGGTGTGGATGTGCGGCCATAGGGAAAGATATTGCGATTGTCTAGGCAGGATAGTATGAGGTATCCGAACACCTGATGATGTTCTTTTTGTTCAATAGTGAAGCAATAGTTTCACTGCACTGTCTGATGGATCCTAAGCAAGGACAAGCACTGTGGTGCAGTATATGCAAGAGAAGAGATGGGGCCACAGAAGAGATGAAGGGCTTTAAGCATCTTACAACACACGCAAGGTACGGTATCCAGCCATCTATGCTTGGATAGCTGTACATGTGACATATACTGAACAAAATGCGATGTACAATACAAAAAAATATTGTGGTACTGTGTTAGCCAAAAAATTAATGTAAATACTTATGTCCCCCAAAAATAGGAAAAGTATTCATGGAGTGATACCTTTATTGACTAACCAGAGAAATTATATTTGCAAGCTTTCAGAGCTTGAACCTTTTGAGGATTTCTCTGGTTAGCCAATAAAGGTATCACTCTCTTGAATACTTTTCTTATTTTTGGGGAGACATAAGTATTTACACTATAAATGCAACACTTATTTTTGCTCCCATTTTTCATGAGCTGAAGTCAAAGATCTCAGGGTTTTTCTATGTACACCAAAGACCTTTTTTTTCTGAAACATTGTTGACAACTTTGTCTAAATTTGTGTAAGGGAGGTCTTCTCCTTTGCTGAGATCCATCCACCTCACAGGTGTGGCATATCAAGATGCTGATAAGACAGCATGATTATTGCACAGGTGCACCTTGGCTGACGAAAAACGGGAGCAAAAGCAAAAGTGTTGCGTTTAGATTTTTTTTCAGTGTACTGTTCGTACCTCTAATTGAAATGTTGTAAGTCTTTATAAAATTGTCTTTCTCAAATCATAAAGTAATGATAGAACTATATACCCTGCAATCAAGCATAAGCAGTACGTCTACAGGCAGTATAAAACAGATGTATTCCAGCGATTACTGTTGTACGCAATACAGTAGAAACACTTTAAGGTTTTTATTTTTTTCTAAAAAAAAGCCAAAAGTTTCTATAAATGTATCATGTCTTAACGAGGCAACATAATGACAATACAGAGTCGCTTTTTGTTTTCTCTTTAGGCAAACAGCGTACATGTCTGCAGCAAATGAAATGTAGAACGGAAAGCAAAGGTCATCGTTCAGAACTTTAGCGATGTCAACCTCAAAGAGGAAGAGAGTTGATGTTCAGTGACTGCATAGTCGGAGAATGAGGACAGTTTCCTTGGAGACATTTCTCAGAGGACAGTAGACTTTTTTGTCATTGATTGTAAAGTTTGCAAAGTTCGCAGTCAACAAACTAAGGAAATAAAACATTCTGGTTTTCTATTAACATTGCCATCATTTATTTATCAGAAATACGGGAAATGACTATCGTCAACATTTTGGCCAGACTGGACCTTACCGGCCATGGGTTGCACTGACTACAACGCTGTTAACAGTGTCTTACAAACCCCTCTCTGTGGTTCCCACTTTCTCCAGCCAGAAAACAAGTCCACGCACCGGGGTGACAAGCGGTGTGATGACGTCATTGCATTTTAAACGGCTGCATCCTCTGGTGGATAACAAGTATAAGATTTATTTTTCGGTGCGCTGTGTGGTGACATCGTGTATTATAGGGCTTTGTGGGGACCAGCATATATTTTGGGGGCAGTGTGAAAGCCAGCATATGCAAAGAAGGACTGGGCAGAGACCTGCATAAGTTATGGGAGGGCTGTATTGGGGCCATCACACATTATGGGGGGCTGTGTGGTGACCAGCCAATATTATGGGGTGCCATGTTGGGACAAGAATATGTTATGGGAGCATCATATTTATGGGAGTCATGTAGAGTTGTGTGGAGACCATAATATGTTATGGGGGCTGTTTGTGTGGGGCTGTGATGACAATCTTACTGTGTGACATGCTGTGGGACATGGGATTTGTAAGGCAATCATAAATGTATCAATGTCATACTGTGTAGAGCATTTTTGGGTACATCATACTCTTTGGGGAACATAGAAGGAGGTGAAAATTCTATTGGGCTTCATTAGGACTGTACAAGTATTGCAATACATACACATCTTTGAGTCTTAAAGTTTTACTGTGTGTCAAACAAGTGACTTGAAAGGTAATAAGTGCTACCCTACTCCCTGTAGTCACTGTTTGCTCTCCCGAGCCTCAGATATCTCTGGCAGCTGCCTCCTGTAGCTTCTCCAACTCTGCTACATCCTCCTGCTGGTGAGTTTGCACCTGACTATAGGAAGGCGTAGCCAGATTCTGGAGGTGTTTAACTGCACTGTATCCAGCAGAATTTAGAGTTCCTGGCCTATCCCTGAGCAGCAGAGGATTTATTAAGTAGCTCTCTACTACTCCTTGCCTGATCTTGGTTTTAGTTCAGTTTCACTAGATTACTGTTGATTATTTCTCCTGTTTTCCAGCCCAGCTTGCCTATAATTTATCCTGACTTCTCATCTCCAATTTGGCTATGTATATTGATCATGTGCTGCCCACCCTGACCTTTAGATGATCTTAACAAAATTCATAGGAAATGGCCGCACTCCAGACAATAAATATACAATCCATGCCTGCTTATGTATTGTTCATTCATGAAAAAGAGATGGAAGACAGTCACATTGAACAGCTACAACTGACCGGTTTCTTTCGTTGCTGCGTCCTTAATCATAGACTGATTAAGCATGCATGGATTTCGATATTTTTTGGTGTCTAGTGCGGTCATTTCTAATTTCATGATGGTCTGCTGGCAGCAGTGAATGGACGAGCAACTGCCATAACATCATAGCTGAAGCTTGCTAATGGAATCTACAGTGTAATGAGCTTTCTTTCCTATATTTATGTTCAGATAGCCTTGCTACATATTTTGCCTTCATCTATCTGTACCTCGCAAATATGTCTCTGACCCTCCAACTGGATGATTTAGTCCTAGGGACTGCCCTATAGTGAGTGGCACCTGGTGTCTACCGGCAGCCAAGCCTATCCTTAATATCAGAGGCTCTTGTGAGCATGTAGTCACTTAGCCCCACACCCCCAGGGTAAGCCCAGCCCATGGTGTAGTGGGTCCATATGCACAGAGTTATACTGTTCCTATGTGCCGTTACAGAAATTTTTCTATTTGTGATTTCTATGTACGCTCCTGCTCAGAGAAATGATTCCAATAAAGAGGCACTAAGGGTCATAATTATAAGGAGGCTCTTCGAGGGATTTTTATCATTATAGGGAGAGCATAGGAGACTTTACTACAACAAAGCACCTAGGGTGTTTATATTATCATAGGGAGGTATGGGGTCATTATTATAAGGGGTCAAGTAGGAGTATTACTAAAGAAGGCACATGGGGATAATTATTATTATAAGGAGCCAGAAGGGGACTTTGTCACTATGAGGAAGTACAGAGGGAACATTATTACTGTGTAGGGACAGAGAGGGGGAACTGTTGTGTGGTGCACAAATTAATGGTATTATTACTGAGCAGAGACACAGAGGGGGCATTGTTACTATCTAGGACACTGTCCATAGCAATATATGGCATATGTAGAGGTGGGAAAATTTAAGCATGTGGCTGGAAAGCAGGAGACCAAAGATGACTCTGTGTCACACCTTGCGGCTACAAGTTATGGATGGAAGAAGTGGTAATGGCAGTCTAGAACAAATGGAAAAGAAAACAGAAAATGAATGACTGTGAGAATCAAGAATGTCACTGGTGTCTGTACATTCTACATGTATATGGTCTGAACAAGACCTGTGTAAAACTGATATCAGCATTATATGGTCGCTGTATGGCAGTAAATCAGTCCTGGCAAAGTAGTTTTGGTTATCAGTTTGGTAGTATAATTACACTGATAATATGTTGTAATGGTCTAGTGGTATTTGTATGTTATATTGCAGTATTATTATTACAGTATTATTATTAATATTATCATTAAATCTTATATAGAAGTATTATTATTATATAGCTCTTGTAATCTTGTAATAAATCATGATTTCCTCCAGGCTGGGTAACATTAGTAATCAATACACTCATGTAGGAAGAAGACGAGGACATTATATGCCAGTAAGCTTTCAAATGCCAGGGCTGAATTTCATTCCTAATCTGTCCCTAGTTACCATACTCTAGTCTATAATACAGGGATCTCCAAGGCATCTTTTTTAATGGGAAGACTACCTTCATATGGGAGATAATATTGGTCCAGATGGCCCACAGCTCCTCCAAGTAGTTATATTTAAATTATTCTTTATCCAACTCTTGCCAATTGTTTTGGAATGTCCAGAAGACTCCTTGAATAAGGGAAAACTTTCCAAGCTCCTAAAAGATTTGGCAAATCTCCTAGATGCCACCCAAAACCTCCTGGAAAACAATAACAGGAGATATCTTCTGCATGACAAGGGACACCATCATTAGATGGAACTCCAGCATTCGTATGCTTATTCAGGAAACAGGTAATTGGGGTGCGGAATGGATAAGAAGAGAGTGGTATGGAAAAAGAAGACCTTCAAAAATGTTGTGTACCACAATAAGTAATTTCCCGAGAGCTCATCCAAACAGTTGGCATGGAGAAAACATTAGTTTGCCCAGGACAAAGAATAAGTTCACTTGCCCTTTATGGACCCTGACTGTGGTTGGGGCCCAGAGCAGTAGTTGTGGTCAAGGCTCAGGTCCTCTGAAGCCCACAGGGCGGGGGATTTTGTGTGTGATGCTGTGGTGGACCAGGTTGGGTACTAGGGTTTGAGTGATGCAGGAGATACAGTACATTTATAGTGGCTGCATATCGCCAATGTCTCAGGTGAATCAGGTCCATCCCGCTGTGACGATAGTAAATGAGGTGAACAGTTCTTTCTCACCATTTCTTTTAGTTTAACAAATTCAGCGTTCCTTGAGAAGTAGTGGGCACAAATCTAATGTATATTCTCTTCATATAACTTCAGATATACAGCAATAAAGTCTCTTAAGTGTTTAGTTCCCTACTTAATGGACAACATTCGCTTCTCTTTTCTTCAAAAAGGCATACTTACTATGGTGGGGATTGAGACCCAGGTCCACAGATAAACCAGGCACATGCTCTGGAAGCCCTATCCTCCTGAGAGAAGAAGGTGTAAGGGGGTCGCCGTAGTCCCAGCAAATAGCTTTCTGCTCTCAGTCGCTGCTGAAGATTCTGCATAGAAAAGTGCATCCTTGCCGCATCGAAGTTAGTTCTTACCCCTGCCAGGAAGGGTCAGAGGCCTGGCTTTCAGTACGTCCACTAGGACAGTCTCTAGTATTGAGGCCATTTATCATTATTATCACTTAATTCTCTAATCTGAAGTTCCAATTGTTAGCAGAACTTCACACTACCCCACCGTCATTCTGCCGTTTTAGAGCAAATGAGATCACCCAATAACTGCAGGCCTTTTAGGTATAACTCACCCTGCATGTTCAAACTCTATGTCTCATCCCCACCTGGACCTGGTCCTGCGAGTCCTGCCCCAGCCACAAGGAGTCAGCATATCCCATATATAAGTGGTGCTAGTGATACGTCCTCGTCTGAAGCCCCACATCCATTTTTTTTATTATTTCAAGAAATAATTTAAAAAAAGAGGGCTCCTGATTTATTTGGACTACCAGACAAGTACAACTAGGCAGCTGGAGGTGGATAGCAACCCATAGAAGCCTAGTTTTACCTAGCTGTTAATCAAAAAACAAGGGAGTCCTTTTATATTTATTGAAATAATTAAAAAAAACAACAACATGGAGCTTCGCTGTATTTTTGGTTTCCAGCCAGGTACAACTAGGCATCGGGGGCTGGAATCCTCAGTGTGGGGTGGCCCAAGCATTCTGCTGTTTCACATCATATTACATAAAAAGTGAGGGTATTACCTGGGTGTATGTACTTGAACTAGGGAGGTGATATCCCTTTGCAGACTGCATGTTCTCTTTGACTCAAGCTGGCCAGGACTATATGACTCTGGGAGGGAGCCCACCAGTTCTTTAAAAGCAGTCTTTCACTATACAGTCATTTGATGACAACTATGTACAATAGATAGCGGGTGCTCAACTTCCCGTACATTTTGTCTTGAATACAGAGCATCGCTAAACACAGTTTCCTTACTTCTTCACACTCACTTGTTCCTACCTCCACTTCTATCACAGACTTTACCACCACCCACATTAGTACAAGACAGTCTGTGAAAGTTGTCTTTTCCACCCTTGATTCTGAGTCTAATCTGCCTCCTAGGCACTGAACTACCGATATAGTCAGATTTAGCTTCTATTTTCCTGATGCTTAGGGAACTCCTGCCCGGGGCACTCACTTCATCTCACAATTCTGTTTCATGCTTGCTTGTTACCTTTCAGAGTTGTAAACTTAGGGCCTTGCTGCTAGGGGTTCTGTTCCAAGAACTTTCCCCACTGTATTCTTTCTATTTCTAACAGTTACTCTCTCTCTTTCCAGGATCTCGTTATCCTCTGCCTTGGTCTCCTCTCACCCCATGGACACACACGTCATGAGGCCTCTTAGACTAACCAGACTTTAGGTCTGCCTCTGTCACATGCAGGGTCCTATCTTAGCGTTTTGACAGGAATGTCTTCACTGTCTCCTCCCCCAGCTGCTCCCATTTTGGGCTATTCCCAAATATTAACTTTGTCAACACATGGTAGTGTAAAACACTATACAGGCAAATATTATTTATAAAGTATCATTTGACATCACAATTCACATTGCACATCATAACAATAACACGGTGTCTTAAAGGGGGAACATGGGCAGCATGTCCATCTTATTACATCATGATATGGCTAGTTTAGCATGGTCAAATTGGTGAAAGGTCCTCCATGTTGAGGTTGTTTCATTTAGACAACTCCCTTTTTTTTTAAAGTGAACAGAGATTTCAGGTGACAGCTGCAATTCCAGGTTAGGAGTCTTCAGGATGGCCATAAATTTAATTAATCACAATTACTTTAGAGTACATGTATAATTATTTAGCAAAATTAATCAGAGAGTGCATTCATTTATTACAAAAGGCAGTTGATTTGGTTAGCAGCCCCTCCAATTTAGACTTCTCTTTGGTATACTCTGAAAGGGCTAGTGACCATTTTGAAAAACCTCTTTAATATACACCATTACTTAATGGAGTTGTCCACTACTTGGACATCCCGTCCTTAATCACCATGTTCTCACACATAAAAGAATTAATACTCTGATGCTGGCGCAATTCCTTGACGATGGTGCAAGATCTCCTGGGGCTCACATAACATTATGTCACATAAGCTCTGCACCCAAACAATAGCCACTAATTGGCCACTTCACACTTACTTTTTTCAGATAACTGAAATCCCAAAAAATCAGGAGCAGCAGCTCTCACTACTTCCGAAAGTCAATTAAGTCTAAAGGAAGTGAAAATGAAGCAGACTATTAGCGGTTGCTGATTGTCTGCGGGGATCACATGATGTAAAAACATCATATAAGCTCCAGGAGACCCAATATCAACATAGTTGGAATGGTGCCAGTATTTTACTTAAGGAAACATGCTGATTAAAAAAAGGTTGTTCAAGTAGTGGACAACTCCTTTAATGGTTTCTATACATTAGGACATCTTGATCTCAAGTGATAAATAACGTTATAAATTGACAAACTGTGAGTTTCTTTATTTAAAATTGTGATTTTGTTTACCTTTAATACGATATAAAATTGCTGGCCACTAGTTATCTCCCTTCTGTAGAATATGCTTTACAATGCCTTTTACAAAGTATAATTCGTCTCTAGTAGACAAGGTATTGAGGTGGATTACAGGAACTGGAGATGGGTCTTTGCCTCTATGATCCTACTCTCCTGTGAGTGTTTCAATTTGGGGTGGGCAAGGAGAAATACATCCTTGAAAATTAGGAAAAAGTGAGTTTCAGCACCTATAACTGGCAGAATGTGGACGAACAAAAGTCATTCACTGACAAAAATGTGTAGTAAGTTACCAAGCATGAAACTTGGCACAGCTACTGGAGGTATTAGAATTTAAATGTATTAAAGAAGCACTCCCATCAAAGTCTTTATCCTCTTCATATGTTACAATCATCAAATCATATAGCACTGTGTAGTTACAATTGCTCTATTTGCCCTTCTACCCAGTAAATTCTTCTCTTTTCACTGTTCTAGTTAGAAACAGGAAATCACTTTTTCTGCATGAGTAATCTCTGTGTTGATCCAGCTGCTCTGATCTCCACCTGACATTGACATTTACAGTGATGACTGAGTGAAAAGTCTTCCTGCTTCTACATAGAGCTTAGAAAGATTCAGCTAGTCTTTATTTTAATCATGTGATGTCATAGATATAATGAAAAAGGGAAGAATTAACTGGGTGGAAAGGACAAAAGGAGCAACTCTAAGTACACATTTCATATTAAGAGGATAAAATATTTGATGTAAGTCCATCTTTAAAAGCAGTTTTAACTTGTGGTGGATGAGGGCAGCAAAACCAAAGTTTTATACTGTCTCATCTATCATCTTAATAAGAGAATAAATCACAACTTTCCTTATATTTGCAGCATGATCTCTTCATAAAATATTGTGTGGACAATTTAGGGATATATTTGACAATCCAATCAAATTAACAGATCATGATGCAGCAAGGATAGCCATACACTGTGCATAAACATAAGTGCTTTGCTTTGATAATCCTTCAAAGCTCTCTAGAAGCTTTTTCTGCCAGTATTGCATACCGACAATGTAATTGTTTACAAGGACGTAGCAAAATATGCAATGTAGCAATTTATAAGCCAGGAGGTCAAGGATGAATTGAGATCTCATGTATAAGTAAGATGCGTGTTATTAGGAATTTATAGAGCAATGCTGACTCTCATCGTACGTTAAGAAAAATGTTCATTCAGTGATAGTCAATGCACTTGGGTTATATTAATGTATGAAAATAATTGACAGGGTTTATCGGGTTTGTTTATAAAAATATTAACCCTCAGCCAATCTGAAAACTACACATAAATGTTATTTGTTAAGTGCTGGCTGTATCTGACTAGATAGGTATATGCTGTACTATAAGGTGGTTAATGTGTTTCTATCCTCATTACTTCATATTAGGACTTTGGATTTTCTATTGGCATTCTGTGTGTCTTGCCCCTTTTCAAGATGGTATCCACTGCTTTGCTCTTGTACATGTGTTACTCCGCTGTGCCTTTATAAACCTCAGCCTACCATCTAACCATGCTCGAGTAATCAGTTGAATTTATGGCTCCTTGCTTCCTGTAATCCTCAAGTGAACCGTAGGGGAGGATGAGAAAGCGTCTGTGTGTCTTTCTGTCTCGGTGTGTCCCCTTTTTTGTGCTGCTTTTTTGTGCTATGTTTGTAATGCACACAAATGCAGCACAAATACAATACGTTTGTGCTGCTTTTGTTTTTACACAGCTGCGTTTGTGTAGCTAATAAACGCAGCACAAACAGAGTACAAAAAAATACGTCCAGTGGACACATATCCTTATCATTTATTTGACTTGGATTTTCATAGTAAGTACATCATTATCATTAGGTCTAAGAGTTCTTTTTAATAATGTATACAGTTTAGTTTGTTAAAAGTGTTAACAGATCTGCTATAACTCAGCTTAAGAAACTAGTACTTAGGCTATGTTCACACTGCGCATTTTTGATCCGCGTTTTTGTGACATCTCTAGAGAGACGTAAGGAAGTTTTCTGGAGAGCTGACTACTGCTAAGCCGTCTGCTGTCAAGGAGTATGCCAGCAGGCATGAAGGAGCCTTGTTGTTCCCTGCCTGTCTCCCCTTCCCTCTGTTCTTGTTTTTTTTTTTTTTTTGCAGTGGTTGGGACTAGTGCTCCCTCCGGCCATTTTCCTACTGAGGGCTAACATCAGGGCCAGCAAGGGACTAGGTATCCTGTTTGGCAACAGGTTGAAAGAACTTTTATAGGAATGGTAGGGAGATCAGGACACAGCCACAGGTGAGTGCAGGAGGTCTGCTCTTACCCATTCCCTATGAGCAGGGCCCTCCACTGTATTTGCCCCCCTGGTGGCCGCCCGAGGTGTCGCCTCATGTAAATGGGGGACGGCGACGCTGGCAGGGCGCCAAAAATGTGCGCGCACCCGCTTGTCGCCGCCGACATCTCCGTCGGCATCGGCAGGTGTAATGACACCCTCAGGGTACCTTTACACGCGGCTACATTTCTAGGGTGGCTACAGGTAACTTACTGGTTGCGGTGAAATCATGGAGAGATTATTCCATTTGTACACAGCAACAAGATAGAACCTTGTCTCCATGATTTCACTGCAACCAGTAAGTTACCTGTAGCCACCCTAGAAATGTAGCCGCGTGTAAAGGTACCCTTAGAGATCATTTCATCAACTTGCTTAACTTCACAATAACAGCAGTTTTGACCAGGGGTGCCCAAACTTTTGCATGTCACTATATACCATTGCATCAGCGGTTTGTACTGACTCTTTTAGAGGCTTACTATATGCATGGATAGAAAATCATAAAAATTCAGAAAAAGAAATATTGTGTCTGATAGAGCTCTAATTACCAAATACAATTTTTTACTTTTAACTACAGATAAAAGGCGACAAAAGAGGCGCAGATTGTGCCCTATCAAAAAGTCACTTTTGTTTGTATGTGGATCATACAGGGGTCCAAACACCTTTTCAGGTTGTGTCACCCACAACCAGCTTGAGCGCTTTAGCAGCTGCTGCAGAACCTCCACCGTCACGCCAAAACCGCGGGAAAATCAGGAACTTAAACAGGAGTGGTTTCCTCGGTACCTGAGGTACCCTGAGGAAGGTGCTGGGACAGCAGTGGTTATGGTCTAATAAAGACTGTGATGGAAGAAACAACCCTTGTGAAGTACATTGATTAAAGCAGCAGCCCGGACCGTGGAAACCATTCCTGTTTAAGTTCCTAATTTTTTCTTTTGGCTTTGATGGAAATATGGTTGCGGGAAATTGATAGCCAACAGTTAAGTTTTGACGGTTTTACATAATTTATGTTAAAAAATGCAGGTTAAATATAAATTTACTGATAATATAAGCAATATTCTAAAAATCGTCACCATAGGACATGGTTTCATCTAACGACTTTGTCATGAAAACAAACAACAGGCGATTCTGCCAGGAGGCATGATGTTTATACAAGATTCCTTGTGCTGGAATGCAAATTCTCGCAAGAGGGCGGCACAGGAGGGGGAAGCTGATTTACCAAGTTGAGAAATCTAATATTCAGCTACAAAGATGCATAATATAACTCCCACAGCCGGCAATAAATACTTTATCGGGCAGCAGGTGCATTGTTCTGATTTATTACTGTGTTGCTTTATTTGTATTACAGGACACAAACTTGTTACAAAGATTCTAACGAGACACGACGCAGCTGTTAAATGGCCACTGAATGGCCACACAGAAGCTGATCGGCCTGTCCAAATAGGCTATTAAATGACCACCACCCATATGCTTTTACGATAGTTAATAGATCATTCTGTGCACATTGACTGCCATTGTTTAACTCAGATCCTGTTTGCACAATACAATGTGGTGCCATGAGCGATGAATTTTTAGAAAGCATAAAAATACTTTCAGCTGATGAACTTTGCTTGTTGATCAAATGAATCACAACTAGAGAAGAGTGGACCCCAATTTTAAAGTTCATTTTTTTGTGCCAAGTACAGTTCCAAATCTTTTTACCAAGTCAATGTTCGGGTGTTTTATGAATGCAAACCACTCAAGTGAGCATCAAGCGATCATCGATGTCCTTGGATACACTTGGTACTTGGACCAGTGCAAGCCGCTTGCCGTGATTGAATGGCTCACACTGGGGGTGAAATCAGCATTTTGGGATGTAGTTTGTAAAAACAAATTACAAAACCCCACCCTCCCATCTCCAGATGTGCTTTGTTTAAGGCTGGCTGTATGTGGGAAGAGAGCCGTACTGTCCAATCAGTGACTTCCAATTTTGTTCGGGTCAAGATGGGGTTCAGAACTAGGGATGGCGAACCGTTCAGTTTTGACAAGGTTCGTGACCGCAGTTGCTCTATTAAAGTAAGGCAACAGTTAATACACCTAATCATTATACTTACCCGGTCCACGTTATTCCTTACAGCTTTGCCACACCTCTGCATCATTTCCGGGCCTCTTGTCATCTTCTGGTAGTGATCACGTGACCGGCTCAACAGCCAATCACATACGCTTAGAAGATAAGGGGCGGCCCAGAAGTGACGCAGCGCCGCAGGACACCAGGAACGGAGAACACTTACCCGGTAAGTACACTATGTTCCAAAATATTAGGCAAATGTTCTTTTTCTCTGATTTTCCTAAATTGGTCGGCACAAATGACAGTCAGTGTAATAAAAGTGATCACCCGTTAGAGTATGCATTGAATTTTATTGAAGAAAACTCTGAATGATAATAGTATAATCTTCAAAATTAAAAAAAAACTCTAAATGCACTGTTCCAAATTATTAGGCACAGTAGAGTTTCTAAACATTTGATATGTTTGAAAGAACTGAAAATGCTCATTTGTTGAATTAGCAGCATTAACAAGTCACATTCACTGAAATAAAAAACCTATTTAACTCCAAAACATCCTAACAGGCCAAGTTACATGTTAACATAGGAACCCTTCTTTGATATCACATTCACAATTCTTGCATCCATTGAACTTGTGAGTTTCTGGAGAGTTTCTGCTTGTATTTCTTTGCATGATGTCAGAATAGCCTCCTAGAGCTGCTGTTTTGATGTGAACTGCCTCCCACCCTCATAGGTCTTTTGTTTGATTAAACTCCAAAGGTTCTCTATAGGGTTGAGGTCAGGGGAAGATTGTGGCCACACCGTGAGTTTATCTCCTTTTATGCCCATAGCAGCCAATGACACAGAGGTATTTTTTGCAGCATGAGATGGTGCAATCTCGTGCATTAAGATGATTTTGCTCCTGAAGGCACGTTTTTGCTTTTTGTACCATAGAAGAAAGTTCTCAGTCAGAAGCTCTATATACTTTGCAGAGGTCATTTTCATACCTTCAGGAACCTTAAAGGGGCCTACCAGCTGTTTCCCAATGATTCCAGCCCAAAACATGACTCCTCTATCTTCTTGCTGACGTTGCAGCCTTGTTGGGACATGGTGGCCATCCACCAACCATCCACTACTCTATTCATCTGGACCATCCAGGGTTGCTCGGCACTCATCAGTAAACAAGACTGTTTGATAATTAGTCTTCATGTATATCTGGACCCACTGCAACTGTTTCTGCTTGTGAGCACTCTGTTTAGAGGTGGCCGAATAGTAGGTTTATGCACCACAGCAAGCCTTTGAAGGATCCTACACCTTGAGGTTCGAGGGACTCCAGAGGCACCAGCAGCTTCAAATATCTGTTTGTTGGTTTGTAAGGCCTTTTTAGCAGCTGCTCTCTTTATCCGATGAACTTTCCCTGCAGAAACCTTCCTCATTCTGCCTTTATCTGCATGAACACATCTGTGCTCAGAATCAGCCACAAATCTCTTCACAATACGATGATCACGCTTAAGTTTTTGTGCAATATCAAATGTTTTCATCCCTTGTCCAAGGCATTGCATTATTTGTTGCTTTTCGGCAGCAGAGACATCCTTTTTCTTTCCCATGTTACTTGAAAACTGTGGCCTGCGTAATATTGTGGAACACCCAGTTTTCCTTTTATTGGGCTCACCTGCCAAACTAATTATCACAGGTGTCTGAGATTGATTTCAGTGATCCAAAGAACCCTGAGACACAATACCATCAATATGCAAATAGAGTCTGTGGAGCCTCGGTTAGGAGTCTTAAACACAGGACTAGCCAGATATCCTTCCAGGGAAGGACCCACTCAAGGGGTGGCTCCTTGCAGAGAACACCATAGCCACCATGTTAAGTGGACCTTTTAGTCAATACCTAAGCTCTTTTACAAGTTTAGAGATATGACAAGGGAATACCAAGGCCAGGTATCCATCCACAGACAGCTGTTTCAGGGTATTGCCCCTCATCAGTGTGGCGTAGGATTCTGATTAGGTGGAAGCAAGGCCTAGTAGACCAATATCACAAAGCATTCACTGATCTCAGGGAGACCAGTCCAAGAAAACACTGCGGGCAGCTGGCTAAAGCACTCAACACAGTCTGTGGAGCCTCGGTTAGGAGTCTCAAACACAGGACTAGCCAGATATCCTTCCAGGGAAAGACCCAGCCAAGGGGTGGCTCTCTAAGCTTGTAAAAGAGCTGGATATTGACTAAAAGGGCAACTTAATATAGTGGTTATTGTGTTCTCCGCAAGGAGCCACCCCTTGGCTGGGTCCTTCCCTGAAAGGATATCTGGCTAGTCCTGTGTTTGAGACTCCTAACCGAGGCTCCACAGACTCTATTTGCATACTCATAATTCCCAGGAGGCAATGCGCCTAGGAATTCACTGTGTTGAGCGCTTTAGCCAGCTGCCCGCAGTGTTTTCTTGGACTGGTCTCCCTGAGATCAGTGAATGCTTTGTGACAATACAATCAATGGGTTTCATTGAAAAAATAAAAATCCTATGACACTTAAAACCAACTTGCATAATAATTTGGAACATGCTTTATGTTAGGTGTATTAACTGTTACCTTACTTTAACAAAACAACCGCCATCCCGAACTTGGTCAAATCCTTCCCTATCCAGAACAGAACTTTATCTGAAATCTGGCTGAACCAACAAAACCCGAACCTCCGCACGTCCGCTCATCTCTAGTTGCAACCTATTTTTATCAGGCAAAAAAGAACACTTGTTCTTGATAATCAATTAATGTAAATACATCTTTAAAGGGATCCTGACCCCGAAAAAATGAGCCCCCAGCCCTTTAACATCTTTCCCTGCAGCATGCTAACACCTCTGGAGCCATCCCTTTGTTTGTCCAAAGCGATATTGTAATGTTAATAAAAGTGCTTTTTATACCTTATTTCCAGGGCTAGGTTCACACTTGCGTTTTTTTTTTTTTTTTTTAATTCTGATCCGGTTTTGAGCTTTCAAAAAGCTCAAAACCGCATCAGGATACGCTCCTCATAGGAGCCCATTATAAAAACCACATCCAGCTCTGCAGCCTGTGTGAAAAATCATGCAGACTGCAGTTTTTGGAGCGGTTCTAAGCCCCGCAATGTGGTAACCGTATTGCTCAGAATGTGTAATCCTGAGTAATCTGGTTACCGTATACTTTGCTTATCCCCACTGCCGCCGGGATAAGTGTCGGGCCCACTGGGACGGGGGTACTCGGTACCGGACCGGTCTGCTACTGGGGAAGTCACGGGTGGTCCTGGTCCGGTCCGTGTCCCGGGCTCGCCAATAAAAGGGGATATTTACAGGGGTTGTCAGTCGTGACGCCACCCACTTGATGCGGCCAGTGATGGGGGCCGCCGCTGCTGCAGAACCTCCGGGGACGATGGGATAGCAGCTTAGGTGGGATAGTTCCAGGTAGAACTGTGTTCCCCGGGGCAGTAAGGGTTAAGTCTATTGTGGAGTGTGTGGCACACTTACTTTGCAGACGCTGCAGGGTTCTCTCCTCTCTGTTGGTGCTGACAGGCTGTATCCTGTATGGAAAGAATCACTTTCATGCAGAAACACAAGGGAAGCAGTTCCAGGGTTTTCCGTGTTTACTCTCAGTTCTTCCAGTCACTTTACAGCTCATTTACAGTTCTTACAAAGTTCAAACACAGTTCTTAATACACGGGCACATTCTCCCTCTCCGGGTTCCCTTTGCTCCCTGCAGCCAGGCCTCTCTCTCTGTGACCCCTCACACAGTCTGCAGTGTCCTTTCCGGGCTATTACGGTCTCCGTCTCCACGGGTGTGTGTGAAACGCTAGACAGTATGGCAGTGACTCGGGCCCCTGTGGGTCCTTCAGTTTGTCACTGAGCTGCCTGTCCTTTAGGGTAGGGATCTCAATCTGGAACTAAGACCCCTCGTCATGTTGTTTGGGGATGCCGGGTGAACTACGGTCCCCTCTAGAGCCGACACTCTACTTCAGCCCAGCCTCCAGCAGTCCTCAAGTCTGAGGCTCTACCAGGCTCCTTTCTCTCTGTTCCTTTCAGTATAATAGGAGGGCTACTCCGCCTGCAGTCGGTTGATTCAGCTGTGGTTCTAGGGCCCGGGTATCACCGTCCCTCTCTGCTCTCTCACACTCCTGGGGATCTAGCTCTGGATGGGCTTTCTCTCTCCTCCAGCTCACACTGGTTCG
The DNA here is from genome assembly GCA_033576535.1 of Allobates femoralis. Classification (NCBI taxonomy): domain Eukaryota; kingdom Metazoa; phylum Chordata; class Amphibia; order Anura; family Aromobatidae; genus Allobates; species Allobates femoralis. Next base: position 58,463,551 of record JARQOC010000005.1, on the reverse strand, counting down.
GTACAGATTCTGCGCTCCTTATGCTTTCACTCTTCCAGGACGTGTGGCTCTCTCCTGCTCAGCTTCAGCTCAACCTGCTGCTGTTCTCTGGCCTGTGCTTGATCTTTACAGCTTGGCACCCTGGGCCTACTCTTGGTCTTTGCTTTTCAGCTCACTATGGCCTACTGAACTCCTTCCTTCTCCGCCTTCACTATATACTGTCAAGTCACCTGACTTCTGGTGTGCCCAACCCACTCCTTCAAATCCCCCACCCCTCAATCTTATAGAGTGTCTAATCTCAGGGCTGGATGTTACCTTCTCTTACACGTGGGTTATGTGGGCTGTGAGGGTGTTGGTGTGCAACAAGTGTCCTACCTGCCTGGCTGCAGTTTCCTTTGTGGCCTCCTGGACGCAGGGGCGCCACATAAGCAAAGTGTTGACACTGTACAAAAAGCTTTAATATTAATAATAATTGTGCCCATCATGTCTCTATGCGGTGCCCACCCCCCCTAGAGACATGTTACCTACTCAGGTGGGCATGTAATGTGTTAATATTGCCTGTACAGTAAGCCGGCTCCTGTCGGCTCTGCACAATTTAGTGAATGAAGCCGCGGCTCCCCGACAGCTGCGCGCATACTATACATAATGTACGTATAGTATGTGCGCTGTCCGAGGTCCTGTTGGCTTTTACAGTAGATCTATGGCGCTGCGCTGCCCATAGATCTAATGTAAAAGCCTACAGGACCTCGGATAGCGCACATGCTATACGTACATTACGTATAGTATGCACACAGCTGTAAGTGGAGCCACGGCTTCATTCAGAAAATTGTACAGAGCCAACAGGAGCCGGCTTACTGTACAGGCAATATTAACACATTACATGCCCATCTGAGTGGGCAGCATTTCTCTAGGGGGGTGGGCACCCCATAGAGACATGATGGGCACAATTATTATTAATATTAAAGCTTTTTGTACAGTGTCAACACTTTGCTCATCCCTGCGGCAGCGGTGATGAGCAAACTGTATAATAACCAAATTGCTCCGGATTACACATCCGGAGCAATCCGGTTACCGGATTACGGCTTCAGCCACACATTTTGCTTGCAAAATGTGTGGGAAGCCAATTGCGTTCACCGCATCCGGATCTGGATGCGGTGAACGCAATTCTCTGTAAAAGTGTGACCCTAGCCTAAGTAATGCTCACATCCTCCATGGCCTCTATGCACACTCCTGTATGCGTGCTCCTGTATACGCGCTCCTATATGCATGCTCCTGTATGCACGCACACAATACAAGGCTTTATTACTGAACAAAAATCATGTTCAAAGACATTTAAGGTTTGCTCAACAGCATTTAGACAAGCATGTGATACATTGGGAGAATACAGTCTGATCAGATGAGACAAAAGATTTACTTGTTGGATGACATAATACACACCATGTTTGGAGGCTTTTAACACCATACAAACAGTGAAATTTGAAGGTGGGAACATCATGGTGTGGGAATGTTTTTCAGCATATGGCAAACTTCATATACCGTAATTAAAGGAAAATCTAAAAATAAAAATCAGCTGCCAACAGAATTAAGACCATGTTACACACATACAGATATCTGGGACCAACTTCTGAACAGATCTCTGGTTGCAGTGAAATCATGGACACATTGTCCATTTTGTGGCTGTGTACAACATGGAGCAATGTATCCATGATTTCACTGCAACCAGAGATCTGTTCAGAAGTTGGTCCCAGATATCTGTGTGTGTGACGTGGCCTTAATGATCATGAAACAGTGGACATTTCAGCAAGACAATTATTCAAAAAACGCAGACAAGGAATCTGTCAATTGGTTTAAGAGAAATAAAATAAAGCCGATCACCTGATCTGAATCCAATAGAAAATTAATGGTAGGAACTAAAGCTCAGTGTTCATACAAGTAAAAGGAGCCCACAGGACCTTCAAGGCCACGTTACACACACAGCTGTCTGTGACCAACATCTGAACAGATCTCTGGTTGCAGTGAAATCATGGACACATTGTCACATTTGTACACAGTCACAAAATGGAACAATGTGTCCATGATTTCACTGCAACCAGAGATCTGTTCAGAAGTGGTCACAGATATCTGTGTGTGTAACGTGGCCTTCAGGATTTAAAGAGTGTTTGTGTGGAAGAATGGACCAAAATCACATCTGAGCAAAGCAGATGATAGTCTATTATTCTCATACAGGAGTCATATTGAAGCTTCATCACCAACAAGGCTTTTGTATAAAGTATTAAATACATTTGAGCAAGTGTGTTCAATACTTTTTCCATTTATTATTACTCATTATTACACATAACTTAATTTACGGACAATTATGGTTTGATTTCTTTACTTGCTTGGATTGGATGGGTTGTTACCAACATCTGGTGAGAAATTCATTTCAATAGCACTGGGTTCGGCACTGGATCTCCTCCTTCTGTCTGGGTCATCACTCTTTCTGGGCGCCCTTCCTGAGGTGTCCCCTGAAGGGTCCTTCTCTGTCTCTCTTCACAGATATTCCAATTCACACTAACTCTTCTCTCTGTGTCGCTCCCGCTCCTTCTACCCTAACACTCCTCCCACCGGGACTGGTTACCCTGGTAATGGGTTGCCAATTGGTCCCATATGCTAGGTGTAGGGATGCTGGGAGAAGCGCCTCAGGTTGACGTTACACTCCCCAATGACAGGAATATCGCAAACTCAGTTATGGATGCAGTACCCCTACTGTGGCGCACTGACCAGTGGGGCACCACAAAAAACTCACCAAATACTCATTGTTGGAACGTAGACTTAGAGTGTGGCACCCCAGAGTCCGAGTGCCACAATGTCATTGCTGCCTTCGGGGGCTAGTGTCATACCTGAGAGCAAGAGAGGGTATCTACACAAGCTTAGCCAAACACACAACTAATTTTCTGCCTCCAGGCCTGAAGGTTGAGCTCTAAACCTGGGTTCAGGGCAGCTCCCCTATAAATTCTGGTCTAGGGAGGAGTTAGTCAGTTCAGTTCCTAGGATGACTGTGGAAGACATCCTGTGGACTTGAGCAGTGCTAAGCTCGTCCCAGGATAGCTGAAGCCTAGCTTGAGGCACCCATAGGCAAGGGTCTGAGGAAGTCGAGGAGAGCCTGGGGAGTAGAGCGGTGTCGAGCTCACCACAGTGCAGAGCGCCAGAACCAGATACCAGAATCCAAGGCTGTGCAAGGCCTAATGTCCCAGCAGCCAACACTGGAGGGTGGGGGATTCAAAGTCTACCAGCCACAGCACAGTGTCTGCAGGCAAAGCAGCATAGAGAGCTCAAGACAGTCGACAGAGAAGTGGGGAGAGAGAGGGCCACAGCTCAGCTTAAGCAGCAGCAGGGACCCACTGAAGGAACGCAGCAGGGAGTACTCAGAACTTGTCGGTTGAGGTAAACCCCGAGTTGCTTCCAGGTTGCATGAACTACAAGTAATAACACCTGTCAGTGTCCGAGCTTGCACCATCAGTAAAGGATGGGAGGAACCAACAACGTGAGTCTGTCTGTTACTTTGTGCCCTCCAGTCCTGCACCCCAAAGACCTTCCAACATCCACTGCCCTGAGGACCTGCTCCACTCCATCCCAGCCCATCATCCCCAGATGTTCTGCAGCGGCGGCGGCTACCCCTAGCCACAAAAACATGGGTGGCATCACATCCATTATCCCTAATACATTTTCCCCATATTTTAAGTGACTCCACGGGCCACGGAGCCGGGTCTCAGCCTCTGTGTGCCCCCGAGAGACTGAACCAACCCAGTTCCAAGTACCCCACAACCCTGGGGCAAGTCAACAGATTCTATGATTCTGTGCCTTGTGTGTTACAATAAAAATAAATGCTACTCACATGTGTAATGCATAGGAATACATTTGGTATTTCTCTAGCGCTGCAGAGAAACATCCAGATTGTGCGGTATTGATGAATGGTTCATTGTACATCTGGATCGTAAGGAAGAAGTCAATGAACTTCGAAAAGCGTTGCTCAAAAAAAAGTCCATTGTTCATTCATCAATACTGCACAATTTGAATGTTTGTCCACAGCAAAGAGAAATACCACAGTTGATTATTACCTATCTGCTCAATCAGCCCGTGGCATTACCCAGCTGACAAACTGTTATGTCTTTTTCATCAGCTCTAAGGAGAACACAAATCTTTATTATTTTTTATATTGATCAGGGTAAAACCCTATTGCACTGTCTCTTTCCCTATAGCCCGACATCTGTACATGTGGTGCACATAGGACACTACTGCACATTTTATACATTCCTCTTTTATCAGATTCCCCATTGTCCTGACCATACTTAGGGTACTTTCACATCTGCATTTGCTTTCAGTTCAGTAAGTTCAGGCAAACCTGTTTTTTCAAATCCACATGTCTTGCAAAAACCGGATCCGTCACACTTGCGGCAACATTGCGTTCTGTGCAATGGATTGTTAATGGAGGTCTGGACATGTGCGGCAACGTGCGTTTTCATTGCGATCCGGCAAATTTGGCACTTTCAACACCAGACTAAAACCACCGTTAACTGCGGCTTTAAGACAAACCGGACGTGCCGGAATTGCTGGATCACAATGAAAACGCAAGTCATTGCACATATCCGGAACTCAATTAACAATGCATTGCACAGAACGCAACATTGCTGCAAGTGTCTGCATCTGGTTTTTGCAAAAGAGACAGATTTAAAAAAATCCAGATGTGAAAGTATCCTTATAGCAGTAAAAGTTAGTTGCCTATTGCATTTGCCACTCAGCAAGCAGAGGGCTTCTTACAGCACCTTTATTAATACAAAAAAAGAACTCATTCAGTACTAAGAACAAAGATTACTGTCTACACTTCCAGAGAGAATATAAATCTGTCATTGAATACCTCTGGATGCTTCTTGATGTAGTGCTACATTATTTCATGTTGTACCTAGTGCTGTACTGCCATGGTTCATTTGCTCTTATTTCCTACCCTAGGCCAGCAGCTGACAGTTGTGTAATTATTAATAACAAATGTTAGAATCTCAATCCCTGATACACATCTGTGGAGGCACAATATATAAGAAAAAGCAATAACTATGTGCAAATAAGTGACTTAGTGACTTTTTAAAACATATAGTTATACATTTCGCAATATGGCACTAGCACCTACTAAGCCGTCCATAATCTTTCTCCTCTGAATATCTCTGAACTAATATCCCGGTATCTTCCGAAATGTAATCTCCGATCCTCCCAAGACCTCCCTCTCTCCTCCACACTCTTACATTTCTTACTCAATCGAATCCAAACATCTTCCGAGTATCCCCCATCCTCTGGAATTCTGTGTCCCAAACGTGTCCGATTTCCCACCACACTTGGATACTTCAGACGGAATTTGACAACCCATCTCTTCAGGAAAGTTTACAGCCTGCAATGACCACGCTGCCATCTCACCACCACCAAAGCTTCCACAAACCCTCCCCAACCTGCTGGCTCCTCCCCATTGTCCTGTAAACTGTACACCCATGAGGATGTTTTTTTTTTGAGATCATCAAACCTTATAGTGGCTATCAGAAGATTTATGACTCGACCTCTACCATCCAGACGTCCAGAAAATTGCCGTGAAGGTGGTGCATGTGCAGATTGAGATCCGCTGCCATTTTTTGGAAGTTTAGGCAGTAGAGGCCGAGTCACAGCTTGCCAATTTATGTAGGCACATGGAAAATGACGGTCGCCCACCTCCGGGACATCCCAGCAACTCCGAGCCCCCAGCTTTGCCCCCACCCTCCATGGACCCTACAAACGTGCCTCCTGCACCCCAGCTCCACCACCGCAACCCCCTCGGTAAAGTTTTTTAAAAAAAAGAAAGTAAAGATTAGGATTACAAGGCGCACACCCATTTTCCTCAAATTTTGGCAGGAACAAAGTACGAAAAATATGGCACGTATTGGAATTCTGAAGTTTACCAAGAAAAGCAGAAATGTTGAAACTGTTTTGGATAATCTCACCCCTTAAAAATGTAATGAAAGCAGACTAGAAAGCTGTATAGACTCCAAAACAAAATAAAAACTAAACCTCACTCTGGAAAAAACAAGCCTTCATATAATGTTACTGACTGGAAAAGACACATGTGATGACTCCCAGAACATGGCCAATAACACCCCCACATTTTAGTGAAAGAAGTCTATACAAACTTGCTATAACCATGCTGATTCATAGATCAAAAGTGCCTGGAAATTTTTACTGTAAAGGGAAAGAAAGTTGCAAAATATACCGTAATCTAAAAAACAATAACAAAATTAATATTTTTTTTTATTCCACCCTACACTCATTTTTCAGCACATGACACAGTACAACGTATGAAGTCAATCAAAACTACAACTTGTAACATAAATAAGAAATCCTCATTTGGCCAGGTGAAAGGAAAGGTGAAAAAACGTTAGAGATATTGAAATGCAGAAGGGGAAAAAATGGACTAAAAATTGATGCACGTCCTAGAGGTTAATAATGTTTGCAGCTTCTATTGTGAAATCTAGAGACAGATCCACTTTAACTGATTATGTCCTGCTCAGATACAACCACGGGTGATTTGTATGGGGTACAGTTGTGGATACTTGACACATAATCCCAACAAAGGCTTAAAGAATAGATGGATGTCATCGCTGAGCACACACGTCCTGTACAGATCTAGGACTTTACCTTTACGAGACGACGCTTGTTCACTGTCACTTTCATATCATTCCATTATGGATGGTCCCTAGACATTGAGTGGCTTCATCATCGCTGCTATTCCTGACTGCAGTTCCTAAGCAACAAACTGTCTACGACAGCAAAAGTTCATTCAGCCCCTACACTTTATTGATTTCATCGTAAACTGACATACAGTTTATAGCGGGAAGCTTATTTATGCCTAAATATGATGATACATTTTTATATCAAATACATTGCAAGAGTTAGTCTGGCTTGTCTCTTCATTAACTTTTATACCACTGTAAAAAGTAAAAAGAAATACATAAATATTACATATATATGCTTGTTTAGGAATAATGACAGAGGAATGAAGAGTTCTTAGATTGCCATTGTTTTATCCCGGCTCCAAGACTTCTCCCGAGCTGCACCAATTCTCTGGAATGTTCTACCCCAAGAAAGTTGGTGTATCCACAACTTACATAGGTTCAGGTGATCCCTAAAAACACATCTTTATAGGGCTTTTTTTATTATTATACGCTCTGTTCTTTGCCACCATTTCTGATGTTGGTTTCTGCATCTTGATGTTTGGTTACATCATCGGTTTTTCTCTTCAGGATGCCCACTAGTGCTGCTTTTATCAGAACTTTTGCTCTGGACTTGCGATTGTGCACACATTGGCTATCAACTCATTGTTCTACAACCCAGTACCAATGGTGTTATCATAATGGAGAGTCTCTGGTCTTCCTGGCACAAACATGTGGGCCCAAGTTCCCCAACTTCAGTCCTCAAGGGCCCCCAACAGGTCATGTTTTCAGGATTTCCTTAGTATTGCACAGGTGATAATATCTGTACTGGTGATGATTCCAGTCCCTGTGCAATACTAAGGAAATCCTGGAAATATGCACTGTTGGCAGCCCTTGAGGACAGGAGTTGGGGACCCCTGAGACCATTCACACTCTCCACTTTCTTGGTAAACCTCTGTTTTTACTAGCTCCTTACCAGGGCCTCAAGTTGCACAGTACATCATTTCACTATGTAATATAGTAGACGGTTAAAAAATAACAATAGATAAATAAAATACAAAGTTTTACTCTGTTTAAGAGGAGTTTAACATTTACCCCCTTACATGTTTTCTAGACAAAAAACAACATTGGAGAAGTACTGGTTCCAGTTAAGTATGGACATATACAAGCAATGCTTTATGGAAATAACATGCATATTAGCTCTCCTGTAGAACAAAATAAACTATCCACCAAAAAAAGAAGTAGATAATATACAGTTAAAACCAGTTCACATGCACAATATTAAAAGACACATACCGTATATACTCGTGTATAAGCCGACCCGTGTTTAAGCCGACCCCCCTACTTTTGCCCCCAAAACCTGGGAAAACCTATAGACTCATGTATAAGCCGAGGGTGGACCCCAGCACAAGTATACAGCCCCCAGCAGTGTGGTATACAGCAGCCTCCCCAGTGGTATATACAGCAGCAGCCCCAGTGGTATATACAGCAGTAGCCCCAGTGGTAGTATACAGCAGCCCCAGAGGTATATACAGCAGCCCCAGTGGTATATACAGAAGCAGCCCCAGAGGTATATACAGCAGCCCCAGTGGTATATACAGCAGCCTCCCCAGTGGTAGTATACAGCAGCCCCAGAGGTATATACAGCAGCCCCAGTGGTATATACAGCAGCAGCCCCAGTGGTATATACAGCAGCAGCCCCAGTGGTATATACAGCAGCAGCCACAGTGGTAATATACAGCAGCAGCCCCAGTGGTAGTATACAGCAGCAGCCCCAGTGGTATATACAGCAGCAGCCCCAGTGGTAGTATACAGCAGCAGCCCCAGTGGTAGTATACAGCAGCCCCAGAGGTATATACAGCAGCAGCCCCAGTGGTAGTATACAGCAGCAGCCCCAGTGGTAGTATACAGCAGCAGCCCCAGTGGTAGTATACAGCAGCAGCCCCATTGGTAGTATATAGCAGCAGCCCCATTGGTAGTATACAGTATACAGGCCCGCCCCCATCAGTATACAGGCCCCCCCCCTTTCTGCCGCAATCCTGTAAAGGAATAGATCATTATACTTATCCCTGCCACTGTCCCGCCACAGTCATCGCGCTCCTCCGGCTTCATCCGGCTTCCTCCTCTGGCGCACAGACAATGACGTCATTGCCTACGCCCACCAGAGGAGGCAGCCGGAAGAAGCCGGATGAAGCCGGAGGAGCGCGATGACTGCGGCGGGACAGCGGCAGGGATAAGTATAATGATCTATTCCTTTACCGGATTGCGGCAGCAAGGGGGGGCCTGTATACTGATGGGGGCGGGCAGCCTGTATACTGTATACAGTGTATACAGTATACAGTGACTCGCGTATAAGCCGAGGGGGGGACTTTTCAGCCCAATTTTTGGGCTGAAAAACTCGGCTTATACGCGAGTATATACGGTATTCATGTTTTTCTCACTATCTGACTTGAAATCAGAATAAACCTTTACCGTTTTTTTTTTATTACTTTCTGCCAAATCAAAAGTTTACATACCCTAATATTACTGTGGAGACCCGGGGGTCAGTGGGTGCTCTCACCCGCAGGCCCAGCTGCCTTTACAAAGACAACGTGGACCAGGGCTCATCCCCAACTGAACGCCCGAGCTCCTTAACCATGGGCGGAACACTACTCAGACAACACAGAATGAGGGAACCACAATATTAAGGCTTTATTGGATCCCCAAACAATTAACAGCATATAATGCATAACCTAGCACAACACATAATGTAACAGGTAACAGAGTCTCACCCTTCCGCTGGCTCACCAGGGATTAGAATATAGTTCAGCAAAGACTGTAGCCAGGTGACTGTATCGTGCCAACCTGGGTTGCTTCCTTATCCTTATGTAGTCTTTATCACAGCCAAATCCGATAATCCGATGCTGAAGTCCTTGTGGTTCTATAGTCCGGGTTCTGATCCCCTTTGGTCAGCACCGAAATGCCTAGGCCTGGCGTTATGGCTTGCCAATCGGACCCGAATATCCTAGATTAGCTGCCTGTATCCAATCCAGTGTACCTCTAGCCGGGACCGAAATCCCTAGACTGAGGTAACTAGACAGAATCTAACTAACTCTGGTTAATGAACACATCTCCTTATATACCTTCAGCCCTCATTGAATGATACTGGGGACTTCATGATAGGTGAAATAAAACTGTCTTTTCATTGGCTGGACCTCAAGCCTCATATAACCATTTTTGGTCATATTGCAGTCCATACATGGAGAGCCAAATACTGATTGATATAGCACCAAGCAGTAATACAATGGAATGTTAGTAGGAGACATTGATTCTGCAATCAATGACATTTAAACAATAGTAGCTGAGGTCATGTACATAGAGTCAGCGATCCACATGGTAATATACAATGGACGATTAGCATAATTAAGTTCTCTGGCCTTCTATGACAAACAAGTTAGATAATTACATTACCATGCTAAACTAAAACCACAGTAATCTAAGAAATCTGTAGGAAATTCTCATTGGCCATTACAAGTTTGCAAACCAAAATACAATACTGTCTGGGTTACATAAGAATTCATCATATGTTCTACATTGAAGGGGTCCATTACGTCACAATTACTATGCCTTTCAACAATTTGGAAACAGCCCATATGATAATGTCATGTGTTTGGAAGTTCTGATAGGTTTATTGGCAACATCTGAGTTATTGAGGGACACACCTGGGATGAATTTTAATGCACACCTGAAACACACTGCTTCTTTGTGTAGCATTATGGGAAAGTTCAAAGAAATCAGCCAAGATATCATTATCAGGAAAATATAATAAAAATGTGTTTTTCCTTGTCCAAGAGCTGACACTCTACCCTCATGTTTCTATGTAAAAATAACCTTAAGTGCTATCTCACTGCCAATTGCGGATTGGTCCTAAAGTGGCCATCTGTGTGTCTCTGTTTTTTTGGAACAGGTCTGTTGGAGTCAGCTTTTTTCATGTACCCAGAAACAGAGACTGTTCCATTTCTGGGCTTCCTTGACAGCAACAGACAGACACAGATCCGTTGGGGCCATATGAATTATAAGGAAGCTCTATGGAGGACAGATCCATACGGATCCGTTAAAAAAAACAGATCAGTGAAACAGATCGGTTTTCGCTGTACTGAGCATGACTCAGGTTACTGATAATGGATCCTTTAAAAAAAATGGTCGTGGACATTGGTTGGCACCCTAACATGGTAGGCCATAACGGATCAATGGCCATCAATTTCAAAACTGATGGACAAAGATTTGCAAGTATGCCATGTGAAAGCAGCCTTACACATACACACAGCCACCCCCTCTATGTAACTTCCCTAACCCCTTTGCAAAGAGACCAGGTTTATGATCTTGAAGAATGTAGCTATCAGATAAAAACCCTTTGGAGGGAAAATCATGCTATGTTTCTTTTGTCTTCAAACACTTTAAGGCAGATGCAACACTCCACATTAAAAATAGGATAATGAAAATTATATTCTCATTATCTATACATGGCAAATGCAGCTCCTTCTGGGCATGACATACCGCTGCACGGCTTTTCCCTGTTTGGTGTATTGTGGGGGATTATCAGGTATACTGGGTGACTTCAGAATGCACAATGCTCATGCTCTGGAGCCGTCCAGTATAATCAATACATCGCCACACTGCACAGGAACAGAAATGAATGCAGCGGCACGTCATACCAGAAGGAGCCGCCCACAGATTTGAAACTCGGGACCTTGCTTCTGAATTAATTATCACACCCAACGGGCCATGATAACAATAGAGCAAGGAGAGACATGAAGGCTGAGAGACCGCCCACCCATCACCCACAGGTCTAGAGAACAGGGGAAAATGTAAGTTATAAACAACTTTTTCATAACCATTATACTTGACATTAAGCTCAGACAGGGATACTTAGGGATGTAATAGGAAGCTGCAGAGACAGGTAATGATAGGTTTGGGAGCATAAATGACCTGACAAGTTCCCTTTAAAAAGTCAGGAATTGACTTGTAGCCATCTCCAATATGTGGTAATTTGTTGGTTTCTATCATTCTGCGATACATAACATACAAGAGTATGAGTACTTCCTTAGATCACTATGTGTAAGATTAAAGGATTTGTCCACTATTAGGACGAACCCCTTCTGATTCCACATGCCTCCCCAAAGTAAAATAAAAAAGCTTATACTCACTTCTCGTGCTGGCGCTGCTCCATCGGTTACAGTATAATTCACATCATTCACAGGCCTCACGTGACATTCTAGAATGCCACCGGGGGACCCATGAGCAAGGATGCGGTGGCTACTGTGTCATTTCCTACCTACCTAGCCTGGAAGGTAAGCTGGATCGCCTGCCTTCTGTCACGGAACGATCCTGCCGACGTGCTCAGCGGGCTGTTGCACCGAGACTGTGAGTAAAAGACCTGAAGACTGCAACCCACTGTGTCTGTGAATTTTCTGGAGAGCACCAGAAACACAACTACCAACTCACTCAGGTACCTTCTGCTGCCCTGGGGGTCAGCCTACCCATAGAGGGCTTAACAACACTGCTGCCTCCCTACCATCGACCCCCAGAAGAACTGTCATGCAACGGTGGCCATCAATAGCTGCAACCTGCGGGTGTCGTCACGTAAAATTAACAAGTGTCCCCAAGTTCGGTCATCCCTGTCCAAATTAACCCTCTATGCCGCATGACCTTCCTAAGAGAGAGAGCCACCCACACCGAACTTTTAGTGACCCGCCAGGGTCACGGAGTCAGGTCTCGGTCCCTGTAATTCCCGTGATGAAGCCTCAAAGCCCTGTTCCGAGTATCCTTAGGCCCTGGAGGGACGTGTCAGAATCAGAAAGGGTTGTCCTAGCAGTGGACAACCCCTCTTAAATGTTTATCCGATACCTAAAACCTTATCTCAATGTTCCAATTTATTAAAATGGAAAGTCATCCATCCTCTTGGTATCCGATTCCTCTCATTCACAGATTCAGTGCATGTCCGTACCGAAATTTATACCTTCATGCTCCTTAAATAAAAACGTACCATCTAATGTGGATAGGCACTGCATTTGCGTTCCAAAGAACCACACGCCAGAAGGATAGAAGGGTGAACGAAGTAACCAGACTAATTCCTGAAGTTGTATCGTTGATGAATTTCCATTTGAGACTTCACTGTACATGAGCTTAATTGGTACAAAAACTGAAAATAAAATAAAACTGAAAATGAAGAAATCTAGTGAACAGTATGGAATTTTCTATCATTGTAAATTATGTAGAGCTGATTTTTAATACATGGAAATAAAAGGGCGTAACTTAAATGCAGTAAAGTAAGCAAACTAAATATTAGGATGTGTAAAAATCAGTGGCGTAACGATCGCCGTCGCAGGGGTATCAACTGCGACCGGGCCCGGACCTATAAGCCAGGTGCCCACTTCACATGGATGTGTGTGCCCGAGAACACACATCCATGTGACAGCGCGGCAGCACAGGCCACTTTGGGGCCCGTGCGTCAAGGAGAAGAGGGGAGGGGATTGAAGCCTCCTACTTCCTGCTGCTGCTCTCCGCCCCTTGCCTCCTTTGACCTGCTGGCTTCCTGGCCTGCGTTCCATTGGGGACCGCATACAGCAGGCTGACACCTCCTCCTTCTCCTGAGTCTTGAATGTTCAGAGGAAACCGCCGAAGCAGCGAGGGAACCAGAAGAGGCAGGTACGGATTTTTTTTTAAATAAGTGAGTGCAATATAGCCAGAGGATTATGGGTTATGGGGGAAAAGGGGGTTTATATATAAGGCTGCATATATAATACTGCACTGTATGGAGAGATATGAGGCTGCATATAAGGCTGCACTATATGGAAAGCTATAAGGCTGCATATACAGTATAATACTGCACTGTATGGAGAGAGCTAAGGCTGCATATATAATACTGCACTATATGGAGAGATAAGAGGCTGTACATAATAAGGCTTCACTATATGGAAAGATATAAGACTGAATATACAGTATAGTACTGCACTTTATGCAGAGGTATAAGGCTGCATATATAATACTGCACTGTATGGAGATATATGAGGCTGATATAATAAGGCTGCACCATATGAAAAGCTATAAGGCTGCATATATAATACTGCACTATATGGAGAGATATAAGGCTGCATATATATAATGCATATATGGGAGATATATGGCTCATATAAATAGGTACTATATATAATAAATTAATAATATAATATTTATTTATTTATATAGCGCTATTAATTCCATAGCGCTTTACATACATTTGCAACATACTGTCCCCATTGGGCTCAAAATCTAAATATGGAAAGATATGAGGCTGCACATAATAAGGCTGCACTATATAGAAAGATATAAGGCTGCATATACATATAATACTGCACTATATGGAGAGATATAAGGCTGCATATATAATATTGCACTATATGGAGATATTTGAGGCTGCATATATAAGGCTGCACTTTATGGAAAGTTATGAGCCTAACTATATGGTAGGTTTTGAGCTGCATTATATGGTGAGTTTATAGGCTGCAGTATATGAAGAGTTTTGAAGCGTATTATACTATATGGAAAGTATTGAGGCTGCACAACATGGAAATTTGAGACGGCATTATATGGAGGCCTATAGGCTGATTTATACTATATGGAAAAGCTATGAGGCTGCATTATACTATATGGAGAGCTTTGAGGCTGTATTATACTATATGGAGGATATGAGGCTGTATTATGCTATAAGGAGCGCTATGAGGCTGCATTATGCTATAAGGAGGGCTATGATGTTGCATTATGATATATGGAGGAATGTGAGGCTGCATTATATTATATGGAGGATAATGGGGGTTCATTATAATAATTGAAAGACTATTGGGGTTATCTTATGAATGGAGGACTATGGGATGCATTATAATACATAGAGGACTATGGGGGTACATTGTAATATATGGAGGAATAAGGGGATGCATTATAATAATCAGACAACTATGGTGACAGGAGGCGGACCACATAAACCAGGATGGAGGACATATATACCACTATAAGGGCCATATTCCAGGAGAGGACCATATATAGCAGGATGAGGGACATTAATACATAATGAAGGGGGAGAGAGGGGTCAATTTATGAGTCTTTAAAGGATTTAGAACAGTACATGAGGCCAATACATTTCATCAACATGCGGGGGGCAGGTCTAAATTTCGCATCGGGGCCCGCCAGACTCTGGTTATGCCATTGGTAAAAATGTTCTATAATTAGCCAGGATTAGGAAATCTGCCCCAATATGTCACAAGGAATGGGATGTCTATAACATACCTCCATCTACTAAGCACCATTCATAATATGAGGGTCATTCAATAATGATTTCCCCTGACCCACTTCTATTTATCCAGGACGCTGAAACTGCACGTGTAATGATATAAGTCTCTAAAAACTCTGAACTGATAACGGTCTTTCTATTTTTTAGGTGCTGAAGTGTGAGGTGTGATAATGGACCCAGTGGAATACAGAGCAGTCATCAAGTTCCTTTACTTGGAAGGTGTTCATCAATAGCAGAATGGGATCATCCTGGAATTGGAGCCATTCCACGGACGTTCGACCACATTAGAGATGACAGTGCCAGTTCTTGACTACATCATATGATGGGGAATCGTCACCATAAAGCTCTTTCATCTCATCGATCGTGTCCCTTTGTGTGTGGCCCTTCAGGTAAAGGAACTTGATGACTGCTCTGTATTACACTGGCTCCATTATGACACCTCAAACCATTTCAGTACCTATAAAAGAAAGACCGTTATCAGTTCAGAGTTGCAAATTGGTCTGTAACCTATAGAGACGTATATCATTATGCATATGGAGTTTCAGCGTTCTGTGATAAAAAGAAATTGGTCAGGGGAAATCTTTAATCAATGCCCCTTGTATATATAATGTGTAAGAGGAATATTTTAGGGAAAGTGCCCATGATGAGGACATGATGTGTTCTGGACACAGCGTGTTTTCTCTTGCAGCATCCGTACCCAGAGAAACGCAGCATGTGTGCCTACGATTAGGATTCTGAGCGCAGCATATTTCTGCTGTGCTCTCCCATTCAGAACACTAGTGTCTCCGCATTAATAAATTGGCATGCTGGGCGCGAGAAGCTACACCGTAGGTCAGGTTACACTCTGGGAAAAAAAAGCACACTGGACATGTGATTTCTGTAATTCCATCCACCGGGCTTGCAATGTACAATGCATCGAAAATACACTACGTCCAAAACTCTTCTAATCCACTCACCCTTAAACAGCAGGGCCTTGGTGCACCCCCTATTGTCTTGCACTTTGATAGTTTGTATCCATGCTAATTACTGTACTGTAATTATACAATGTATGTCTCTGTGCTCCACAGACCAGAATGTGTCAATTAATTAGTATAACATTGTTTATGTTTTCTGTACGATCAGAGAAATACAATGTATCATTTGGGTATTTCATTATGTTCTGTTCATTTTCATGAACAGTAGTTAGTTTAGCAATTACAATATTACTTTCATTTTTTATTGTATTTTTCACGCTCAATGAATTAGCGTTCTTCCTATTTTTTTTGCATTTCTGCCAAAAAACTCAAGTTACATCATCGGTAAATATGATCAGAGCGAGCTTTGAGTCTGATAACACTCCTATACGGTCGGGACTTTGTAAACAGTAATATTAACCCACAATAATTGCATAGAAAAAACACTGTTATACATTTATACGTGAAAAGAAAAGATGGAGATTTGACTGTGAAAAAGTAAAATAATGTCAGCAAAGGGCTGATAATAAAAGCGGGCAATAAAAAGCAACCTTGCAATATAATACAAGTTGAATGATGATATAAACTGGCTTACATTATTGCTTAGTTACTGTGTTTCTGTATGAAAACTTTAGCTTATATCCAACCTTTGTATTATTATCCTTTTTCTATGAAAAGCAATGTGTGGATTAAATAATTGAAGAAATTGTTAGTAGAGTGTCTGATTATATTAGTACTAGATGTGGGCCCTATGTTATCGCATCGGGAGGGCGGTGACTTCACAATGGAGGACAGGCTCTGTGGTGTAGGGGGCGGCAGCTGTCTCTCCCCCGTGCAGTTTCACCCATGTCTCTCTCCCCCACATGCTCTTTCCCAATGTATGTAAATAAATGTATTTTTACTTAAAGACCTGTTTGCTTTTTTTATTAATAAAGTGTTTTATTTCCTGGTAAAAATGTGTAGGGCTTCGCTGTATTTTCTGTTGCCAACACAGGTAAACCAAACAACTGCCAACCCTCTGCTGCCTGGTGTTACCTGCGCTGGCAATGAAAAATACAGGGGAGCCCTTATTTTTTCAATTATTTAACAAAATAATTTTCAAAAAATTGCCGTGGGCTCCGCCGTATTCTCTATTGCCAGCCAGAGCAACCAGCATCTATCCAGAATTGGCGCCTCCATGAGAAATGCCAAAACTGGCTGTTTCCCCGCTCTTTCAGCAGCTGCCGTGTAGCAGTGGAAAACTGGATTATAAGGGGTTGATATATTAATAGGAGATGTTTGGGCTCGACCTTAAAATTGATTTGTCTTCCTTTATGGTTGACATCAATTCTTACAATGATGACCTCTCTTTCACTATTCATAGTGACAATCAGAAAATCAATTTTTTAGACACCATGGTCCACAAAGGGGAGGAGGGTTTGTACTGTTCACGGACTTATACACAACGCCAAACGGACACAAAAGAGCCTCCTTCATTTCACGAGCTGCCATTCCTAGGCATTTTAAAAAGTCTTTTACCCCATTCACAACAGGTAAGGGTCGCTATGTTTGTATCAAATCCAACCACACGAGAACTTAGACACACCCGAGATGTGTGTAAATTTTGGGCAAACGGGAATCCGCCACACCCTAAACACAACTTCCATACCACAGTAACTCCAAGGAACCCAGACCAACCTCAAATCACCTGTGTGACAACATACCATCCGTTCCATACATTGGTCCCGTAAACATAGTCACCAGACACTGGTCGGTATTGAGCCATTCCTATCCGGATATTCCGGATTTTTCAAACTAAACCAACTTTTTTTGCCTGAAACGTACAGAAAATATACGTGACCAAATTGGTAAAGGGCGGGGATGTAGGTTCAAACCTTATCACTACGACAGGCTTTGTATCTAAACAACGTGAAGGACTTACCCATGTTTTAAGGTGTATGCAATGTTCCCACGTATCAAAAGGAAACACCTTTACTCACCCACGTTCTGGGAAGAGATATAGGATCAAAGGATTTCTACAAGTGGTTCAGACCTCGTTTGTGGTCTATTTGTTCAATGCCCGTGCGGTCTCGGATCTGTGGGGGAAAACAACCCAGCATATCTGGGACGCATAAGCAAACACAAGTCAACCATTAGATGTGGTCAGATTCTTTTAACCCAATTCCTAATCATTTTGCTGCCTGAAAAAACACTCTGTATCACAATCCGTTTCCAGGTAATCGACATGTCCCACCCAAAAGGGCGGGTGGGCAACAGGATCCAAACAATTAAAATTACACAGAAACATACTGGATTAACCATCTTCAACCCCTTGAACCCTTGGGTCTGAACAGAGAAAGTGAGAAATAGATTCGGATTGTCCTTTGACCCATGTGTTTATAAGGTACATTAGGTTTTTTTACACTTGCATGACTCAATTATGTAGGTTTACCATCCCCTGCAACGGAAGTTTTTAAGAAACAATAAGCATCATTCTGATTTATTGATCTGGTATTATCTTTGTTTAAAAAGAAACACTGTCTTAACAGATTTTTCCCCTGAATTCTGCCATTACATTTGTACCCAGCAATATTTTATGCCTATGTATCTTAAAGATTACCTATTTAACTAACTATGTATAACAATCCAAATGACATTTCTACTTTTTTGACCCAAAGACCCGTGACACCTCGGTAAATTAGAAATGGCCTTTCCCACCTTCTTCTGCACTCTGGTCTAAGTATAATGCACCTGCTGTTATTACAGTGCCTCGCACTAAGCATAACTTTATTGCGCACTGCGCGCTATGCGCAACATCACTTAGGCCCAATGCGCATTACAACTTGCGTTCCACCACCGCACTTCCGTGCGGCTCAAAATGCCGGAAGCAGTCCACGCGGACACCGGAAAGTAACGGCTATTTAATCCCGCCCGTGGCCATATAAAACATGGCAACCGGCGCAACACAGCAACACATAGCGGGAGACGCCCAGCACAAGCAGCACACATGCGTTAAGGTAACTGGGGGCATATATTTGACCTTACGCCCAGCCTAACATAGCTTTCTTTTACGTTGATAAGTTTCCCTTTATCTTTAGGACTTTGTCCCATTACCCCCCTTCATCGCTGGCATAGGAGTAAGTATTGCAGAGTTATACTAATTAGTAACCACGACTTAGAGAAATGCTCATTATAATTTAACTATTACCATTAATATTTCACTTTTCATCAGAACTGCGGCTAGAGCCACCTGAAGGAACCCTTTTTGTCCATCCCACGCATTTATCATACTAAGGCGAGTTTTTTCTTGTCTCCCTAGGTAAACATTACCTATATATCTTATTCTAGTCCACAGTAGTCACCTCTAGTGTATTAAAACACAGCATTTTACATATATAGAGAGAGGTTGAGAAAAAATTACTGCAAAATTTTTAAACCCCCCACATATGGATTAACAGGAGCATTACAATGCTTTTTCATACCAAGGTATGCACCTTAGTTTTTATTGCCCACACCCCCGGGGGGGCCGTCACACGGTGGTTTTTTCCCAAAATCGTTTTTTTTAAAACGATCTCCCCTTTTTTACCGCTTAAGCTATCGGGCAAAAATATCGTTGATGTAATCAAAGCGATTTTCGATGGTAAATCGCTTGACGGACATCGCTGATCTGAGGTTCGGTTTCAATCTAGGATAGAACGATGCAAGGGGTCTGGGATAAAAGTGGTGTTGACACCCAAAAATCCATCCCCAAACCCCACCGCGCCTATGCGGGGGGAAGGGAAAATAGGGGGACACGTCGGGAAAAAAAAGCAAAAGCCCCCAAGGCCCCAATTTCCCGATGTTTTCCCCCTATTTTCCCAGGCCCGGGGTCGGGGCTCCACTTTTGCTGGTGAGCCCCGTCTGTGTGATTTTTCCCCAAACGTTTGGAAAAACGGAAAATTTTAAGCGTTTCGCCCCCCCCGGTTTCACTGATGCATAAAAATTTTTCCCCTAAAAAATTCCGGCCCAAACGGGACGGCCCCCTGGGTAGAATGAGGGATTTTCCCCCAGTGTTTCCCGGGGTTAAACCCGCTTTTGGGGATTCCTCCCCGGGGGTACCCCTGTTTTTTCAATCCTTTATTTAAACCCCCTTTACCTGAACCTTTCCATAACCCCTTTGGGGGTTATTTTCTTTTTAAACCAACGGGGGAACAACCCCCCCAACATCCCCTTTTTGTTCTTAAAATCCGTCCCTTTTCCCCAAAACAAAAAAGGTTTTTTAATTTCCCCCCTTTTAATTTTTTTTCACTGTTTTCCAAAACCCCGGCTTCGTTAAAAAGCACACCCCGTTAATTACCCGAAAACACTCGTTTCCAAAACCAGGGGCCTTTATGGCGGGAAAACCCCAAAAACCCCTTTGGGAAAATTCCTTGGGGAATTTGGTTTTTAAAATTATCCTTGGGGTTTGGTTTATAATTTTGGGGCCCCTTTACCAACCGGGGGGGGAAAGGGGGTTTTTTTTTTTTGCTTTACCCGTTTATTATATTTAAAAATTTTTTATATATTTTATATTTTTCTGGATAGCAAAAAGGAAATAAAATTTTATAATATATCCCCTCCCAAAACGGGAAAGGGGGGGCCCCCTCGTTTTACCAAAAACCGGGGGCCCTTTTTTTCCTGGGGAAAAAAGTCCGGGTAGTCCTGGCCCCAAAACCCCAAATTGCCCGGGGCCCCCTGGAAAAAAAAAAGGTTTTGTTTTAAAACCGGGGTTTTTGGGAAACCCCGGGACGCCACCCACAGTGGGGGGCCTTTTAGTGGGGGCCACCGCTCCTTTTCAGAACCTGGGGGGTGGGTTAAAAGGCCCCAGCAAAAAATAAAATATTTTTGGTTGGGCAGAAGTTTTCCCCGGGGCATTGTTTTAAAGTCTATGATGTATTGTGAAGGCTTGGTGGGGGAGTGAATTTTATTTCCCCGTCCGGATGCTGAAAAAATCCTTCCGGGGTTTGGGGAAGTTGAAAACCCCGGGGCCCTTTTGAAGGGGGGAAACCCCCTCTAAAAACCCCTGTGGGGAGGGTTTTGTGTTCAAAAGAACATCAAGGGAGTCAGATTGGGGTTCCCCTTTTGGTTTTTCCCCTCAAAGTTCTCAAGTACATTTCTCAGTTCTTTTTACATTTTCCCCGGGTTACAGTTCTCATTAAAAAGGGGACACTTTCCCCCCGGGGTTCCCCCTTTCCCCCCGGGCAGCCGGGTTTCCCCCTACTGTCCCCTTAAAACTCTGTCTCTGTGTCTTTCCAGGCTGTTTACTCTCTCTCTTTTTTGTTCACTTTTTGGGGTGGGGTGACCCGGACAGTATGGCGATGGCTCCCGGCCCCCCTTTTGCCACTGAGTTTCCCGGGGGTTTGGGGTGGGGGCCCTAAAATGAATTGTGGTCCCCCGTCGGTTTTTTCGGGGAAACCCCGGGGGAAGCTACGGCCCCCCCCTAGAGCCGACACTCTACTTCAGCCTACCCCCCGCATTTTCCCCCTGTGGGGGGTCACCAGGTTCTCTTTCTGTGTCTTGGGTACCGGGGGGGCTCCCCCCCCTGCCCCTGGTGCCCCGGTTTTTAGTTCTAGGGCCCGGGATCACCATCCCTCTTTCCCCCACTCCCCCCAGGGGGCGGTTCGGCCCCTGCTTTCCCTCGGGGGTCGCATGGCCCCCTTTAGATTTGCGCTTTTACCCCCCACTCTCCAGGACATGTGATTCGGGTTTTTTACACCCCCAGCCTACCTGGGCCCCACTAAAATTCTTTCTCCTCCCCTTTACTATATCTCCCTTTTTTTCCCCCCTGACTACGTGTGTGCCCCCCCCATTTTTCAAACCCCCCCCCCCCCTTTGCTTGCTTTTTAAAAAAAAAAAAAAATTCCCCCCCCCAAAAAAAAAAAAACCCCCCCGGTTGGTTTTGGGGGTGCCCTCTCCCCGAAAAGGGGGTGTGGGGCTATGGGGTTTTTTGGGGGTGAAAAGGGCATCCCCCTGCCTGGCTGCATTTCCCCCCCTTTTGGGCCCCCCTGGACGCAGGGGGGCCCCCATATATATATATTTATTTTAAATTTAAAAAAGATTTTTTAAATGTACGGTTTGATATACCATGAAATTCATATTTGTGAGGGGGTATTTTGGGGGACACTGGCATTTTTTGTATTTTCCTTTTATTTTTTTTTGTATATCTGTATCTATTAGCTAACCTTTAGAAGGGGGCCAAAGGCCAAAAAAGGGATTTATACTATCCCCGGAAAACGGGGGCCAATTAAAAAAAAGCATATTTTTCCTAATTCTTAGTTTCAAATTAATCAGTGGCCGGGGTTTTTTTTAAATTTAAAAAAGGAGTTGATGTCATTTTTTTTGGAAAAGCTGATGTCAAGCCCTATTGAAAATTGTCAGTCATCATATACAGCCCCATTACCAATTTTTTCCAAAAAAGAAAAAAAAAAAGGGAACATGAAAAAAAATCCTTTATTGAAAACAAAAAGAAGATACACCCACTTTTTTCCACTTTATTTTTTCCCCCCCAAATTTTCCCGCTTTAGGTAATCCTTTAATTACTGAATTTTTTCCCGGGGGAAAAAAGTGGGGCGTGTGATCGTCCCCTCCTCCCCAAAATTCCTTTAAAAATAGTGATAAATATGCAAGCCCCTTTCTCCCCTGTGCACTCTCTCCCCCCCCTCTGCGTGCACTCTTTCTCCCCCCCCACCCTTCCTGCTAAAACTTTTTCTGTCTGCCCCCCTCTGTGCTGTGCTTTTTCCCCCTAGCTCCCACCTCTTTTGTTTTTTTCTCTCTCTCCCCCCTTCTGTGTGCCTCTCTGTCCCCCCCGTTTTTTCCCCCCTCTTCCCTTAAAATTAGGTGTAAAAAATATGGAAAAAGCGAAAAAATCGAGTGCGCGGGGTTTATAGGCCCCCCCTGGGGTTTTCATAACAAAGGGGCAACAAGTGTCTCTTAAGTGTTCAAAAATCCCCCAGAAAAAAAAAAAAAAAAAAACCAAAGGGGAAACCAGCAAAAACCCTTTTGTCCCCTTTGTTACTCCACTTTAAAAACATTTTCCCCCCATATTGGGGCCTAGGCCTTAACAGTAACTGCTTCTTTTAAACCCCCCCCTTTTTTCCATTACCCACAAACCCCATAAATAAAACCAAAATTTACTCCCCTTTCCATTCTTACCTCCCCTGAGCTTTTAAAACCTTTTTCAAAAATCTAAAACCCTTTTTCCTGCAAAAAACAAAAAACCGCCCATTCCCCTTTCCCCTTCCCCCCTTTTTGCTTCCCTTTGCTTCTCCTATAAACCCGGGGGCCCCTATCTCCCCCCCGGGGCCCCCCAAAAACCCAAACATTACCCAATATTCCTTCTTCTTATCACCCCCACCTAAAAGAAGGCCAAAAATTTTTTAAATAAAAACCCCCCTTCCCCC
The DNA here is from genome assembly GCA_033576535.1 of Allobates femoralis. NCBI lineage: Eukaryota > Metazoa > Chordata > Amphibia > Anura > Aromobatidae > Allobates > Allobates femoralis. Next base: position 58,440,216 of record JARQOC010000005.1, on the reverse strand, counting down.
TGACCCCCTGCCCCCCGCCCCCTATCTCGGAATGCCTGGAATGCCGTAAATTTTTTAAAAAAACTCCACTTCATTAAAAAACTCTTTACCTCTTGCAGACACCTTACGACCTTTTACAAAACCCCTTGGCTGACACCCTCCAAAAAGGCCTCCCCCTGCTGGCCTGTGCTATGGCGGATTTTTTTTGGGGTCCCACACACCTCTCCAGGGGCAAAAAAACAGGGGGGAGGGGGGTTTCCCCTCCTTTCAGAAGGGCCCCTTTAACCCAATTCCTGCTCCTCCTCCCCCCTTTTTCTTCCATTTTTAAAAAGTGCACTCTGTCCGATCTACCCCCCCTTCCCCCCCAAAATAACAAAAAAAAAAAAAAATTGTTGCGCCCGGGGGGCCTTATCCTGCTATTATAAGGTTGCCTTAGGGATCAACTAACCTTTTGGGGGTTTTTGCCCCCTTCGGAAAAAACCAGAATGGGGCGTTTTTTTAAAGGGCCCGGGGCCCCAGCCTCGGACCTGTATTTTTTTCCCCCCGGGGGCCCTGCCGATCAAGTGCTCACTCCAAAACCCCCGGTCGGACGGCGTCAATCGGCCCCTTTTTTCTGCGCTCTGTTAGACCCCTTTTTTTCCCGGGGAAGATTAAAAGTAGAAAAATTTTTAAAAGGTTCTTTGGGGGAGCGCTGAGATTACACGAACACAATTTCTCCAATCTCTATCTTTAAAATTTTTAAAAGATAATTTCCCCCCAAAATCCAAAAACCCCAACTTTTTTAAAATGGCAAACACGTCTTTTCAAGCGATCCCCTTGAGGAAGACGTTTTGCCCCCTCGAAAAATGTTTTTGGGGTTTGGGTTTGGAGCATTATCTTTTAAAAAAAATTTTAAGAAAATGCCCCGTATTTTTCGTAGAAAAAAATGTCAGTTCCCGCTTTTTGGAAAAAGTAAACCCCGTCAGGGTTTTTAAATGTCAATGCCCCTTTAAAAAAACATGACGTTCAATTTAAAAGCGTTAGTGAAGCTAGGGTCAGGGGGAGAGGTTTTTGGGGAAAACCTTTTTTGGTCCCCACACCAGGCGATGTGATCGGCAGTCAATCCTCCGCCCCAATTTTCAAAAAAGATCGCGCAGGAAATGCTGAATGTCAGAATTCCCAGCATGATCTTGCAGGAACCGGGGGGGCGCTGTGCCCGGCCCCCCGCACCCCCTTTTCCCGCTTTTTCCCCCGATGCTTTTTCCCCCCCCTGCTCAACCCCCGGCCCCCATGTGTTTTGGCCCCCCCCCCCTCTTTCCCCCTGTCCCCCGTTCTGCCCCCCCGCTCAAACCCCCCCGTCCCCCCCAATGTGTTTTGCCCCCCCCGCTCATCCCCCCTGTCCCCCGGGGGTTCTGCCCCCCCCCCCCCCCGGTCACCCCCTGTCCCCCGTGTTCCGAAGCTTTTTTCCCCTGTGTTTCTGGGCCCCCCCCCCCACCCCTTTGACTTTCCCCCCTTTTTTTCTTTTGGGCCCCCCCCCCGCCCCCCCCGTCCCCCCCCCGCCCCTGCTGATTTTTTGGGGGCCCCCCCCCCGTCCCCCCGGGCCCCCCCGGGGCCCCCCGCCTGGGGCTCACCTCCTTCCCCCCCGCCGCAAGCCTTTTCCCCTTTTGGCCTCCCCCTGCCGTCCTCCCCCGGTTCCCCCCACCGCCGGGGGCCCACGTTGGGAAAGGGCCCCCCCCCACCCCCCGGCAGGGGATCCCCTGATCCCCCAAACCCCCCCCCAGGAGGATCCTGATCCCCCCCCCATGGGGGCCCTGGTTTTTTCCTCCCCTGCCGGAGGATTCCCCCCATCCCCCTGCATGGGGATCCCCCCATCCCCCCCCCCCGGGGGGGGGTTTTCCCGATCCCCCCATGGGGAAAACCCCCAAAATCCCATCCCCCTGCATGGGGAATTTTCCCGTTTTCCCCCTTCCCCCCCCCCCGAGGATCCCGGGGCCCCCCCCATGGGGATCCCTGATCCCCCTCCCCCTCAAAGGGGGCCCTGATCCCCATCCCCCCAGGGGGGTCCCTGCCCCCCTCCCCCTGCGGGGGGCCCTAAAACTCCCCATCCCCCAGGAGGCCCCCCTGACCCCCCCGCTGGGGATCCCTGACCCCCCCCTCCCCTCCCGGGACCCCCGACCCCCCGCAGGGGGGTCCCTGATTCCCATCCCCCTGCTTTTGGGGTCCCTATCCCCCCCCCCCCCGGGGGGAAACCCCGACCCCCCCGCAGGGGGGTCCCTGATCCCCCACCCCCCCGCAGGGGGGTCCCTGATTCCCCCCCCCCCCCGCAGGGGGAAAACCCTGACCCCCACCCCCCCGCAGGGGGGCCCCCGCCCCCCCGCAGGGGGGTCCCTGATCCCCCCCCCCCCTGCAGGGATCCCTGATTCCCCCCTGCATGGGGATTCCCTGATCCTCCATCCCCCTGCAGGAGGATCCCGATCCCCCTGCATGGGATCCCTGATCCCCCATCCCCCTGAGAGGATCTTGATCCCCCTGCGGGGGACCCCCTGATCTCCTCCCCCGCATGGGGTTTCCCTATCCCCCTGCATGGGGATCCCCTGATCCCCAACCCCCTGCATGGGGATCCCGATCCCCCTGCTGGGGATCCCTGATCCCCCACCCCCTGCATGGGGCCCTCATCCCCCCTGCATGGGGATCCCTAAACCCCATCCCCCTGCAGGGGGATCCCTGATCCCTCTTCATGGGGATCCCTGATCCCCCATCCCCCTGCATGGGGATCCCCTGAATCCCCCCATCCCCCTCATGGGGTCCCGTCGGAAAGGGATCGAGCGTCCCGTGGGCCTTCGTTGTGGACTAGTCGGACATTATAATAAAATGGGTCCGAAAATTTTTTTGTTTTTTTTTCAAAAAAAAATTTTTTTCTTCTGTGTGTATTTATTGACTAATTATCAGAATTTCCTAATGGGGGCTAAACATTGGCCCAATATTATGATTTCGGGCTTAGTGCCAGCGGCCAATAAAAAGCTGGCATTAACCCCTTTATTACCCCAGTTTGCCACCGGCACCAGGGCAACTGGAAGAGCATGGGTAACCCCCGGGGGCCGGGGGGAAAAATGGGTTCAATTTAATGCGCCATTTTCTGGGGCGGCCTGCGGGCTTGTTGCAAATTCGGGCAGGCATTGGGGGGCCCAAAACCGCATTGGCCTCTTTTTTTTTAATGCTGGGTTTCCAGGCCCCCCAGGGTGCCTGTTGGGACCTGGTTGGGGCAAAAATATGGCGGGCCCACGTCATTTTTTTTTTTCTAAATTAGTTCTAAAAATAAAAAAAAAATGGGCTTCGCTGATTTTTGGTTTTCAAACCAGGTCCAAACAAGGCAGGCTGGGGGTTTTCTGGGGAGCTGTAAACTGCCAAGTTTTTACCTGGCCGGACCAAAAAAATGGTGGAGCCCTACGTCATTTTTTTTTTTTTAGAATTTTGTTCTAGAAATAAAAAAAAATTGCTTTGCTGTATTTTTGGTTGCAGCCCCGGTACAACAGGCAGCTGGGGGTTGCTGGCCCGTCTGTACTGCCAAGTTGTACCTGGCTGGACCAAAAATATGGCGGAGCCCTACGTCATTTTTTTTTTCTAGAATTGTTCTAGAAAAAAAAAAAATGGGCTTCGCTGTATTTTTTGTAGCCAGCCCCGTACAACTTTTAGCTGGCTGACTGGAAAACCTCAGCGTGGAGGGGACCCAAATGTTGTGGTCCCCCGCGCTGCAAATTTCAACCCAAAAGCCACCCAGAAAATACGCATTCATTAGAGGCGGCATTTTCTGGGGCGTTTCCCCAACTCTACCATTGCCCTTGTGCTGGTGGGGACCACGGGTTTCTCCGTATGCGGAAAATGGTTTCCGCTAACAATTTTTTAATGAAAATTGCTCCAATTGTTAGCCCGGAAACCATGTCGGTATGGAGAGACCCTAACTGTGTGCCTGAACATTGGAGCCCCCCCCACCCAAAAATGACCCCATTTTGGAAACTAGACCGCCGAAGGAAAAGAAACAGATGTAGTGAGCACTTTGAACCCCCGATGCTTCACAAATTCATCCATAAAAAGAAAAAGCACTTTTTTTCCACAAAAAAGTTTTCTTTTTTCATTTTTACGGATCAATTTGTAAAGCACCTGGGGGTTCAAATGCCATATGAAACTAGATAGGTTCCTTGGGTGGGCTAGTTTCCAAAATGGGGTCCACTTGTGGGGGAGCTCCAATGTTTAGGCCTAGGGGCTCTTCCTTTCCTACAAGGGGGGTCCGCTAACATTCCAATTGTTGTGGACACCTTGTTGCGTTATGGAGGCCCCTGTGTGTCCCACATTGGAGCTCCCCCACAAGTGACCCCCTTTTGGAAACTAGACCCCCCAAGGAAACGTATCTTTGGGTGCTTTGAGCACTTTGAACCCAAGATGGGTTTACAAATTCTCCATACAATAAAAAGCACTTTTTTTTCCACAAAAAGTTTCTTTTTTTCATTTTTTCGGTCAATTTGTAAAGCACCTGGGGGTTCAAATGCTCACTATGCATCTAATACGTTCCTTGGGGGTCCCAGTTTCCAAAAAAAGGGGGCGCTTGTGGGGGAGCTTTCAATGTGGAGACACACGGGGACCCTCCATACCGACGGGTTTTCCCCCTAAAAAACAATTTGAATGGAAAATGAGCTCAAAATTGTTAGGGACACCATGTCCGTTTGGGGGTCCCTGTGTGTCTCCCCATTGGAGCTCCCCACAAGTGGGCCCCATTTTGGAAACTAGACCCCCAAAGAAACCTATCTAGGTACATAGTGAGCACTTTGAACCCCCAGATGCTTCACAAATTGATCCGTAATAATGAAAAAATAATTTTTTTAGTGGAAAAAAAAGTGCTTTTTCATTATTACGGATGAATTTCTGAAACATATGGGGGTTCAAAGTGCTCACTATGCATCTAGATACGTTCCTTGGGGGGTCTAGTTTCCAAAATGGGGTCACTTGTGGGGGAGCTGCAATGTGGAGACACATGGGGACCATCCAAACGCGACATGGTGTCCGCTAACAATTTGAATGGAAAATGAGCTCAAATTGTTAGCGGACACCATGTCGCGTTTGGAGGGTCCCTGTGTGTCTCCACATTGGAGCTCCCCCACAAGTGACCCCATTTTGGAAACTAGACCCCCAAAGAAACATATCTAAGTACATAGTGAGCACTTTGAACCCCCAGATGCTTCACAAATTGATCCGTAATAATGAAAAAATAATTTTTTAGTGGAAAAAAAAGTGCTTTTCATTTTTACGGATGAATTTTCTGAAGCATATGGGGGTTCAAAGTTCTCACTATGCATCTAGATACGTTCCTTGGGGGGTCTAGTTTCCAAAATGGGGTCACTTGTGGGGGAGCTGCAATGTGGAGACACACGGGGACCATCCAAACGCGACATGGTGTCCGCTAACAATTTGAATGGAAAATGAGCTCAAATTGTTAGCGGACACCATGTCGCGTTTGGAGGGTCCCTGTGTGTCTCCACATTGGAGCTCCCCCACAAGTGACCCCATTTTGGAAACTAGACCCCCAAAGAAACATATCTAGGTACATAGTGAGCACTTTGAACCCCAAGATGCTTCACAAATTGATCCGTAATAATGAAAAAATAATTTTTTAGTGGAAAAAAAAGTGCTTTTTTCATTTTTACGGATGAATTTCTGAAGCATATGGGGGTTCAAAGTGCTCACTATGCATCTAGATACGTTCCTTGGGGGTCTAGTTTCCAAAATGGGGTCACTTGTGAGGGAGCTGCAATGTGGAGACACACGGGGACCATCCAAACGCGACATGGTGTCCGCTAACAATTTGAATGGAAAATGAGCTCAAATTGTTAGCGGACACCATGTCGCGTTTGGAGGGTCCCTGTGTGTCTCCACATTGGAGCTCCCCCACAAGTGACCCCATTTTGGAAACTAGACCCCCAAAGAAACATATCTAGGTACATAGTGAGCACTTTGAACCCCAAGATGCTTCACAAATTGATCCGTAATAATGAAAAAATAATTTTTTAGTGGAAAAAAAAGTGCTTTTTCATTTTTACGGATGAATTTCTGAAGTATATGGGGGTTCAAAGTGCTCACTATGCATCTAGATACGTTCCTTGGGGGGTCTAGTTTCCAAAATGGGGTCACTTGTGGGGGAGCTGCAATGTGGAGACACACGGGGACCATCCAAACGCGACATGGTGTCCGCTAACAATTTGAATGGAAAATGAGCTCAAATTGTTAGCGGACACCATGTCGCGTTTGGAGTGTCCCTGTGTGTCTCCACATTGGAGCTCCCCCACAAGTGACCCCATTTTGGAAACTAGACCCCCAAAGAAACATATCTAGGTACATAGTGAGCACTTTGAACCCCCAGATGCTTCACAAATTGATCCATAATAATGAAAAAATAATTTTTTAGTGGAAAAATAAGTGCTTTTTTCATTTTTACAGATGAATTTCTGAAGCATATGGGGGTTCAAAGTGCTCACTATGCATCTAGATACGTTCCTTGGGGGTCTAGTTTCCAAAATGGGGTCACTTGTGGGGAGCTGCAATGTGGAGACACACGGGGACCATCCAAACGCGACATGGTGTCCGCTAACAATTTGAGCTCATTTTCCATTCAAATTGTTAGCGGACACCATGTCGCGTATGGAGGGTCCCCGTGTGTCTCCACATTGGAGCTCCCCCACAAATGACCCTATTTTGGAAACTAGACCCCCTAAGGAAGGTATCTAGATGCATAGTGAGCACTTTAAACCCCCAGATGCTTCACAAATTCATCCATAAAAATTAAAAAAACACTTTTTTTTTCACAAAAAATTTCTTTTTGCCTACATTTTTTTAGTTTCACATGGGCAAAGGGATAAAATACATCCCAAAATTTGTTGGGCAATTTCTCCTGAGTACACCGATACCTTATATGTGGTCATAAACCACTGTTTGGGCGCACGGCAAGGCTCAGAAGTGAAGGAGCGCCATTTCACTTTTTGAACGGAAAATTGGCTCTAAAATTCAAATTGCGCTCCTTCCCTTCTCAGTCCTGCCGTGCGCCCAAACAGTGGTTTATGACCACATATGAGGTATCGGTGTACTCAGGAGAAATTGCCCAACAAATTTTAGGATGCATTTTATCCTGTTGCCCATGTGAAAATGAAAAAATTGAGGCTAAAAGAACATTTTTGTTACAAAAATTAAAATGTCCATTTTTTCCTTCAACTTTATTTTAGTTCCTGTGAAGCACCTGAAGGGTTAATAATCTTCTTGAATATAGTTTTGAGTAGCTTGAGGGGTGCAGTTTTTTGGAATGGTGTCACTTTTGGGTGTTTTCTGTCATGTACACCCCTCAAAGGGACTTCAAATGTGATGTGGTCACTAAAAAATGGTTTTGTAAATTTTGCTGGAAAAATGAATAATTGCTGATGAACTTTGAACCCTTATAACGTCCTACCAAATTTTTTTTTTTCTTCCAAAATTGTGCTGATGTGAAGTAGACATGTGGGAAATGTTATTTATTAACTATTTTGTGTCACATAACGCTCTGGTTTAGCAGAATAAAAATAAAAAATTTGAAAATTGCTAAATTTTCTAAATTTATGCCAAATTTTTTATTTTTTCACAAATAAACGCAAAAATTATCGACCTAAATTTAATACTAACATGAAGCCCAATATGTCACGAAAAAACAATCTCATAATCGCTAGGATCCGTTGAAGCGTTCCGAGTTATAACCTCATAAAGGGACACTGGTCAGAATTGCAAAAAATGGTCCGGTCATTAAGCTGCAAAGTGACTCGGTCCTTAAGGGGTTAAAGAATAAAGATAGAGATTGGAGATAATTGTGTTCATGTAATCTCAGCGCTCTACCGAAGAACCGCTTAAACAATTTCTACTCCAACCTCCAAGTGGCTGTCATATATCAACCACCAGGCTCACCCTCTGCGTTCTTTGACCAATTCTCCATCTGGCTTCTGTCACTTTCTCTTTGTTGACATTCCCACCATCAACATGCGTGATTTCAACATCCCCATTGATACCAACCAGTCAACAGCCTCAAAATTCCTGTTACTAGCTTCATCCTTTGGCCTATCTCAATGGTCCTCCACAGCCACACACACACAAGGACATACACTAGACCTCATCTGTACCCGCCTCTGCTCTAACTAACCCCACAACTTCCACTCTCCCCCTATCTGACCACCATCTACTTACCTTCTCATCCTTGTCCTCCTCACCTGCCATCCACGTCCACCAACTCGAACACCCTAGCAGAAACCCCACACACGTTGACACTCTCATACTCTCTGACTCTATTCTACCACTATCCTCCATATCCTCACTCCATGACACAGATAATGCCACCACTTTCTACAATTCTACACTCACAGCAGCAATGTTGCCCCTCTCGTTCACGACAGAACTCGATGAATCAACAGACAACCCTGTCCCACAGACACCAATAAAAAGCTGCAGCGGGAGTCTAGGGTTGCCGAGCGGCGCTGGAAGAAAACACATTCACAAGAAGACTACACAGCATTCAAACAAGCACTTCTCAAATTCAAGTCAGCACTTACAACCACTAAACAGAATTACTTCTACTTACTGCTATCTGGACATCTCATGTGGAAACACTGTCCACCAGGCCGCTCCTCCCTTCCAGAGTGACAGCTCTGAGCCTGGCCTATCCCTTAACAGTGACCAGACTGCAAAAGTTACCAAGTGCACTCCCCTTGGGCACAACGTCAACTGGATCAGAAGGGTTTTACCCTGCAAAACTACCACAGCAAGCAGTTCCTAAAGGCCATATCTTGGTGTCATCCAAATCAAGCGACCTTGTGATCAAGGCCCATACTGGGCCGAAACATCATAACCTTGTCGCAGTGAACAAACACTATAAATACAATTCTCACGAAAAAGCACTATTTCCCTTGTATGTGTGCAGTGATTCCTATAACCATTGACTGTGGAAGATTTGGTTCCTTTCACTTGCACCGTTAACCTCACTAACTTGAGTGCTAGCCATGTGTGCCATTTGTAAGGACAGACCTTGACATATTTCCCTGTAGTGTCCCAAAATACATATACCACCAGGCATGTCCTGCATGCCCCATGTATGGACAAATGTTAATGCCAATAATGATTTAGCATAGCCCAGCTGACTACCAGAACACATGTAATTAGTGTTGCTGGGCATGGGCTGGACACACAGAGAAGGTTGTCACCTGTGATGGCCAAGTCTTTGTTTGCATGACACACTTTTTTTTTTTCCGCAGATGGCTGAGTATCACGATTTTGTGACACAGCGCCTCACCATATACCAGGAACACAAATGCCTGTGGTGGGTGTCGCTGCCTGCATATCATGACCAGGCAGCAAGGGCTGCGGCCTACAGGCCGCTGGTGGAGCTGTCTAACTGGCTCCAACCCCATAAGAACTGGACAGCGACCCTGGTTGCGGATAAAATCAAGTGCCTGCGCACCGTGTTTACCAAGACCCACAAAAAGTGGATGGGCTCCCGGTCCGGGGCTGGAGCTGAGGAGGTTGAACGGCCACGTCTGTGGTAATATAACCTCATCACCTTCACCCTGAGCCAGGAGGGTCCTCGGGGAGCACGGTGCAGCAGGTGCCGTCCGCAACCAGCTGTAGCCGCAGCCCAAGACCCTGCCCCGTCGCAAGAGGTGGGTAATTGTGTTTGTGTGATATATCTACCCAGCTTGTTCTTTGCACTGATGTGTGGTTTGCAGCACATTTGGTAGTCACCATTGTGGTTTTTCTTCACAAATCCTATTCACTGTTCATTTCTATTTTTGTTGTGGTCTCTGTTATCACAGATTGTGTTGTGTTTTTAGTTTGTACTTTACATATCAATGTGGACCCTCAGGTGAGTATACTGCACTGGTCTACTTCTTTGGTATTTTGTTTTCTAAACTCGGCTCCCGTGGATTTTGGTGTTAGCCTTGGTGAGATTGCCTCAATGTTGTCATGGGTGTTTGGTTGTGGTATTAGCTTAAATTACATAGCAACATGTGGCTGATGTTTTTTTTCTTTTTGTTTATTTTTCAGGCTCCTCAGGAGCCTGGCTCCAGTAATGAGGACCCAGCAGCTGGCAAGGCTCTCCCATCAACATCTGCGGGAGAGCAAGTGCCTGAGCCCAGTGGTGGGGGGCCGGGCCCAGGGCCCAGCTCTGGAATCCAATGTAGAAGACCACCTGTCCCACCAAACACGGAGCTGGGTACCTGGGCAAAATTGGTCCTCCGCGATCGTGAGAGGACCCCCGGCTCTGGGATCGGGTACGTCGTCAGCAAGATGCTGGGCGGCATGGAGCCAGAGCAGCATGACATCGCCGAGCAGGCCATCTTTCGTGTCCTGGAGGCGGGCGTTGATGGGTCCCTGCGATGGGGGGTGTCCTGGACATTCCCCCGGAAGACAACTCCAGGGCCCACTGCGCCAGCAAGATGCATGGTGAGAGGCCGCAAAATCGTGATACTCCACCTTCCCCCAGAAGATAGCCCAGCAGAGCAGCGCCATCACATGGCCGCTGGGTATATGAGGAGGAGGGGGAGGCCCCATTGTCTGAGCCAGCAGAGGAGAAGGAAGAAGAGCACTACTAAGCAATGCACAAGCTTGTGCACCACACACACGTTTGATGGGCAGGTGTGCCCCATTTTTGTTTATAAAAATTATCTAAAGAAAACAAAACACAAAAAAATAAACCTTCATTTACCCACACCTGTGTCGATATCTGTCTCACGTTCACCAGTATATGTGTGTGTGAGTGTGTGTTTGGTACTGTGGGTGTCATATAGTAGACATTGATGTCATATTGGGGTGCATGGCGGTTGTAATTGTCCACTATGGTGACATGTTTGCAATGTCACACCATATACCTCTAGATCAGGGGTCTCAAACACGCGGCCCCCGGGCCGCGTGCGGCCCGCGAGGCTTCACGCTGCGGCCCGGGGCTCCATAGAAACAAAAGCCATGCCCCGGTTCATTATGCATAGAGCCGCCGCGGTTCCCGGTTTATTGTGACTTCCGGGTCCCGCCTACACAAGCTCCCTCACACTTGTACATCAATGAGAGGCGGCGGACCCAATCAGAAGCCTCCTGACGCCGAAGTCAGCTGCAGGCTTCTGATTGGTCCGCAGGCAGCCGGCTTGCATTGATGTACAAGCCGTGAAGGAGCTTGTGTGGGCGGGACCCGGAAGTCACGATAGACCGGGAACCGCGGCGGCTCCCTTAATATGCATAATGGACAACAGGATCACAGCATGATAAAGGTGTGTTTGATTGAGAGTGTGTGAATGAGTGTGTGTGTAGGTGTGAGTGTATTTGTGAGTGTGTGTGTAGGTGTGTGTCAGCTGTGATGGTGAGGAGGAGGACAGAGGAGGCAGTTATGGTGAGGAGGAGGAGGACAGAAGGGGCAGGTGTGATTGTGAAGAGGACAGAAGGGGCAGGTGTGATTGTGAAGAGGACAGAAGGGGCAGGTGTGATTGTGAAGAGGAAAGAAGGGGCAGGTGTGATTGTGAAGAGAACAGAAGGGGCAGGTGTGATTGTGAGGAGGACGGAGGAGGCAGTTGCTATGGTGAAGAGGACAGAAGGGGCAGGTGTGATTGTGAAGAGGACAGAGGGGCAGGTGTGATTGTGAAGAGGACAGAAGGGGGAGGTGTGATTGTGAAGAGGACAGAGGGGGCAGATGTGATTGTGAGGAGGACAGAAGGGCAGGTGTGATTGTGAAGAGGACAGAAGGGGCAGATGTGATTGTGAGGAGGACAGAAGGGGCAGGTGTGATTGTGAAGAGGACAGAAGGGGCAGATGTGATTGTGAAGAGGACAGAAGGGGCAGATGTGATTGTGAAGAGGACAGAAGGGGCAGGTGTGATTGTGAAGAGGAAAGAAGGGGCAGGTGTGATTGTGAAGAGAACAGAAGGGGCAGGTGTGATTGTGAGGAGGACGGAGGAGGCAGTTGCTATGGTGAAGAGGGCAGAAGGGGCAGGTGTGATTGTGAAGAGGACAGAGGGGGCAGGTGTGATTGTGAAGAGGACAGAAGGGGGAGGTGTGATTGTGAAGAGGACAGAAGGGGCAGATGTGATTGTGAGGAGGACGGAGGAGGCAGTTGCTATGGTGAAGAGGACAGAAGGGGCAGGTGTGATGGTGAAGAGGACAGAAGGGGCAGGTGTGATTGTGAAGAGGACAGAGGGGGCAGGTGTGATTGTGAAGAGGACAGAAGGGGCAGATGTGATTGTGAAGAGGACAGAAGGGGCAGATGTGATGGTGAAGGGACAGAAGGGGCAGGTGTGATTGTGAGGAGGACAGAAGGGGCAGGTGTGATTGTGAGGAGGACAGAGGGGGCAGGTGTGATTGTGAGGAGGACGGAGGGGGCATGTGTGATTGTGAGGACGGAGGGGGCAGGTGTGATTGTGAGGAGGACGGAGGGGGCAGGTGTGATGCTGAGAAGGAGGACGGAGGAGACAGTTGTTATGGTGAGGATGGAGGAGGCAGGTGTGATGGTGAGGAGGAGGACGGAGGAGGCAGTTGTTATGGTGAGGAGGATCGAGGAGGCAGGTGTGATGGTGAGGAGGAGGACGGAGGAGGCAGTTGTTATGGTGAGGATGGAGGAGGCAGGTGTGATGGTGAGGAGGAGGCAGTTGTTATGGTGAGGAGGATGGAGGAGGCAGGTGTGATGGTGAGGAGGAGGAGGACAGAGGAGGCAGGTGTGATGGTGAGGAGGACGGAGGGGGCAGGTGTGATGGTGAGGAGGACGGAGGGGGCAGGTGTGATGGTGAGGAGGAGGACGGAGGGGGCAGGTGTGCTGGTGAGGAGGAGGACGGAGGGGGCAGGTGTGATGGTGAGGAGGAGGACGCAGGAGGCAGGTGTGATAGTGTATGTGTGTGAGTCTGAGTGTATGTGTGAGTGTGTGTATGTATGAGTATGTGTAAGGGCCGCTTCACATTGCGGCATGATCCGGTCCGGTTCTGTCCGGGAGGACCCAGACAGCTGCGGACCGGATCACCACACAGGACTGGGGGGCTATTATGCCCTCCGGTCCTGATCTGTCAGCAGCTGCGTGCGCTGCGCACAGGACCGGAGGGCATAATAGCCCCCCAGTCCTGTGTGATGATCCGGTCCGCAGCTGTCTGGGTCCTCCCGGACAGAACCAGACCGGAACATGCTGCAGTGTGAAGCGGCCCTTAGTGTGTGTGTGTGTGAATGTCTGAGTGTGTGAATGTGTGTATGTGTGAGTGTATGTATTTGTGTGAATATGTCTGAGTGTGCGTATATGTGTGTGTGTATATGTGAGTGAGTATGTGTGTGAATGAATATGTATGTGTATATTTGTGAGTATATGTGAGTGTATATGTGAGTGTGTGTGTTTGTGTGTTAATGTATGAGTATGTGTGTGTATATGTGTATGTGTGAGTGTGTATGTGTTTATATGTCTGAGAATGTGTGGGTGTATGTGTGTGCATGTGAATGAGTGTGTGTGTATATGTATGAGTGTGTATATGTGTGTGTATATGTGAGTGTGTGCATATGTGTGAGTGTGAGAGAACAAAAATAACAGAGACCAGGTTATGGGGACATCACCGTAAAAGCGGATCAGGATGTGGGGACAGCACTGCAAAATGGCGTCAGGATGGGGGACATTACTACAAGATGACAAGGGAGGGAACATTACTAAAAGATGGGGACATTACTACAAGATGGGGAACAGGAAGGGGGCATTACTACAAGAAGAGGATCAGGATGGGGACATTACTACAAGAAGAGGATCAGGATGGGGACATTACTACAAGATGAGGACCAGAATGGGGACATTACTACAAGAAGGGGATCAGGATGGGGACATTACTACAAGAAGAGGATCAGGATGGGGACATTACTACAAGAAGAGGATCAGGATGGGGACATTACTACAAGAAGGGGATTAGGATGGGGACATTACTACAAGAAGAGGATCAGGATGGGGACATTACTACAAGAAGGGGATCAGGATGGGGACATTACTACAAGAAGGGGATTAGGATGGGGACATTACTACAAGAAGGGGATCAGGATGGGGACATTACTACAAGACGGGGATATTCCTACATAAAGGAGGTTAGGGTGGGGACATTACTACAAGAAGGGGATCAGGATGGGGACATTACTACAAGACGGGGATATTCCTACATAAAGAGGTTAGGGTGGGGACATTACTACAAGAAGGGGATTAGGATGGGGACATTACTACAAGAAGGGATCAGGATGGGGACATTACTACAAGATGAGGACCAGAATGTGGACATTACTACAAGAAGGGGATCAGGATGGGGACATTATTACAAGAAGAGGATCAGGATGGGGACATTACTACAAGACGGGGATATTCCTACATAAAGGAGGTTAGGGTGGGGACATTCCTACAAGAAGAGGATCAGGATGGGGACATTACTACAAGACGGGGATATTCTTACATAAAGGAGGTTAGGGTGGGGACATTCCTACAAGAAGATGATCAGGATTTGTACTTTACTATATTGAGCAAAAATTCTGGCATTGCTAAAATGTCACTTAGTCCTACAAGGAATGCGGCCCCCCGATATCACTTTTTTTCTATGTGCGGCCCACCAACACAACCGAGTTTGAGGCCCCTGCTCTAGATAAACCGTGGCCCAGTGTGGTTGGTGAAATGTAACCTCACCAACGTTACCCTGTGTGTGTTGCAACAAGGGATGACACAGGATGTAGCTGGCCAGAATTTTATTACACAACAACATTTTTACAAAACATTGCCAACACAATCCAAAACCCTTGGTCAGGTTAGGAGTAGCCAATACACACTACCCACTTTCCCAATGTGGGACACTATAAGAAAAGAGGCCAACGTGGCCTAAAAAACAAAGGTGCCAACATGGCAACAGGGAAAAAAACAAGGGTCCAACATGGACAAGAATTATTAGGAGAGTCTAGTCCCATTGTTGGGTGGGGGTGATGGATTCGTGGCCCTGCCGGACTGGGCTGTCTGGAGGGCGTGTATCATGGCACCCAAGCGGGCAAAGTGTTGCTGCCCTTCTTGGTGTGCCCTCTCCAAGTGCTGCTGTGCCTCCTGGTGAGCCAGCAAGCTCCTCAATGGTTGGTACACCTGTATGGGAAAGAAGGACATTAGTGAGTTACCTGTGTATGGGTGGGTGGGTGGGTGTTTGAGGGAATTGTTAGTGATTATACGTATGCAGCACATCACCATCTCGGGTCACATCTGTAGGAGATGGGGATGGCTGACAGCCCAGCCTGCAGCACGGGCTCGTTTTCCTTCATCAAAAAAGCAAACAAGAATCAGGACTCACATACGTGTGTGTGGAGCACACAACAATAATTACATTATTAAGCTGGTAGGCCTTAGCAGACACTTACCACCATACACTGAAGCAGCAGGCTCAAGGTGAAGGTGTGTGGTGACCAACACACCAGGGCTCGGTCGGGAGCTTGAAATGCTGGGGTGGGGTGGTGCTCCCAGGGCTCCAGGGCTGCCTGCAGCCAAGTCTTGTGGGCCTGGTGTGGAGGATTTCTTATTCATCCAGAGTCCAGACCATATTGTATTTTGGTTTGTAAACTTGTAATGGCCAAGGAGAATTTCCTACAGCTTTTCATAGATTACTGTGGTTTAAGCTAGCATGGTAATGTAATTATCTAACTTGTTTGTCATTGAAAGCCAGAGAACTTAATTATGCTAATCGTCCATTGTATGTTACCTTGTGGATCCCTGCTCTATGTACATGGCCGCAGCTACTATTGTTTAAGTGTCATTGATTGCAGACTCAATGTCTCATACTAACATTCCATTGTATCACTGCTAGGTGCTATATCAATCAGCATTTGGCTCTCCATGTCTGGACTGCAATATGACCAAAAATGGTTATATGAGGCTTGAGGTCCAGCCAATGAAAAGACAGTGTTATTACACCAATCGTGACATCCCCAATATCCTGCAATGAGGGCTGAGGGTATATAAGGAGGACTTTTCACTTTGACCAGCAGGTTGAAGATTGGATACAGGCAGCTAATCTAGGATCTTCGGGTCCGGTTAGCGAGCCATAACCCCAGGCCTAGGCATTTCAGTGCCGACCAAGGGGACCAGAACACGGACTATAGAACCACAAGGACTTCAGCATCGGATTATCGGATTCGGCTGTGATAAAGACTGCATAAGGATAAGGAAGCAACCCAGGTTGGGACGATACAGTAACCTGGCTACAGACTCTGCTGTGCTACATTCTAAACCCTGGTGTGCCAGCGGAAGGGGAGATTCTGTTGCCTGTTACATTGTTGTGTTTTGCTGGTTATGCGTTATATGCTGTTAACTGGGGATCCAATAAAGCCTTAATATTGTGATTCCCTCACCCGTGTTGTCTGAGTAGTGTTCCGCCCATGGTTAAGGAGCTCGGGCGTTCAGTTGGGGATGAGCCC
Source organism: Allobates femoralis (assembly GCA_033576535.1). Lineage (NCBI taxonomy): Eukaryota > Metazoa > Chordata > Amphibia > Anura > Aromobatidae > Allobates > Allobates femoralis. The sequence goes on along the minus strand of JARQOC010000005.1, from coordinate 58,423,777 downwards.
TGGTCCACGTTGTCTTCGTAAAGGCAGCTGGGCCTGCAGATGAGAGCACTCACTGACCCCTGGGTCTCCACAATTGGTGGCAGCGGTGGGATGCTACTCATGCCTGGTTTATGCAAGGGAGTTGCAGGGGACTGGTGTTCGTGGACACCGTCCAAGGGCTCAACAACCAGGGAGGCATATAAGCATACCCAGCAGGTCATAGGTGAGGCATTCAGGTCTCGGACGTTGCCATGTCCAACCCCACCAGCTCAGCCATGGGACAAGGGCTGGAGAGGAGATACGCCACAGCAGTAAATGGATGCTACAGGATATGTGCCAGAGGCGAAATATTGAATACAGGAACGCTGACACTCGGTCAGCTTGATTCAGAAATTGGTCCATTGAGATACCCAGAATGATGGTGAGGATGATGAGGACCCCGCTGACGTACCAGAGGATGTAAATTGTGTACCACATCATGGATCCACTGAATATAAGGAAATCACCAGGTCCAAAGCAGTCCAAATCAAGGAGTGGTTGGCTGCATTGGGGCCCAAAGCCTCAAGAGAAGAGAGGGCTTGGGTTCTGGGACATGTTTTAGGAATTCCAGCTCACAACTGCTACCACCAGCCACTCTAGTAGGATTAATCTGCTACCCATTAGAAGCACCACCAGGACAAAGGTATTCAGACAGGATACGTGACTTGCCCAATCCACGGCGCTGTTATACGTGTGGACGGCTTGGACATATGGACAAAGATTGTCGCCAACGCCAGGGCCCCATGCCTGGAGCTCATCGGCCAGCACAGCCAGTCCAGGTCAGTGATGTCCAAGCCCCGGGACTACAAGAAACTGATTCTGTCAACACCTGGTAAGCCCAGCTATTGTTTCTCCAGACCATGTACCATGTTCCCAATAAACCATCTCCCTGGCTGAGGGTTAGTGCTCAGACATCCCTTTGGAAGGTGTGCAGTTAGCCGTGGCGAATGACCAAGGAGAGGGCGAGTTGGAGTGTATGGACAGCATTCCCACCCCTGTTATTTTGGAGCTTGAACAGGGACAGGACAATTTGGAGTTTATGGACAACGTCCCTATCACTGTTGCTTTGGGAACTGACCAGAAAGAGGTCGATGTGGTTCTTACAGATAGCGTCCCCATGCCTGCTATTGTAGAAACTGACCAGGAAAGAGGTCGATGTGGAGTTTACAGACAGCGTCCCCATGCCTGCTATTGTAGAGACTGACCAGGAACAGCTTGATGTGGGATTTGTGATCAGCTTTCCCACACCTGTTGTTTCAGGGGCTAACCAGGAGGAGGTTGAAGTGGGGTTCATGGATCTGTTGTTTTGTGTGCTGACCCAGGACAAGGACTATCCAGCCAGTTTGTCACAGCCATCACCAACATCCAGGAAGCCAAGCAGCACCCTGATGTGGATCTTGCTACCACACCTTCTGAGGATAATCCATGTTCCCAGACCCCATCATTCACCTCTAAGCCATCAACAGTGAGTAAACCTACACAGAATGTGGCCATTGACTGGGGGGAATTGATAGCAAGGAGTTTATGGGAGTCCAACATTTGAATCCCATTCTAGTGCTTGTCCACAATATGTCTGCCCATCCTGGGGGAGGTAATCTGGGGGAGGTGTATAGATGTAAGCCTCAATTGCTGTCTTCACCATTAAAAAAGACAATGCGGCCAAGAGGAGAAGGATAACCAGAGACTTATCACATTTGACTGCCCTGTCTGGTTACATAAGAAGGGGGAGGTATGTGATGAAATGGACTCCTTCAATGTAGAACATATGATGATTTCTTATGTAACCCAGACAGTATGGGAGTTTGTTGCAACTTGGAATATGCCACTCATGGGTTAAGTTCTTAAAATCTGGCCAGACTGTATTTTGTATACCCATTGTTGACATATATAATGTAGGAGGATTTCTTATTCATCCAGACCATATTGTATTTTGGTTTGTAAACTTGTAATGGAGGATTTACTACAGCTTTTCATAGATTACTGTGGTTTTAGCTGGCATGGTAATGTAATTATCTAACTTGTTTGTCATTGAAGGCCAGAGAACTTAATTATGCTAATCGTCCATTGTATGTTACCTTGTGGATCCCTGACTCTATGTACATGGCCGCAGCTACTATTGTTTAAGTGTCATTGATTGCAGACTCAATGTATCATACTAACATTCCATTGTATCACTACTAGGTGCTATATCAATCAGCATTTGGCTCTCCATGTCTGGACTGCAATACGACCAAAAATGGTTATATGAGGCTTGAGGTCCAGCCAATAAAAAGACAGTGTTATTGCAGCAATCATGACATCCCCAATATCCTGCAATGCGGGCTGAGGGTATATAAGGAGGACTTTTCACTTTGACCAGCAGATTGAAGATTGGATACAGGCAGCTAATCTAGGATCTTCGGGTCCAGTTAGCGAGCCATAACCCCAGGCCTAGGCATTTCGGTGCCGACCAAGGGGACCAGAACACGGACTATAGAACCACAAGGACTTCAGCATCGGATTATCGGATTCGGCTGTGATAACGACTGCATAAGGATAAGGAAGCAACCCAGGTTGGGACGATACAGTCACCTGGCTACAGACTTTGCTGTGCTACATTCTGGTGAGCCAGCGGAAGGGTGAGACTCTGTTGCCTGTTACATTGTTGTGTTTTGCTGGTTATGCGTTATATCCTGTTAACTGTTTGGGGATCCAATAAAGCCTTAATATTGTGATTCCCTCACCGTGTTGTCTGAGTAGTGTTCTGCCCACGGTAAAGGAGCTCGGGCGTTCAGTTGGGGATGAGCCCTGGTCCACGTTGTCTTTGTGAAGGCGGCTGGGCCTGTGGACGAGAGCACCCACTGACCCCCGGGTCTCCACAGTGGATCATCGCATTATTATGTTGTTGTCACCTTTGCAGTCAGGAACCAACTATTTTTGCCAACACACAGGTCAAGGACCACAATAGCTGTCACCATTTGGATGACAAATGAGTGTTTCATACACCTTCATGTTGCAGTGTAACCAACATGCAGATGCACATTGGGGACAGCTCCACATGGTGGCTTAGGCCACATTATGTGGCATGGCACAATGCCACATGATGTTTGGGTAGTGTTTGGAGTATTTAGCTTTGCATGTATGTGTTTGGCATTGCCACATACTCACCACACAGCCTGGCAATCCTGGCATGCAGATCCACATTTTGCCCTGGTGACTTGTGCTTGAGGTCTGCGATCTTCGTCTGGATCTGCTTGCAGGTCCTCTTTCCCCCCCCAAGTTTGTGGGGCAGGGCCCGCTGGATCCTCCTAAGTATGCTGCAGCTTGCGCAGCCGTGGGTGCCGGTGACGCTGCTCACACCAGTAATCCTGGCAGTCACATAAGTCTATGAGGAGCATTAGCTTCGCCAGATCCCATGTGGCAGCGCGCTGTGCGGCGGCCATGACTGTTCCCCTATGTGCAGGGGAGGGGCAGGCACCTGGCAGACAGGGAGTAACCAAAACAAACATGATGACGTCACCACGCACACTGGCGCCGCCAAACAACATTGAGGACGCAAACAAGGTAGCCGTCTGCGAAGCGGGAGTAGCGTAATATAGCCATCAGCGTCACCAAATTCACAAACGATTGCAGTGCGTTGCCCATGGCACCCATGTGCGATGTGAAGGCCAACATCTGCACTGTCTTGTGTGGCAGTATGGTGGACACGGTGAAACTTCAAATACACATGCCTGGCATAGCTTGCGCTATTGAATGTGAGCTTAATTGGACTGATGTAGTGGATGGTTGTGTAGGTGAAGATGTGTGTGGTGCTAAAGTGACAGCTCTTCAAATATGGCGCCCTGTGAAGAGACAGCCAATGGAAGCACAATAGCCACCACCAATCATCACTGACGTGGCGTGGACTCCAGCACGCTGTGGCACGCCTATGGGAAATCAATAGGCGATGCAGATTCCATCACTATCGCCAGTTCACACGCCAAAAGCCGAGAATGTCGCCTTCATGATTGTCTATGATTTTGGAGCAGTGCTGTGAAATCGGAACCAGGGGACAACTTTATCGCAGCCAAATTCCACAATTACACACCACAACCGCGAGGCAATTTGACGGAGATGGTGCCAGGGTGACATGTCACCAGTCAGATTCCCCGCCGCGGTTGCAGCATGTAAAGGTACCCTAATAGAAACATGTCTTAACTTCTGTATTTATCCTGGCTTTGGCTACAAATACTGAGGTAAAAAACTCGCCAAATACTCAATGTGTGCACGTGTTTTTAGACTGGAGTCACACGAGTGGATAAACAATCTCATCCAGAAAAGTGGGATGATTTTTTTCTCACTAGTCATCTATGTGCTATCTGTATGGCTAGGGTCAGACTTGCTTCATACATTTGCTAAATGCATGCGCTACTTTCATGCGCAAATGTTGAAAAATGCATGCGTTAATGTACCCATAGACTCCAACGCAAACACCGCATTGCAAAAGTGCAATGCGTTTGACGCTATGTGTTTTTGCAAGCACACCAAAAAAAGTGGTAAGCAGCGTTTTTGGTGCTTTACCTGTGCTCTCACATGCAAGACAATTGGATCAGAGTAAAATGACACTCAGCTCACACTCACGGCAGAGTATGAACTAAGGCTGGGGTCACACTTTGCAAGGTAATTGCGGTGACCGCATTCAGATCCAGATGCGGTGATCGCAATTGCCTTCACACACATTTTTTTGCAAAAATTGTGCTTGAAACCGCAATGCGGTAACCGGATTGCTCCGGATGTGTGGAGACCAGGTCACTTTGCCAGGGAATGTACTTTAAACGAGAATCCCCTGGGGAAGCGCATCGCCCCTCAGGACTAAAATCATAAGGCCCACCAAACTGGCATATCAGGTATGTGGGAGGACGCCCGGTCCTGCCTGTCGTGCTTGATTGCATCCCCATGAACGCACTGCTGGATACCGGCTCCCATATTACTCCATACCGGATATCCTTTTTAAGAGATACTAGACCGATTCAGACATTTTGTGTGGCCCAGATGATGACTTTAATATACTGGCTAGTAATGGTAAACCCGGTACCACAGATCTGGTTTAAAGAAGTAACCATTAAAGCGGGGCGGGTAGAGTTAAAGGGTGAAGGATTGATAATTGTTGATGTTGACCGGCATGAACGTAATCCAATGATTATTTTGGGCACTAATGTGATAGAGAATTGTTTTGCAGAAATAATTGGTGTGTTACAGCAGATTGCAAGACTGCCAATAGAGGGCAACAGCGAGTCCTGCGGAAGGAAATAAAAGCACTGGTGCTGAGACAGCAGGTAGAGTTGTCCGGAGGAGAAATTGGCAGTGCAAGGGTAAGTGACCCGGTACCCATTGTGATACCCCCCCCCAAAACTGAAATGTTGGTCTGATGTAGAGCCACTATAGTCTTTAGAGGGCGAGACTATCAAGCCCTGGTAGAACTCATGTACTCAGATAGCAGGCCCACTGTACTGACGGCCAGAGAAGTAGTTGAGGTACACAGGGGGAGAGTACCAGTACGCCTTCTAAACTGTGGAGAAGAGGAGGTTACCTTGCCAAAGTATGCTACCATGGCTAAACTGTACACTGTCGACAACAATTCCATCACAGTAGTTGAACCCTTTGAACCCGTCCAACCAGGTGGAGGGCAATGGCTCAGAGGGAAAGCTGGAGGATTGGTGCCAAATACATGTAGGTACCAATTCTACACCCTCCCATCAGAAGCATGGAGTATACAGGGTAGTGAAAGAATATGAGCAAGTCTTTAGCAAACAGCCTTTAGACTTTGGGCAAATAAGAGGGGTATATTACCATATACTCACAGTTAACCAACCACCCATCAAAGAGAAGTACAGACCAGTACCGCCCACTCGCTACCAATGTGCAAAGGACATGTTAAAAGAAATGAAGGAAGCAGGGGTGATAAAAGACAGCTGTACCCCTGAGCAGCTCCTCTAGTGTTAGTCAAGAAAAATGATAAGACAATGAGAATGCGCGTAGATTACAGGCAGATCAACCGCAAGGATGCATACCCATTACCTAGAATTGAGGAATCATTAGCTGCATTAAAATCTGCTAAGTACTTTTCCACCTTAGATCTGACTAGTGGGTACTGGCAAGTTCCTGTGGCAGAGGCTGACCATGAGAAGACAGCATTCACCACACCAATGGGCCTCTGCAAGTTCAACTGTATGCTGTTCAGACTTTGCAATGCACCTGACACATTCCAGAGACTGATGGAGTTCTGCCTAGGATACAAGAACTTTGAGACCGTCTTATTGTACCTGAATGACATCATAGTCTACTCAAAGACGTATGAAGAGCACCTGGGACACTTGGCGGAAGCGTTTGAAGCCTTGTCCGGCTATGGCATGAAGATAAAGCTATCCAAGTGTCACCTGTTAAAACCAAAGGTACAGTATCTCGGCCATGTTGTAAGCTCTGAAGATGTAGCACCAGACCCTGATAAAGTCACAGTGATAAGGGACTGGCCAAAACCCACCAAAGTGAAAGAGGTGAGTCAGTTCCTGGGCCTGGTAGGCTACTATAGAAGATTCATCAAAGGGTTAATGAAGATGGCATCCCCTCTACAAGATCTCCTAGTGGGGCAGTCCAAAAAGGCTAAAGTCGAGAGTCCTCCCTTCCAATGGAGTAATGAAACAGAAGAATTCTTCAAGAAGTCGAAGTGGGCCCTGACAGGGGATGAAATCCTAGCTTACCCTGATTATCACCAGCCATTTATTCTGTATACAGATTCCAGCAATGTGGGATTGGGAGCAGTGCTGTCCCAAATGCATGAAGGTAAAGAGAGAGTAATAGCCTTTGCAAGCAGCAACCTCCGTCCTAATGAAGGAAATCCAGAGAACTATAGTTCATTCAAGTTGGAACTTCTGGCAGTAGTCTGGGCTGTTAAAGAACACTTCAAACACTCTCTGGCTGCAGCAAAATTTACCATCTTTACAGATAACAACCCGCTTACCCACCTGGACTCAGCGAAACTCGGTGCGTTGGAGCAGTGATGGATGGCCCGGCTGTCTAATTATGATTTCACCATCAAGTATAGGGCAGGCCGCAAGAATGCTAATGCAGATGCCTTATCCAGCATGCCATATCTGAAGGACGTGGAAGAGGAACGGACGAGCTGGAAGTCATAGAGCAACCGGTCATTTACTGCCCAAGGGCAGCACAGTACAGAACAGGTTTGTACCACAAACACCAGAAGGCAACGTTAAACCCATTACCACACCATGGAAGGGCTAAAACACAGAACAGCGATCCAGCTGTGAAGTTAGTTAAGGAGCTACTGATGCAGGAGGGCTCGTACCCTGGTCCAGATGCCCCATCTGAATCTCAACAGCTGTGGAAGAAAAGGAATAAGCTGTTCCTGTATGAAGGTAAACTGTGCAGATGACACATGAACCCCAGAACCCATGAACTGGTCTGGCAGATCATCGTACCAAAAAGAGATGTCAAGATGGTATTGGAAGCCTACCATGATTGCGCAGGACATTTTGGATGGAAGAAATTGGAAGTTCTTCTGAGAGAAAGATTCTATTGGGTTGGTATGAGAAGATCAATTGAGGATTGGTGCAGAAACTGTCGTCCGTGCAACCTAAGAAGAAAAGACAAAGACAGTCAGAGAGCTCTATCCCTGGCCATAACAACAAAACAGCCACTAGAACTGGTAGCCCTAGATCACGTTAAGTTAACACCAAGCAGATCCGGCTATGTCTATGCCTTGACCATAGTGGACCACTATTCCCATTTCTTGGTGGTGGTGCCCGTGAAGGATCTAACAGCCAGAACAGCGGCTAAGGCGTTCCAGGCTTACTTTTGCAGACCATAAGATTATCCGGAACAGGTCCTCACAGATTAAGGTCCAGCATTTGAGGCTGAAATCTTTCAAGAATTCTGTCACTTGTATGGGTGTAAGAAGATCCGGACAACACCATACCATCCTCAAACAAATGGCCTATGTGAAAAGATGAATCAAATTGAAATGGACCTATTGAAGACTTTGCCAGTGGCAGAAAGGAACTTGTTGCCAGAGAAGTTACCAGACCTGGTAGACTTGTACAACCATGTCCCGGTGAGTTTTACTAACTGCACCCCAGCCTACCTAATGCGAGCAAGACCTGGTAAGCTGCCAATAGATTTAGACATGGGAATTCTGAAACCAGATGTTGAAGTACCAGAAGTCAATTGGGATACCATTCATCAACAGAAGTATCGCCAAGTGCAAGAGTACATAGAAAGGAGTCTCCAAGAGGCCAGAGAGAGACAAGAAAGAATATACAATCAACATGCTCCTGCAACTCCTTTATAACCTGGTGAGCAAGTGCTTAAAAGAAAAAGGCGTACTAACAAGTTGGATGACCAATGGGAAACAACCCCATACACCCTCTTACCATCAAGTTTCGACAACACTAAAGTGTGCTTGGTTAGCAAGGATGAAGGGAAGACAACATCAGTTATATCAAGATACCATCTAAAGTTATGTGCTGAAACCCTGAAGACACCAGAGATCCCAGTTTCTGTAGTTACACCGCCTAAAGAAGATGTGTTTCATACTATTGGGAGATTTTCCAAAGACTTGGACAAACTACAATGGAGCTGTTATCGTACCTATGTTAGCATTCCCTCAAATGATAATACCCAGAAGCAGTACAGCAAGAAGCCCCATGAGTGAAAGAATCAGAGATGGCACCTGTAGAGGAAGAACAGGAAGAACAGATTCCTGCTCCCAGTGAACTTGCCAGTCCTGCTGTCAGATCACCATCTCACTCAGAGCCTGAGATACCCGCAAGGTACAGCTCCACACATAACATAGTATTGAATATACCTGCAGAAGACACTCCAGAGCTTAGGAGATCGCAGCGTAGTACAAAAGGTCAAATCACAGCCCGGTACAGGGAGTAAAGTGTACTATGATTAGAGAATGTATATACCGTATTTTTCGCATTATAAGACGCACTTTTGTTCCCCCACATTTTGGGGGAAAGTGGGGGGTGCGTCTTATAATGCGAAACACTGTTGTGTGGTGGGGAAGAGGGGGTTGTGGAGTGATGTTTGGGGCTGGCAGGAGGCTGGAGGAGGCCAGGAGCGGACTGCAGCAGCGGCCCCATTGTCATCTTCTGTAATATGCACTGCTTCCCGCTGTCAATCACCAGTGGGAGCAGCCCATATTACAGGAGCGGGACCGCAGCCCAGAGGCTGCGGTCCCGTGTGGATAGTCAGTGCTTTCCACGCAATGACAGCGTGGAAAGCACTGACTATCCCTGGGAGGATGAGCATACTCACCGCTCTCCTCACTCCCTGCCGTCCGCGGCATCCCCGCTGTCTTTGCCGGCATCCGGGTCCTGTGAGCGTCGCTGCAGAGTGACGTCATCACCTGTGCGATGCTCACAGGACTGGATGTCGGGCACAGCAGAGAGCGGATAGCACGGACAGCAAGGGAGCGAGGAGAGGGGTGAGTATGATTGTTTATTATTTTAACTGTGCGGCAGCATGTGGGACAGTGCCATCAGAGGGGACAGTGCCAGCAAGGGGACAGTGCCATCAGAAGGAACAGTGCCAGCAAGGGGACAGTGCCATCAGAGGGGACAGTGCCATCAGAGGGGACAGTGCCATCAAGGGGACAGTGCCAGCAAGGGGACAGTGCCATCAGAGGGGACAGTGCCAGCAAGGGAACAGTGCTAGCAGAGGGGACAGTGCCATCAGAGGGGACAGTGCCATCAGAGGGGACAGTGCCAGCAGGGGGGACAGTGCCATCAGAGGGGACAGTGCCAGCAAGGGGACAGTGCCAGCAGAGGGGACAGTGCCATCAGAGGGACAGTGCCATCAGAGGGGACAGTGCCAGCAAGGGGACAGTGCCATCAGAGGGGACAGTGCCATCAGAGGGGACAGTGCCAGCAAGGGGACAGTGCCAGCAAGGGGACAGTGCCATCAGAGGAGACAGTGCCATCAGAGGGGACAGTACCAGCAGGGGAAAGAGTGCCAGCATGGGGGACAGTGCCAGCATGGGGGACAGTGCCAGCAGGGGGGACAGTGCCAGCAGGGAAAACAGTGCCAGCATGGGGGACAGTACCAGCAGAGGAAACAGTGCCAGCATGGGGGACAAATCCAGCAGAGGGGACAGTGCCAGCATGGGGGACAGTGCCAGCATGGGGATGGTGCCAGCATGGGGGACAGTGCCAGCAGGGAAGACAGTGCCAGCAGGGAAGACAGTGCCAGCAGGGGGCAGTGCCAACAGTGGGGTTGACAGTGCCAACATTGGGGGGACATTGTGCCAGCATGGTGGGACAGTGTACCACCATCGGGGACTGTGCCAGGATGGGGGGACAGTGTACCAGCATGGGGGACTGTGCCAGGAAGGGGGCACAGTGCCAACATGAAAGCTATGTGTACCAGCATGGAGGATATATATACCAGGATGGAGGACATATATATATGGATTGTAAGACGGACACTGGCATTATAAGGCGAACCCCATTTAACATTAAAAATTATTTTTTCCTCTTTTCCTTCATCAAATGTGGGGGTGCGTCTTATAATCCGGTGCGTCTTATAAAGCGAAAAATACGGTATGTTGTCTTGCATATATAAAGAAATGTAAATAGTAGAGTACAGATGGGTGGAGGAACTGGATTAACCCCCATGCACATTAAGTTAGGAAAAGAAAGTTCCTGGGGGTGAGAGGTTGACACCAGGACTCCTAAGCTGAGACGCCCGTACGGAAAAGTACTTTTAATTGGTAAAAATGTTGCCTTGTGATGTATCAATGTATGAAACCTTGCAACCACTAAGCTTAGCAACTACAGAGACTTTACTGTAAGAATTCTTTTGCATATTCTTTAACTTTTACTTTTAAAATATGGACCATAATACCACTGGACTGGTTGTGGTAAAGCCATTCTTGTAAGTAATATTATCAGCCAAAGGTGGAAAGACTGATCACCGGAGTGACTGCTTTTTGAACTTTTGACTTTTTACATTTTCTTGGTTTTTGTAATTTTTATATTTTAAGACTCTGTACACTTTCAATTGTTATTGGTTATTTATATTTATCCTGTTGAAAAGTTGTCACAGCCCCAGAGTACTGTCTTTCACAAAGGGGGAATGTGGCATCCCAGTGTCTAATTGCCACTGTGTCATCACTGCCCCCGGGTAGCGGTGTCATGCTGAGAGCAACAAAGGGTCTTCTCATCAGGTAGGAAAACCACACACAACACCTTCTGCCTCCAGGCCAGAATGGGGAGACCAAACCCGGGTTCAGGGTGAGATCACCTATAAATTCTGGTCTGGGGCGGAGCCAGTTAGTTCAGTTCCTGAGAGGACTGTGAAGAGTACCTGGAGGATCGAGCTGTGCTAAGCTGATCCTAGGTACAGCAGTTCAATTCCTAGGAGGACTGAGGAAGACATCCTGGTGGACTGAGACTGTAGAGCTCGTCCCAGGATGGGTGACTCAGTGCCAGGCCTAATGCTAGGGTCTGAGCAGAGTCACAGGAACACCTGGGGAGCCGAGCGACACTATGCTCACCCCAGAGGAAAGCACAGAGAACAGACACCAGGTCCAAGACTGTGCAGGGTCTAACATCCTGGCAGGCATCACCGGAAGGTGGGGAATTCCAGGTTCCTCAGCCACACCGTCCCCAGGGACACAGCAAAGGAGAGGGTTCAGGAATCCACACCCGAGATGAATACAAAAAGGGGGGGTTGGGGGAACAAGAGGCGCAATAGTGCCCTTATCACTAGACACTAAATTGTAAACTCAGTGAGCAACAGGGGTTCACTCACCTGATCCAGTTGTGTCACCCACAACTGGTTTGAAGACGTGTTAGGAATTATATCCTGATGGCTGCTGCTGGACCTTCACCGACCACTCAGACGTGGAGAAGCATCAGATTACTTGGGAAAGGTGTTTTGCGATCCGCGCTGCCAGACTGACTCTCATCAAAGAAGACACTTGTGGATGAAGTGTTAATCAAATCCTTCTTTTATTCACCGACGCGTTTCGGTGCCCACCTGGCACCTTCCCTGAGGAAGGTGCCAGGTGGGCACCGAAACGCGTCGGTGAATAAAAGAAGGATTTGATTAACACTTCATCCACAAGTGTCTTCTTTGATGCGAGTCAGTCTGGCAGCGCGGATCGCAAAACACCTTTCCCAAGTAATCTGACACCCGAGATGAGGGTTAGGAAGGACTCAAGTTGCCTGTCATACCGGCACCTCGCAGGAAGAAACAGGGCTGGCAGTGTAGCTGATGCAGCAGCAGGAGCCAACAAAGAGCGCAGTAAGGGAGCCAAAGACCTGGCCGGGTGGGGAGAACCCCGAGTTGCTCTTAACAAAGACTCTGTGGACAACTGCCTGAAGTCAGCTACTCCAGTAAAAGACTGAATGACCAACAAAACAGTGAGTCTGCCGATCGCTTGTGCCCATCGTCCTGCACCCTACACCAAAATCTCCTTCACTGCCCCGAGGATTTGTTCTGCCAGTGGAGAGCCGCTTCATCCCAGCTGCCTGTCCATCACCCCGGAGGTTCTGCAGCAGTGGTGGCCCACTATAGCCACATACCACGGGTGGCGTCACGAAAATCTTCCTTTCATAATTCTCTTTCCCTACGAGCCAGAAAACCCCCCTTTTCAGCTGCACCCAGAGCAACGGAAGCCGAGTCTCGACCCTCGTGGCTCCCCAGAGACAGTATAGCCCGTTCCGAGTATCCCATACCCTGGGGCCCGACACACCCACCACTGATGACATGGCATCCCCGTCTGTTCCACCGCCGCCGCTACTTCCCCCACCCAGTAAGCTATGTTCAAATTATAAAACACACCTCCATTTTCATCCCAATTTTTTGGGGGAAAAAGTGCATCTTATAATACGAATAATAGGGCATATTCTGAAAAACCCTTTAAGGCTAGAATTTCATGGGCACTAGAACAATAAGTTCAATATGATATGATTGAATATGACTTGACATAGGGGGGCGTTCCTGAAATGTTACGATCAGTGGCGTAACTACCGCGGTCGCAATAGCGCCGGAAGAGGAGCGGAGGGAGGACTGGAAGTGACAGAAGACACTTCCTGCAGCCGTGCAGCAGAGTGCCCGCCCCTTCACCGCTCCACAAGCCGGGAGGCAGAACAGGTACTCGCGCCCTAAAGCAACCAGGCCGGCACCGCTAGCACCCACCCCCCGATTCTCAACCAGCCGGCACCAATAGCAACCCCCCCACCCCGCTTCTCAAACAGCTGGCACCAATAGCACCTCCCCCCCCGGCCTCACCATTGGGTCCCGCGGGTCGGTAGTTACGCCACTGGTTGAGATGGCATGCCGTTAATGTTTTTCTACAGTTTTTGAATCAAATAGATGAGATGTGAATACTTATTCTCCTGGGCATTCTTCAGTCCGGTGAGACTGGTGATGGGTTTTATGTTTGTAACGTAAATTTGTACTGCAACGTTTTGTAGTTTTACATACAGAAGTTTTTGGAACAAAAGGCTTTTATACAAATTGTTAGGTGCCCTGGCACCGCTCCCCAGCTCACCTCTCCTAGGTCGGCATCCCCTGCTCCTCTGCCGACCAGGCATTCGGCGTCCAGGCGTAACGTGTCTCGGAGCCGTCGCCGGGTCCCCTTCCTGTCTGCTGACCACCCAGCTCACGCACCAGAACGCTGCAGGGGTCAGGTTTCACGAGTCTCATAATCGGTGCAATAGGCGCGGCTGCGCCCTTCCCCTGTGACTCTTGGGGCCGGCCCAGCTCAATCTGACACTCCCCTTGACCAATAGCTACCAGCCCACTGGTATATCAGGCCACCTCCACTGAAGGTAGGTGCCTGATTATTAAGTTAACTTGCTTCTGCCTTGCTGACTGTTGGTCAGGCCTTCCTTGTACTCTCCTCCAGTAGAGCCATTCCTGCTCTCCCAGCCTCGGGCTCTGTACCTGTGTTTCCTACCTTGCTATACCATAGTATAAGCTAACCCTATGAGCCGCCCCCCTGGTACAAGCAGCTGTGGTATTTAGACCCCCTGGGCTTGCCCCTGACAATCACTGTATAGGGGTTGGTTAAACTAGGACCAGCTCACCCAGGGGAGTTCAGTACCATGGCACAGTGGGTCCACTCTAGGCGCCTTCCCTCGGAAGCGTGACACAAATATTCATTCGATGATGGGATATGATACGTGTGACTTTTTAAAAAGAAAATTATAATGTTACGCATATGCCTCCATCGCAGGGCTTTTTCACCTTCCCCTATGGCTACTGTCCTCTGCTGTGCTCTACACCGAGTTTTACTAGTGGCCCAGCATTCTGCCATGCAATCATCTGCCTAAGCGTATGAAAGGCCCACCAAGATACACACCTGTGTTTTGGAATTATGACTCTTAGTTTTATTGGGCACCACTTCCTGCTCCATATCGGCCTTCCTGTGTCCTATCTGCTTGCAGCCTTTAGTGCTTCTAGTACTTGCTTTCTGGTGTCCTTTTTGCCTGTGGTCTCCAGTGCTTCTAGTACTTGCTTTCTGGTGTACTGTCTGCCTGCGGCATCCAGTGCTTCTAGTACTTGCTTTCTGGTTTCCTTTTTGCCTGCAGCACCCAATGCTTCTAGTACTTGCTTTCTGGTATCTTATTGCCTGTGGTCTCCAGTGCTTCTAGTACTTGCTTTCTGGTGTACAGTCTGCCTGCGGCATCCAGTGCTTCTGATAGTTGCTTTCTGGTGTCCTTTTTGCTTGTGGTCTCCAGTGCTTCTAGTACTAGCTTTCTGGTGTACTGTCTGCCTGCGGCATCCAGTGCTTCTAGTACTTGCTTTCTGGTTTCCTTTTTGCCTGCAGCACCCAGTGCTTCTAGTACTTGCTTTCTAGTATCCTTATTGCCTGTGGTCTCCACTGCTTCTAGTACTTGCTTTATGGTAACCTTTTGGCCTGTGGTCTCCAGTGCTTTTGGTACCTGCTTTTTGGTATCCTTTCTGCCAGCGGCATCCAGTGCTTCTAGTACTTGCTTTCTGGTGTCCTTTTTGCCTGCGTCAACCAGTGCTTCTAGTACTTGCTTTCTGGTATCCTTTCTGCCTGCTGCATCAGGTGCTACTAGTACTTGCTTTCTGGTATCCTTTTTGCCTGTGGTCTCCAGTGCTTCTAGTACTTGCTTTCTAGTATCCTTTTTGCCTGTGGTCTCCAGTGCTTTTAGTACTTGCTTTCTGGTATCCTTTTTGCCTGTGGTCTCCAGTGCTTCTAGAACTTGCTTTCTGGTGTCCTGTCTGCAGTGGCTTCCAGTGCATCTAGTACCTGCTTTCCTGTGTCCTGACCCTGGCTTAGGGGATCCACCTCCAAAGATAAAGACTATAACAAATAAAAGTTGGAGTATATAGAGGCCATATTATATGGACATTGGAAAGGGAGGACAAGGATTGGGTAGAAAGTGTTGCAATGGTAAAGAAAATCTTGTAAAGGGCAAAGTGCCTCCCAAGCAAGATTGGACAGAATAAGGTGGGGCCAAGATTGCTATCTGCTATAAGCTCCTTCATCTTATATTGTTTTGGTACTCAAGATCTTAGATCATTTAATGTTACATATATCTCAATCTACCAGTACATAAATTATGTCTTGTATATCCCATAGTATGATTAAAAAATACAAACACTTTGCTTAACCTTGATTTCAATGCAGCAAGACAGAGGCGCTGGTATTCCAATGTGGAAGAAAATGAAAACAGTGATGATATATGTACCAGTGACATATCTGTCAGTGCTGTCACTGTGGGTAGTAAATCTGAGGCGAGCGCTGAGCTTATTGTATACCTCGCTCATCATACAGCTTCAAGGCAAATCCCTGTCCTTATATTTGCAATGTGCAGATCCCTAGAGGCTTCTACACATCAATCTTGGAGATGATTTCTACACAGTAATTAATATATATACATCATTTTGATAGGTTGCAACTAATTAACTAATTAGTTAATCTAATGTCAATATTAAAATATATACGATATGTACCAGTCAGTCTGGCGGTGAAGTAAATAACAGTATCTTGAGACAATGCCATCTGCTAGGGTTGGGGTACTTTAAGCAATAAATGAACAGACAATTCTTGAAGTTGATTTGTTGGAAGCAGGAAAAATGGGCTGGTGTCAATTATCTAATTGTGATTGCTACAGGATCATAGCATTGTCAAAAGGGAAGGTCTTCTTGGTTGGTGAAGGCATGAAGTCGATACCACCCAAAAAAATATCCAAAAAGGACAACTGGCAGAGACCAATGAATCTTTTTGAAATTAGAATATTCCAGCTCGGAGACTTTTTTTAAGAAAAGATGTGATTAGAGGAACATTGATTTGCCAAAATTACAAGAACTCCAATTGCCCTGAAAAAATATCTATAACACTCTGAGGTCTCATAGAACTACCGTATATACTTGTGTATAAGCCGAACCCCCTACTTTTCCCCCAAAACCTGGGAAAACCTATTGACTCGTGTATAAGCCGAGGGTGGACCCCAGCACAAGTATACAGACCCCCAGCAGTGTAGTATACAGCAGCCCCAGTGGTATATACAGCAGCAGCCCCAGTGGTAGTGTACAGAAGCCCCAGAGGTATATACAGCAGCCCCAGTGGTAGTATACAGAAGCCCCAGAGGTATATACAGCAGCCCCAGTGGTAGTATACAGAAGCCCCAGAGGTATATACAGCTGCTCCAGTGGTAGTATACAGAAGCCCCAGAGGTATATACAGCAGCCCCAGTGGTAGTATACAGAAGCCCCTAGAGGTATATACAGCAGCCCCAGTGGTAGTATACAGAAGCCCCAGAGGTATATACAGGCCCCCCCCATCAGTATACAGCAGCCCCAGTGGTAGTATACAGATGCCCCAGAGGTATATACAGGCCCCCCATCTATACACAGCAGCCCCAGTGGTAGTATACAGATGCCCCAGAGGTATATACAGGCCCCCCCATCTATATACAGCAGCCCCAGTGGTAGTATACAGAATCCCCAGAGGTATATACAGGCCTCCCCCATCAGTATACAGCAGCCCCAGTGGTAGTATACAGATGCCCCAGAGGTATATACAGGCCCCCCCATCTATATACAGCAGCCCCAGTGGTAGTATACAGATGCCCCAGAAGTATATACAGGCCCCCCCATCTATATACAGGCCCCCCCATCAGTATACAGGCCCCCCCCGCCGCAATCCTGTAAAGGAAGAGATTAGTATACTTATCCCTCCCGCCGCTGCCGCTGTCCCGCCGCCGCCATCACCTCCTCCATCTTCATCCAGCGTCTTCCGTCTTCTTCCGGCTTCCTCCTCGGTCGCGCAGACAATGACGTCATTGCCTGCGCCCACCGGAGGAAGCCGGACGAAGACGGAAGACGCTGGATGAAGATGGAGGAGCGTGATGGCGACGGCGGGACAGCGGCAGCGGGACACCGGAGGGATAAGTATACTAATCTCTTCCTTTACAGGATTGCGGCGGGGGTGCCCTGTATACTGATGGGGGGCACTGTATACTGTATACATTGTAATACAGTATACAGTGACTCGCGTATAAGCCGAGGGGGGACTTTTCAGCCCAATTTTTGGGCTGAAAAACTCGGCTTATACGCGAGTATATACGGTATATTCAACCCCTTGTCAGGCTTTTTAATGCAAACACACCATTAGTAATGTCAATGTGACCGCGACGTCTATAGTTATGGGTAAGCGGACGATAACAATTCTTCATTGCTGACTATCACACACTATCTTTCCCAATCTTTGTGACTAAAGGCCCTGTCTCACATAACGATATCGTTAGAGAGATCGTTGCAACTGTGACGTTACAACGATCTCTTCAGTGATGTCGTTCTGTGTGACACTTTGCAGCGATCAGGCCACTGCTGTGAAGTCGCTGATCGCTGCAAAGTGCTGCGGGTCATTTTTTGATTGTTGGTTTCCCGCTGGTCAGCACGCATTGCTGCGTGTGACCGGGAGAAACCAGTGATCAGTGACCTCACTGGCTGGTAACCATGGTAAACACCGGGTATCTAGGCAGTGCGCGCTGCCTAGATACCCAGTGTTTACCATGGTTACCAGCGTCCTCCCTGCATAGCCTGTAAGCAGGGAGGACGCTGGTAACTATGATAAACAGCGGGTATCCAGGCAGCGCGCTCTAAGCAGGGAGGACGCTGACATCGCCTTCAGCGATGTGGGAGGTGGCTCCCATGGCCCTGATCACTGGGGAGATCTGCCTGTTTGACAGCCCCCAGCGTCAGTACGAAGCTCCAGCGATCCCGGCAGGTCGTTATCGCTGTCGGGATTGCTGGAGCGGTCGTCATGTGTGACTGGGCCTTAAGCTGTAAGCTATTGTAAGGGGGTCAAAGGTTGGTTTGTTTTCCCCGTTTGGAGAATATGGGATATATTATGTATTTATGTATAGAGTTTGTTGTGGCCCACGAATGGGAACAACTCATAATGTGTTTTTCTTCTACTGTATGTTATACATTGGTCTCTGAAGTTTGTCCCTATGCCTCTCCTGTAATTAATCATGTGTTAGTTTATTCCTCCCTTCTTACCCAGTGTTTAGTTTGTTGTAGCCATTTTCTTCATTACATACTTCCCTGTAAGGATTACTCTTTTCACCTGTTGCATTGAAGTTAATAACAAGATTTCAAAAGAAAACATCTCCGTTTCTGCAGTCTTTTCTACATGTCAGTGTGACTGAGTTGCAACTGCCTGAGGACGCATCGCGTGTGAATACAACAGCCAAAGAATTATCTAAGAGACTGATAATTAAGACCCTTAGAAACTTCTACTGCCTTGAAGAGTCAGAATATAGATAATATGTCTAATCTTTTGTGTGTGGCCATCTAGTGGACAAGGTTAAAGACTGGTCCTTTCAAATTTTGAAAGTTCTTAATAATAATTAGTGATATTCCTTAGGGGTGGAAACTAGCTAACAAAAAAGGTCTACGGTTTAGAATCAGCAAGAGAGTCCCAAGAAAGAGAGCTAGAACAGGAACCAATACCCAGTTAGGATTTGGCAGAACCCTCTGTGTCACTCTGGGATTTGAGCTAAGGAAGGTGTATATAGATACACTGCAAAAGTGAATGTACTACTCGCTATTCCTACCGAGTAATCACAAGGAGACTCGCAGAGTAGCGAGTAGCCAGCGAATACCGTACTATTCGGCGATACCGAATAGTTACAAGTATTCTCGCTCATCCCTAATCCTTGTGGGTGGGATAGGGCTGGAGCCAAGAGAGACTGTTTGAATTCACAATCAGTCTGGAGGTACTGGGATGAGGGGAGAAGTCTGCAACAAATTGTGCTGATGTGAATATCCCCAAACTTGTAAAATTTAAGATGAGTGCCTATGTTTCATAAGACTATTCAAGTAAATGTTCCATACAAACTGTGATTGAATCTGTGCATACTTTGGCCCTCATGGAGAGCAACCATGAACTTTAACTTTTGCACTGGGGAGCCAGCTGGGGCAAAGCTCAGTGAACTCAAGGCAGCTCCGCAGCCATGGCTTTGCCTTGCCCTCAACTACCAGGCCCGTGTGTTCAACAATACAATGTCCTCTTACTATACTAATTCACCCCAAATGGCTCTGCAGTCCCTTCCTTGGCTTTTATACTGGATATAATAGGTCTTACTGATAGGCTATACTATAGTATGTGATGTGATATTTGAAATGCATTATGGGGATGCCGGCCTACCTGTGTCCAAGGAAGCCTTTTTTTGCTACTACAATTTCTGAAATGTGTACAATGGCATAGGATAAATTTGTCAATTTACACAAATCAAATTCCAAATTGTTTTCATTTGACAGAATCAGAGAATTTCTAAAACTATAACAGAAATTTGATTTAAAATGCTCATTACTAATAAACAGTTAACCAAGTCATGAACACCTGAGGCATGAGATAAGTTCAATTTAAATATCAGTATGGAGCATGTCATGGCTAATCCATGAGATAAATACTGTAACTCTAAATCAATGGCCAGCTACATCAATGATGTACATAGCATGTACAGTGCCTATAAGTAGTATTCAACCCCCTGCAGATTTAGCTGGTTTGATAAGATGCCAATAAGTTAGAGCCTTCAAACTGCAAACGAGAGTAGGATTTATTAACAGAAGCATAAATCTTACAAACCAAAAAGTTATGTTGCTCAGTTGAATTTTTATAAATTTTAAACATGAAAGTGTGGGTCAATTATTATTCAACCCCTATGTTTAATATTTTGTGGAATAACCCTTGTTTGCAATTACAGCTAATAATCGTCTTTTATAAGACCTGATCAGGCCGGCACAGGTCTCTGGAGTTATCTTGGCCCACTCCTCCATGCAGATCTTCTCCAAGTTATCTAGGTTCTTTGGGTGTCTCATGTGGACTTTAATCTTGAGCTCCTTCCACAAGTTTTCAATTGGGTTAAGGTCAGGAGACTGACTAGGCCACTCCAATACCTTGATTTTTTCCCTCTTGAACCAGGCCTTGGTTTTCTTGGCTGTGTGCTTTGGGTCATTGTCTTGTTGGAAGATGAAATTACGACCCATCTTAAGATCCTTGATGGAGGAGCGGAGGTTCTTGGCCAAAATCTCCAGGTAGGCCGTGCTATCCATCTTCCCATGGATGCGGACCAGATGGTCAGGCCCCTTGGCTGAGAAACAGCCCCACAGCATGATGCTGCCACCACCATGCTTGACTGTAGGGATGGTATTCTTGGGGTCATATGCAGTGCCATCCAGTCTCCAAACGTCACGTGTGTGGTTGGCACCAAAGATCTCGATCTTGGTCTCATCAGACCATAGAACCTTGAACCAGTCTGTCTCAGAGTCCTCCAAGTGATCATGAGCAAACTGTAGACGAGCCTTGACATGACACTTTGAAAGTAAAGGAACCTTACGGGCTCGTCTGGAACGGAGACCATTGCGGTGGAGTACGTTACTTATGGTGTTGACTGAAACCAATGTCCCCACTGCCATGAGATCTTCCCGGAGCTCCTTCCTTGTTGTCCTTGGGTTAGCCTTGACTCTTCGGACAAGCCTGGCCTCGGCACGGGAGGAAACTTTCAAAGGCTGTCCAGGCCGTGGAAGGCTAACAGTAGTTTCATAAGCCTTCCACTTCCGGATGATGCTCCCAACAGTGGAGACAGGTAGGCCCAACTCCTTGGAAAGGGTTTTGTACCCCTTGCCAGCCTTGTGACCCTCCACGATCTTGTCTCTGATGGCCTTGGAATGCTCCTTTGTCTTTCCCATGTTGACCATGTATGAGTGCTGTTCACAAGTTTGGGGAGGGTCTTAAATAGTCAGAAAAGGCTGGCAAAAGAGATAATATCCACACATGTGAAGCTCATTGTTCTTTGTGCCTGAACTACTTCTTAATACTTTAGGGGGACCAAACAGAATGCTGGTGGTTTGAGGGGTTGAATAATAAATGACCCTCTGAATTAACTTTTAACGCTTAAAAAAAAAAAAAAAAAATTAAAAAATCTTTTAGGCTGCAGTACATTTCCCACTTCCAGGCTCATCTACAGTCCAAATGTCACAATGCCAAGTTAATTCCGCATGTGTCAACCAGCTAAATCTGCAGGGGGTTGAGTACTACTTGTAGGCACTGTACATGTCTATAGCATTTCGTAGGGCCCATATTACAGATCTATAATTTATTGAATTTCTATTATTAATCCAATAGATATCTCATATGTGCTGATAAACTTGGTTTACAATGGCCCCAGCTAGTGGACACTTTTGGGGTCTGCTGCATCCTAAATTCACATGTCCTCTAATGAATGTGAAGACTTATGGCATCAGAGTGTTGGGTCATGGATGGCAGAAGGTAGATGTCTAAAAATTAAAAGCATGCATGTAAGGCTAAGGTCACACTTGGAGGGTGACCCATCCACTAAAAACTTTTTTCCCTGTAGCGCATAGCATTAACGCTATGCGCTGCGGAGAATGCTGCCCCATAGAAACCCTCTGTTTACCTTAGCAGCGGCCACACAGGACGTGCGCTTTAGCTAAGAGCACAAGAAAATGCTGTAGACAGCATTTCCTGTGCGCTGTGATAAAGCGTACGTCCTGTGTGGCCGCTGCTAAGGTAAACAGAGGGTCTCTATGGGGCAGCATTCTCAGGCAGCGCATAGCGTCAATGCTATGCACTGCAGGGAAAATTTCTACGTTTTTAGTGGATGGGTCACCCTCCAAGTGTGACCCTAGCCTTAGAGAGATAACTAATGACATGCTAATATGCTACGTACTTGACATTCTCCTATGGATACAGGTCTCAAATGGTCTTGATTCCCTTCTACTATAGCTAAACAGGAATATGCTGTCAAACTTCTTTTGTTTACTGTCACCCTTTTATGAGAGGCAAATAGTCACAAGCAAAATTTGAGAACCAGCCGGATTATTCACTTGACATTTTGAGAGTTCAGACCTAATGCAATTAAATTAGATAATTGTTAGACTGCGGTTATCCTGCAAATTCTTCTCCAAAGATGTGTAAGGGTCAACGACGGAAGCAAGACGGTTGCTCCGAGAATTAGTTTCTAACCAAGATACCTCAGAATGTGTTACACATCAGTAATTTAATAAAGCCAACATTATAGATATTGTCTGCTCTGTAGATTTTAGAGGAGTTAGTTATCTGTTGCCTTTTCACTCACTTGCTGATCATTATATCCGTCTATTAATTACTAAATTAAAAAGAGTTTTCATTTTCGATTATTAGGGATGGATTAAAGTAAAAGCAGAGTAAAGGGGGTAAATGCTCAGGAGTCTGATCCACATCTCACATTCCAGTTAATTTATTATTATTACTTATTACTATAGCACCATTTATTCCATGGCACTTTACATGTGAAAAGGGGTATACATAGATAGGTACAATAATTATGAGCAATACAAGGCACACACAGGTACAGGAGGAGAGAGGACCTGCCCACAAGGGCTCGCTGTCTACAAGGGATGGGTGAGGATACAATAGGTGAGGAGAGAGGACTCAGCCCATGATGGCTCAAAGTCTACAAGGGATGGGTGACGATACAATTAGGTGAGGAAAGAGGACCCTGCCTACGAGGGCTCACAGTCTACAAGGGATGGGTGGAGGATACAGTAGGTGAGGGGAGAGGTCCCTGCCTGCAAGAGCTCACAGTCTACAAGAAATGGGTAAGAATACAGTAGGTGAAGAGAGAGACTCTTCCCATGAGGGCTCACAGTCTACAAGCGATGGGTGAAGTTACAGTAAGTGAGGAGAGAGAACCCTGACCACAAGGGTCACTCTACAAGGGATGGGTGAGGATACATATGAGGAGAGAGGACCTGCACGAGTCACAGTCTACAGGGATGGTGGAGGATAAGTTGTGAGGGAGAGTCTCTCAAGAGCCACAGTCTACAATGGTAGATACAAGGTGAAGGGAGGCTCTCCATAGGCACAGTCTACAACATGGTGAATTACAGTAGTGAGGAGAGAGAACCCTGACAAGGTCAGTCTACAAGGATAGGTGATATATGTAGGTGAGATAGAGGACCCTTCCGTGAGGGTCACAGTCTACAAGGATCAGTGAGGATACAGTAGGTGAGGAAAGAGGACCTTGCCCACAAGGGCTCACAGTCTACAAGGGATAAGTGAGGATACAGTAGATGAGGGTATAGTGAACTGAGGCTCACTGCAGGTTGTAGGTTTGTCGGAAAAGGTGGATCTTCAGGTTCCTTTTGAAAGCTTCCATGGTAGTCAAGAGTCTGATGTGTTGGGGCAGAGAGTTCTAGAGTATGGGCATGCACAGGAGAAATCTTATACATGGTTGTGAGAAGCAGTGATAAGACAGGGGTAGAGAAGGAGATCTTGAGAGGATCACAGGTTGCGGGTAGGTAAGTACCAGGAAACCATGTCACAGTGTAGAGAGGAGACAGATTGTGGATGGTTTTGTATGTCATGATTAGGGCCTTGAATCCGAGCCTCTTGGCAATGGAAAGACAGTGAAGGGCTTGGCAGAGAGCAGAGATCGGGGAATAGCAAGGGACAGGTGGGTTAGTCGGGCAGGAGAGTTTAGGATAGATTGGAGTGGTGCAAGAGTGTTAAAAGGAAGGCCAGAGAGTAGGAGGGTCAGTAGAAACATAAGAAAAAAATAATGTAATGTGTCTATTTTCTCTAAGCTCTTATGAAAACGACCCACTAATTACATCAGGTTGTTAGTTTGGTTGGTTGTTTTTTAACATATCACAATCTGTATTTGTCGAGCCCTAAGCTTTGGGGTACTCGGGTATCGGGCTTCAGGGGTAACGTCTGCTGTGTCACGGGGAGTGGTGGCCGCGCCTGATCCCGTGTCCTGGGTGACACTTCAAAAAGGGGAATTATTTACAGGGGAAATCTATATACAGTTCTCGTGACGCCACCTGTAGTTTCTTGTGATGGGTCACCAGGGCCGCCGCAGTCCGCCGAAGTTAGCTGGTAATGCGGCTAGGATGACTAAGCCCCCTACAGGCAGGGCTATTCCTACAGGGCAGTGTTCCTGTGAAGGGAACAGGTTGCAGTAGAGAAATACATGCAGAAGCAAAGTCACTTTCTCCCGGGTACTTTACTGTCAACTCGTAGCAGCATCAGTTACAGTTCACAGTTCAGCACTTTAGATGTTACAAGAACAGGTAGCTTAACGGGTGGCTGCAAGTGGATCCCAGGTGGTATGGTGGAACCCTCGGTGTACCTTCGTTAACTAACCCGTGCCCGTTCTTCCCCGCTTTGAATTGATCTATACCCAGTAGCTCCATGTAGGTAGTCCCTCGTTAGTGAGGAAGCAGGCAGACCACTCCGATGGCAGGGTGCTGCGGCTGATAAATGAGCCACAGCAGCCGGTTGGCGACTGCAAAGCTGAACTCTGGCCGGATCCCAGGGCCCAGTGTTCCCTTAGTGGACTGTAGTATCCCCTGGATTATGGGCGCTCCACTCTGAGGATCTCCCTTTCTTTCTGGGGCCCGGACTTCTCTCGTCGGGCGCCCTTTTTCAGGACCTCCTCAAGGTCCCTTCTTCTTCCCTCCGGTTCTGCTTGAAACCGACCCAGTTTGACCTTCCGCCTTGTTCCACTAAGCTCAATCTTTCTAAAATCTTTCCTCTTCCTCCATCTCCTCCTGGTCCCTCAGCCGAGAGTTAGTATTCTCAGCCTGGGAAAACCCATAATTATTGGGCCCCCAGGTGCAAATAGAAGCCACAGCTGTCACCAGGATTTGGTGCATTCATTAGATGCACCGAATCCTGGCACTCTATCCGGCTCTTCCCAGTTGCTCTGTACTGGGAAATTAGTGTAATGTAAGGGATTAATGACAGCTGTGATTTGGCAAATATCGCAGCTGCCAACAAGACCAAAGTTAGTGATGGGTAAGTCAAACCTAACCTGCAAGTAAAAAAAAAAACACAAACACTGAAAAATACATGTCCCGCAATCCAGTAATGGGTTCAACAGAGTTCACTGTAAGCCCTCTGGTGACATCACCGCTTCTCACAGCGAGTGCTCCCCCAGCAGCAGGCTGATCTTTTGAGGCATTAGGGGCCCAATTATTATGGGCCTCCCAAGGCTGAGAATACTAAACCCCAGCTGTGTGCTTTATCTGTGCTGATAATCAAAAATATATGGGACCCCAAGTCATTTTTTCCAGTTGTTTTTTTTTTTTACATCAGTGTTTATGTGCATGTGTATGACAACCAATCACAGATACCAGCACAGAAATCGTCTGACTGCAACCAATAACATATGGTGAGCGTGGAAGGAAGCAGTGAATATGAGGCTCAAGTGGACCCCAAAGCAAGTGTGAGAGCAGCACGGAAGCACTATATGTTAGATTTAACTGGTAAATCAGCATTTTTCTTACTTTTCCAGCACCCTAGACACCATTTTATAACTTAAATTTGGGTCCTCCTTAGACTTATATGGGGTTCAGGGTTCAGGTTTATGTTCAGGTCAAGTTTGGTCTCAAACCAGACTTTTTTTTAAGTCCAGCCAGATGTTCCAAACCCAAACAACTTTGTATTTGCCCCTCTCTAATGGGGCAAAAATCATGCAAAGGAAACAATAACAGGAGAAGGACATCATGGTCAGAAGAATAGAAGGAACAAGGCGATGAGAAATATCAGCAACCTGATGGCTTGATACTATCAAGATAATGGCGAAGAAGGCCCTGGTGGATGTATCTAGGCAGTACAAGATTGATCTTCCTACAGAGCATTCATCCATCAAGCCACCATGGCTGGAGATTGTGCTAAGGTCTGTTAAATAATAATACATATTTTTTTTTTTTTGTAAATCTGTGTTTATTAAATTTTCATAAACAAGACATAAAGAAACAAACAGTACAACCGTTCTGGAACGGTAAACTCAAAACAAATGATGGTCTAATTATTCATTCTACAAAAGATTACACATATATACCAATCAAAGGTCTCCATCGAGGGCAAGACCAATATGTGATTCACAGAGTACCTCTAAAATCTGGTACCCAAACAAAAAAGAAAGAGAAATTGAATATCATTCCATAACAATGTTTACAGTATAAAAGCAAAAGGAGCCTGTGTAAAGACACAGGGCACCCTCCTTATTCCCTTTCATAGACCACTCGGTTTAAGAGGAGAATACTAAAAGAGTTGAGAGAATAAGAAGAAGCATAGGGAAGGAGAAAGTCAGAGAGAGAAAAGAGACGAGAAACAGAAGAGGAGGAGGGAAGTGAAAACACCCGGGGGGGGGGGTCCAAGAGGCAATGCGGGCGCCGGTCCCACCACTAGGAGAGAATCCCCAGGCTTCAGAAGAGGTAACCGATGGGCTCCCTCTGATGCCAAGAATAGCGGGCATTACCCTTCAAACCAATAAACGACACTTCCAACTGTATCCTACATCCCGGAGGACAGGGGCCTAAGAAAACAGGTCCCTGAAATTGGGAAGGTCCCTTAATAGGATCCAATCCGTCCACGTTGCGGTAAATGAGTTTTGAGTACCCGCATACTCAGCTGAGAGTTCTTCCATTCGACAAAGGTGTTCCATCTCAGTGTACCATTCTAGAATAGAGGGCTGGGTTGACTCCTTCCAATGGCGCGGAATAACGTTCCTGGCTGCGGCGAAGCAAAAGCGCAGGATATCTTTTTTGAGATTTTTAAGAGACCCAGGGATCAAGGAGAGCAGCGCCATTTCGGGGCCGCTCGTCAACCGTTTGCCGGTGACTAAGCCATAATTCCTCACTACCTTGTCCCAGAACTCTCTGATCAGGGGACAATCCCACCAAATGTGCAGTAAAGTGCCTATATCAGACCCACACCTCCAACACTGGTCAGAAACCGCTGGATAAATTTTATGCAGTTTGTCTGGCGTATGATACCATCTCACAATCAATTTGTAACATTTTTCTCGAGATTCCCCATTGCTAGACAGTTTGTGGGACAGTAGGAAGCACCTCCCCCACTCTTCCTCAGATAATTCTCTACCCAATTCACGTTCCCACATAGACTGAAAGTGAAATTTGGTACCCGTGTCTTCTTCTACCAGAGTTTTGTACAGAGTGGAAATTTTACCCGGGGAGCATGTTCACATACGAAGAGTTTCTCCATAGGGGAGAGGGAGGATCTATGTAATCCCGACGGGCTCAAGGAGGCCAAAAATGACTGGAGTTGAAGAAACTCCCACCATTTTAACTTCACGTTATGCGACTGGCCTTGAAGTTCTGAGAATGAGGGGGCCCTACCATTACTTATTATTTGGTAAAGTCGGGTGTCCATCTCAGCTGTCCATATAAGTAGGGATTGGTTGTAAACCCCTGGGGGAAATGACGGATTATGAAACAGCGGAGTCAAGGGACTGGAATCTCGACGTGCAATGGATAGACCACGTGAAGTCCACCAGGCCCCCAAACACTCTTTTGTAAGAATGGAGAGACCCTCCAGGCCCCGAACCGCCCGCTGTGAAATCCAAGGTAAATACCGCAACGGGGAGTTCACACCCTCCTGCTCCACCTGGATCCATTTTTTAGTGCTACTATGGTAACACCAGTCCAATAATCTGACCAGTAGGGTGGCTCGACAGTATTTACTAAAGTCTGGGAGGCCCGCCCCCCCCTTGTGCGGGAGGCAGATAAGATTCTTAAGCTGGTCCTCGGTTTGGTTTTCCTCCAAATAAATTCCGATATAAGAGAGTTTAAATTCTTAAAGAAGGATCTCTTAGGCCAGATTGGAACCGCTTGGAAGATATATAATAGACGGGGTAAGATGTCCATCTTAATAACTTGTATTCTTCCAAACCAGGATAAACACAACGGGCGGTATCTGGCCAAGAGAGCCCGTACTCCCTCGTAAATCACCTTGTGGTTCAACTCAAATAGTCTCTTTAAGTTGGAAGGGAGATTCACCCCTAAATAAGTAATCTGGTCATTACTCCATCTGTAGGGGAAATTATCTTTCAAGGAGGATACCACAGTGCCAGGAATACTTATGTTCAACGCCTCGGTCTTGGTATAGTTAACTTTAAAGTTACTCAGTGCCCCAAACGCCTCGA